>QCXZ01000064.1:16440098-16957007 GCA_025024175.1 Rhyzopertha dominica
ACGTCTATGGCGTATGGAGTGTTGATTTCGACTGTTTTCCCTGCTTTCTGAACAGAGTCCTAGCTGAAGTGATATCAAATTTAGTTGTATATGTAAGGCAACCCTCATACAAAGATAATAACTGTAACTATGTATATGCAGTACCATTGAGATTTTAGTGTATAACTGCTTGTGTAAATTACTTTTATGTGACTTTTATAGCCAAACTTCAATTTTCAAAGCAAAAATGTTAACTTATTTTTGCTTTCACACAACTCTGCATTCSMCATCCAGGATTAACCAAGAAAGTAAAATATGTATTGAAGTAGTTTAGTATGTTGATAAAACTAAGTAATACTGACTGAAAAGGGATATTTTTTAAACTGTAGTAAGTAGATTTAAAGCGTCCACGCCTTATGTAATGTAATGTACTGTACACCTGCAGTAGGTATTTGTTTTACAATCGATGTTTTTGTTATCTTTTTATGTACCTATGTATACCTATTTTCAAATCGCATTACATACGTCGCGCACAACATCTACCCCAATAATAGTGGTCCAGTACAGCGGACCAGTGGAGTGGACCGAACTTCAAATTTATATTGAGTCGGCCGTTTAGCGTTTTCTCTGAAGACAAACGAGGCACCAGCAGGCACGAAGGCCTAACCTCTAAACACCAGAAGGTGAAACATAATATGGTATTATAACGAATTCACGACATAATGACTTCCTTAGCAGCCCTTACAGCTTGAGTGGCATTATTATATTACACTGCCAATCACACCTGTCACCATTCTGTTGACGAGCCTGAAGTACCAGATTTAGGGAGGCTACTTTGGATAGAGCGCTTGCGGCTTATCTATCTAATTATAAGTTTAATTATGAAAATTATTATTAATACGTCATTAATAAAAATATAATTGTAAAATACCTACGTATAAACTTAGTTAACTTACTTCCACTTATCACTAACTATTCTTACTGTTACTATAGGAACGCATGTATTTATTTAAATTCGATTGCTATGCGTATATGCAAAGTTTCAGTGTTGAGGTTACTGAATTTCTAGTACTAGATCTAAATATTCCTTTTCCTTAGAAGGCATATTATATAAGCGAGTGGTTGACAGACGGCAGTAATTTGAATCATGCGTAGGAGTCGACCGATCGTTCGCGGAGGGTGACTGATTTATACTAATCAGGTTATAGGTTGGGTAATGGCAACGAAAAGATAATGCTATTTTTGCGCCTTTGCAGCTGCGTCCCACAAAAATGAAGAGAAAATAACAGATTGGATTTTTTTTTACCGGCTTAGTCCAGCTTGAACGAATATAACTATTACAAATCATACATAGTTTTATTGCGTTTTCCAACATAACGTTGATTTTCTAACGTATTATGATACCTATCTTTAAGCATTACCTTTTCAATGTCTGTCACTTTTCAGCGTAGGTTACATTTAAATGTATACAATGTACATTGTAAAGGACTACCTGTATAGTACCACTACAAGCTATTCTTACAAAATTTCATTGCAAAGTAGCTCGCTATAGCTCGATATATCGCTGTTACGCCATCGATGTTTACTTCGCGATACACCACAACATCGTTTTCATTAGTTGGGGCGGCGGTTTTGGAACGTTTTTTTGCTGTTTACATCATTTAAATTATACACCGCCACCAGCAACACCTTCAACTAGCAGAGAGTATTCTCACCCGGCATCTTTAACCTATGTGACAGTTCTGATAGGAACGTCGATGTTTGAAAATCATCAATCTGAAATGTATATCTCTTATTATTTAAGAGGAAAAACCAGAAATCTTGTATTTCTTCTCTTACACAACGACTTTCGTGAAAGTGGATTGATTACATGAGGTAATAGTACAAAAACATATATAGAATTAATTTTAAACTATAAAATAATAAACGTGATCCACTGGTCGAATTTTATTTGTCATTATTTGTCACCTTAGGTTTTTTACACCAACCCACGGGTTTGTAGAAAATGTAAATATTCTACTATTATGTATCTGTTCTTTTGGTCCAATTTGCAGCTGATCAGGAAGGCATTATTACTATTTTTTTATAATATATTGGTTACCATTTCTAATATCGGTTCACACGCACACTACACAAAGATGTTTTTAATTCACCAAAATCACTGCACTTTTAATTTTTACAACATTAGTGAGAAGACGCTATATCAAAGAATATAAGTAAACAAGAATGGCCTCTATTATTAAATTTGATGGAATAAGTTACAGCGCCATCTGTGAATGTTATATGTGAACTACATTAATGAAACTGTCAGGGCAGCCGATAAATCAGAAACTTTGATCCACGGAAGACGGCATTTATTTTGACGTTAACACCCAGGATATATTTTTAGAACTTGCGTGGGATGAATCTGAAATCTGAAGGGTTCATTCACAGTTAACATAATACGTTATTTGTAACCGAATATTCTTAATAAATAAGATAAACCTAGTACACGTTTGCGAACGTTTTCACACTGGCTAATTTGGATCGACAGTTGGCATAACATAACTTACAACTTAACTGTTTACCGCATTTCAATAAGCAGCAAAGCGGATTCGTTTGTTCGATTCATTTTGAAATTCATACCCACTAGATACCATCGAGGCTGGCTTTTTGATTATAAACTATGTTAGATAGCACGTGCCAGTTCGTCTCTTGGTAAAGTTTGCGTATTACGAACGCTACACGTTTATGTTAATTGTGAACGAGCAGCCTAGAACAGATAGACAGTAAACCACAGAAATTTAAGCTTGACATCAACTTGATTTGAACATTCTTTAATTTAAAGGCAGACGTACGCGTGTTAGCCTTGCTTCAGTTGCGGGGTTGCGGCGCACAACATGTCACCTATGACTGTGATATCCATACTATTTCATATATTGTTGGTTGCAGCGTTAATGTTTACACATTTATATTATGGTATAGTATAGCATTCCATATCTGCGCTATATCAAAGTACTGAATTACAAATATACGGAAGGTGGGTCAAATATGGCGACTGCGAATATACCTACCTTTAAAGGGTTCTATCTAAGGTGGTATACCTACTTTGTTCCCGTGCGGGTGGCCGCTAAAGCATATACAATCGAAGAGATACCAGATTAAATGTGCGTTAAACATCTTTAGAAAGAAACGGTCGCGCTCGTCATCTCAAAAATTCCATTTAAGGAAATCTAGAACATGGTTATTTGTTCCATGAGTTCAAAAGTGCATGAAATATATTGCGGTTTATTCTTAATTATTTATCCTTAAACTGTAACTACAATTGTTTTTCCATATTTTTAGCATAAATCGATGTATCGACATCGACTACCATCGATGTTTGTTCATGCGATATAACAGTAGTGTCGAATTTTGTTTTTCGATGGGATATGATGTCGATACATCGATGTTACCCCAATTTTTGCCGTACACACGTCTGTATAAAGGATATGTGCGAATATGCAGCACACAGTTACAAAATTTGTAGTAATTGTAGCAGCGCATATAGAGTGTGCTAATAGCGCATTTACATCGCTTACTGCTAGGTGTTATAAAGCTAAACCGTGTACAATACAACTGCCAGATACAAGGTCTTTAGCAGTACATGAAGTATATTAAGCACATTTTGTAATAAATTAATTTCCGGTAGAAGGATCTAGAAGTTTCTACCAATACTGTACTGGTCCCACCAGATATATATTACAGGCCTTCGTTTCCTTTGAATACTTCAAAAACGAGATCATCTTCTTTTACGCCATTTATCAGATTAACATTATGAAAGTGAGAATTTAGGATGGCAATCCCATCTGTCAGCATTACACTGACATGATGACAAAGCCACCTAGCTGCCTTAACGGGAACTACTTCCTAAAGCAAAAAGTGCCGCGGGGGCCTGCTGTCAAATTGAAGTATGCAGTTGCATGCCAATTTGTCAGGCTACAGGTCACTTCCTTTAGGAAGTAGTTCCCGTTAAGGCAGCTAGGTGGCTTTGTCATCATGTCAGTGTAATGCTGACAGATGGCATTGCCATCCTAAATTCTCACTTTCATCATACCATTGCTTTGGTATATAAGCAAAACCAGTTCTATGCCGTGTTGTCTACACTAGACCTAAACTGCACTGATGAGCTGTAATGACAGCGAAATAGTACTATCTGCAGTTGGTTGAGGTGTAGACAGCACAGCATAGACATGCATTTTAGATTAACATTATGTTTCTAATGTTTTAGTTTGTTAATAAACACATTGCCTGAAAGTACTCTCACAATGTCTATAATTGTTACACATATCAACTTACATGATTTGTTTGTCTCGGCAACTGTGTGAATGCGAATTTGTGATCCTGTATGCCTCTATGAATTCAAAAGAATATATCGTGCTGTGACAGTTAACTACTACTTCTTGTTACTCTATATTTTCCAGAAATCTAATTTTACTATCAACTTCCGCGAAGCCGAGTGTGAGGTTATATTGTTTCATAAATGTAACAGAATATTATTGTACCATTCTAGCACAAAATTTTGAAATTGGATAGAATATTAAGCATTACTTCCATAAGCTTGTTTTGTATAGCTATTATGTATTCTTTTGTATTACAACTACGCGCTGTTGCAGAAATACGGTTATGGCTGATTTTGTATAATGCATTGTAGAACCAACTTGTAGTTGTATTTAACGTTAAATCGCAAACATGCTTAAATAATAATACGTGGTAAATAATGAAATTAAATTTCTTATAAATATAAATCATTTAGTTACAAGTAGATAGTTGTTTTTTACTACATATATGTGGGGATATCAAGCAAAACGCGAATAAATGAAACGGTTTATTAAATGAAAACAATAACGATGGATGTTAACTCAAAATAAACGTCCTTCAAACTGCAATGCTGCTCCTCGCGTCCTCCACAGCACTGTCACCGTCTTAACGTCTTTGAACAAAACTCCCTTGTTTTAACGTCTTCACCTTATTATTACAACGTCTTCACTTTATTATTTATTACGTCTTCACTTGAGATCTTAACTGTACAACTGTACTCCTGTACTCCTACGTCACTCGCGCCCGTGCAGGTTATATGCGTTCGCCCGAAGAGTCCCGAAGTTACCCGACGCTTCTACTCGCGTGCGCGGATTTAAATCGCGAGACGTAACGTTTCCTACAATTCGGCCGTCCTGCTGGTCGCCCGACTCGGGAGACAATGTTTCCTCTTCCTCCTTCCTTCCATGCTCTGCGAAATCTCCTTGGTCTTCTTTTCCCCGATCTTGTTGTAATGAGATCCACGACTTCATGAATTCGGCACAAGTGGAAGTTTTTTCTGGTCCTTCGTGTAATCCTTGTTTTTGGACGTCATATGTATCATTTCCTTTTATTTTAGTGATACAGTAGGGCCCAAGAAATTTGGATTTTAACTTTAACCCTGGTCCGAACTGAGTCCTCTTTATAGCAACCAATTCTCCTAGTTTGTATTTACGTGCATCGCGTCTTCTAAGGTTGTAGGTTTTCCTGTTTTCTTCTTGAATCCTTGCAATATTTTCCTTCGCCTTCCTTCTTAAGTTTTCTCTCTCTTCTCCGAACTGGTGGCGCATTTCTTCTTCAATGAGGTCACTTATTCTGGGCAGTGACCCATTCTTCATCTTAACTCCTACCAGCAGCTCAAATGGTGTTGTGTCAACACTTCTTTGGTATGTGCTGTTCAGAGCTCTCTGAACTTCATCTACATGTCGGTACCATTTCGTCGGATCGTCAAGACATAATTTAGTAAGTACGGGAATTATGATGGAGTTGATTCTTTTTATCTGGCCATTTGCTCTTGGAAGTCCTGTTGTTACACAGCAATGACGAATCTTCTCTGCATCACAGTAGTCCTTAAATTCTTGCGACGTAAAAGCGGAGCCTCTGTCAGTAATTATGTTAGTTGGATTCCCAAATGTTTTCCTTTGAAGTTCTAATTTCGATATAACCTCTTTTGATGTCGTCGACTTAGTGGGATAGAGCCAAACAAACTTAGTAAAGGAATCTATTACAGCTAAGATGTGTTTGTAATTTTTATTCGTAGATTCAAGCGGTCCTAAGTGATCTAGATGGTAAGTATCGAGCGGTCGACATTCTTTTGTCAAAGGATGAAGAAATCCTTCTTGTTTTCCAGTTTTTCGATTGGCTAAAATACATGGAACACAATTACGAATGTGTCGCTCAATCTTCTCTTTCATCTTGGGTATAAAATAGTCACGTCTAATTATTTCCTCAGTCTTCTTAACGGAAAAGTGTCCATTTTCATGAGCCATTCTGATGATTTCTTGCTCCATCATCTCGGGAATTAGCAATAGTTCATTTTCACCAATCATTTTATAAAGTAGTTCGTCTTTCAGTAAGTAGTCCTCGTATGGTTTTTCCTTCAGAACTTCTCTAATGGTTTTAATCCTTTCATCTTCATCTTGAGCCTGCTTAATTCTTTGGTGTAGTCCGTCAACAATCATCATCACGGGGTGTCTGCTTAAAGCATCCACGTGTCTCATCCTGCTTCCCGATCTGTGTTCTATAACATAGTCAAATTCTTCAAGAAGAAGTGCCCATCTTGCCACCCTTGTCGTGAGATCTTTCTTGGCCATGGTCTTTTGGAACGCTGAACAATCAGTGACGATCTTAAATCGATTACCCAGCAAATAAATCCTCAATCTCTTCAAAGCTTCCACGATCGCTAAAACTTCTAGCTCATAGCTTGAACATTTCATCTCGGCAGGAGTAGTTTTCTTACTCGCATAGTAAACTGGATGAAAACAATTATCTTCATATGATTTTTGTAGCAGAATTGCGCCATAACCATCCTGGCTTGCGTCAGTATGAAGTTCTGTTTCAGCACCTAGCCTGTAAATGCTTAACACTGGTTTATCTGAAAGTGCCTTCTTAAGCGTAACGAAAGCATTACGTTCGACTTCTCCATATCGGAATTGCATATCATTTTTGAGTAAATCGCTTAGTGGTTTTGCTATAATTGAGTAAAATGGAATAAACTTCCTAAAATATCCAGTAAGACCCAAAAAACTTTGAATATGCTTAACAGTTATTGGTTCCGGAAAGTTTAGTACTGCTTTCGTTTTCAAATCTGATGGATAGATCTTGCCTTCTTCTATACGATGTCCTAAAAATTCTACGGATCGCTTAACGAATTGGCATTTCTTCTTGTTTATCTCCAATCCATATTCTTTAGCAATTTGCAACACCACAGTCAATTTTTCAACAGCTTCTTCCTCATCTTTTGCTGGAATTATTAGGTCATCCATGTAGGGTAAAACAACATTTTTGGCTGTCAAATCCCGAAATATATGATTAATAAATCGTTGGAAAACCGCCGGCGAATTGCACAGGCCAAAGGGAACTTTAAGAAATTGGAACTGCCCTTGATGCGTCACAAAACTGGTGTATTTTCGGCTGTCCTTTTCTACGGCTACATGAAAGAAACCATTTTTTAAATCTATAGTGCTAAATACTCTAGCCTCTTGTAATCGGTGTAATTGATCTTCAATAAGTGGTAGTGGATACCCGTCTTTAACAACTTTCTTGTTGACCTTCCTGAAATCCACACACACTCGCGGTTGTCCATTCTTTTTCTTCACCACTACAACCTGGCTGCTATACTCAGAATTGCTTGGTTCCACTATCCCATTCTGTATCCACTCTTCTACCTGTCTATCAACTATTTCTCTTTCAACGAATGGTAAACGCCTTGGAGTGTGGTAAATTGGTTCGTCGTCCTTCATGATTATTCTCATTTCAATAGGTGCCGTCTTAATTTTCTCGGGTTTATATTCATTTATCATCGTCTTTATTTCTTCTTGCAATTCCTTCTTCACGTTTTTGCCTATGTCTATATCTTTGTCAGTTTCCACGTCAATCTTCATGATCTCTTCAGCATCTTCTAACGGATCCGGTGCTCCTTCGGTATCGACTTTGACTTTAGTAATTCTAACTCCGTCCAAATTAATCGTCACCTCTGCTGAATCTAGCAATTCGTTACCAATAATGGCATCCACGGACATAACATCATCTGGGACAACGTAAATTCTAGCATCAAAAACATGATCATCTATGAGAATGGTAGAATAGAAGTAGCCTAACACCTGTACCTCTGATTTACCAATACCATTTACAGAAATACTAGTTCTTGAGAGATTCGGAGAGCCCATTTTCTGGTATATCCGTAATTTTACCAAATTTATAGTGCTTCCAGTGTCAATTAGCGCTTCAATGTCGACACAATTAATTTTTACCATCTTAAGCATCTTGTTTCGCATAACAGTATTTAATTTATGGACAGTAGCACTGTCTTTTGAACCTGAGTTTTGCTGTTGCTGCTGCACGACTTCAGTTCTACACTCGGTCGATTTATGCCCAAATCTATTGCATTTAAAACACTTCATACCTAAACTTCTTGACTTACATTCTTTGGATCGATGACCTTTGGATCCACAATTGAAACATCTAAAATCGGAAGCTGACTGCTTATTTTCTGATTTAGACTCAGATTTCTGTTGTCGTGAGGCAGTAGCATTTGTAGACATACGTGCAGAGTGCAAAATCGTTTTGGATTGAATGTTACTATAGATAACCAACTTTTCTTTAAAATCACGTAGAGTTTTGGCCCCGTAAAGAATAATTTTATTGCTCTGTTCGTCTGGAATACCGTGAATTATATACTGAACGAGAGCACTATCTTCGATGTCACCACGACAGGCCAGTTCCTTCGTTACTAGAAAATATTCCAAAACATTTTCATTCCTCTTCAGTTTTCTTTCAGAAAGTAATTTATGCAACTGCGCACTGTTAATTTTTGAAGCAAATTCTTCAAGCAGTGCCCGCTTTAATGACCTCCATGAATTTATGTCTTTCTCGCTTTGAATAAACAACTTTGCCAGACCACGCAATGATTTCTTAGCAAAAATAAATAACTGCAGATCATTCCAACCTAATAACGTAGACATGTCCTCTAATTCCTCTGCCCATTTTTCTATTGAATAAGAACTAGTACCATCAAATAAACGAATTGAATCCTCTATATCGCGAAAACTCATCGAAAAATTTGGAGATGGTAAAGAAAGTTGAGCCACAGAATTTCTTAAAGATTCTTGTTCGTCGTCGTCATCTTCTATTTCTTCATCTGGTTCTTGTTCGCTACTTTCTTGTAAGTCTTTTAAGTTCATCAGCGCCATGCAAATATTGTTGATTAAATTCTTTCTGTCTAAATCGTAATCCATGCGTAAAACGTTTGCGAAAGAAACTAAATCGCTATCCGAAAACGAATCATCCGTGTATTTTAGCTTATTTTTGAATTTATCAGAATTTGAGTCAAATTCAAATCCAGCGAATTCGCGCAACCGTTTTCTATTACCGCGATCACCTTCGTGTTCGAAAACCAACTTATGCAGTTTTTTAATGACATTAGCTGGAGCAGTCTTTATGTTATCTGCGATACCGGCAATTTGTCCCAACTTGACTTGCGAAGCCATCTGTTGACGATTATCACAATTAGGCACGGAAATACAGTAGTTCAACTATCACGGTTAGATATTACCTACTACGGTATTAGTTCAACACGCGCACGAAGCGGCACGCCGTCGAAATTCTTAGAGCGTAGCGTCGTAACGTAACGTAAGCAAACAAAGAAAGGATCACCCACCTCGTTTCGATGCTAAGGGTTACCTTGCTACCTTCTCGTCCCCACGTCTGCTAATGGTTCTCCCGTCCTTGGTGCTTGTCGGTCTTGCCACCTAGAGTACCTCCTTCGTCGTAGCGTTGCAGTAGTTGCGACGTAACCGATGTCCAACGTCTTGTTTACTCCGGCACTTCGTCCTTTGTCGTCTTCTTGGTTTGCCGTTTACAAATAAATCGCGATGGATATCCCCGACTGCAATCCCGGCTGAGCCCCCAAAATTATGTGGGGATATCAAGCAAAACGCGAATAAATGAAACGGTTTATTAAATGAAAACAATAACGATGGATGTTAACTCAAAATAAATGTCCTTCAAACTGCAATGCTGCTCCTCGCGTCCTCCACAGCATTGTCACCGTCTTAACGTCTTTGAACAAAACTCCCTTGTTTTAACGTCTTCACCTTATTATTACAACGTCTTCACTTTAATATTTATTACGTCTTCACTTGAGATCTTAACTGTACAACTGTACTCCTGTACTCCTACGTCACTCGCGCCCGTGCAGGTTATATGCGTTCGCCCGAAGAGTCCCGAAGTTACCCGACGCTTCTACTCGCGTGCGCGGATTTAAATCGCGAGACGTAACGTTTCCTACATATAATTCATTAGGTTATGTTTGCCAGACTGCATATAGAGCGAATTAAACAATCGCTTCGTCAAAATGTATGCTTCAAATTTTACAAATGAAACTATATCAACTGTATTCAAGTGTTAAAAGTTTAAACTACGATAAGGTCCCTATATTTTCAGTGACAGCCATGCAATATTAGCAAATAGAAACTCTGTGTCAGAAAAAAAGAAAAGTAGGATTTATTTGCTGAATGCAAAACTTACGCATCTACAATTAATGGCTGCATATAAATAGGACGTAATTTTTATTAAGAGGACACGATACCTTTATTTTTAGTCTGAGAAATAAAATAGTTTTTATACTATGCATGTTATGTGTTTTTTTTTACATTTTCTTCCTACCGAAAGCTCAAAGCGTATTAGAGTTGTGGAAGTATTGTGACCGCATATTATATCATTATTATTAAATTGCGCATCGCTGGAAATAATAAAAAAAAGTACGTGCCAGCGATTTTGCAGGTACGTATACCGTATTCCGACGAAATTAAGGCATATTAAAGCGATTTTTGTGTAATAGCATGCTTGCGGACTTTATGATTATACAATATAGCCATTCCCGCTGTCTGGATTATAAATTCATCAAAAGCATATTTAAAATTCCTTATGCAGCTTCATATTTACTTGAGCGTGTAATATTTTAGCGATTTTATTGTCTTAGTCATCCGCTGTGAAGTGAACGCTTATTAAATTAGAGTATTCCCTTCCTTCTTTCGACTTCTAAAATTCTAGAATACATTGAACCATTCGCGATGCAAATTTTATTGGTTTAATTCACTTTTAATTTGAATTTTTACTGATCGCCATTATTGGCCCATGAAAGAGGTCTCAATTTCAGATCGACGCTGCACTTGTACAGCTGTAACTTCGTTAGCGCTGAAGCGAATTTTTAAATGTAAAAGGATTCGATTCGGTACTCTTCTCTGCGGGATCGAGATGGAAAGGAATACTTTTGTCGTAGCGGGTCCGACATGTTAAAATAAAACTGCAGCACTCAGTTTTTCGGCGTTGAGCTGTTTATAGTGCACCTTAGTGGCAAATGTAGATTAATTGTGTAATACGAGTTGAATAGTATCGCTGTATATGTTGCACTTCTATATAGAATTCATTGTCTTGAACCATAATTAAAAAATAACTGCAAATGTCAATGAACTCTACGTGTCGGAGATATTCCAGGTTAAGCTAGCTAGGTCACAGCAAATTGTTAAATTACAAAAAAAAATAACCTCAGAATGAAGCTTTATTTTTTATCTGGAAAAAAACTATATACAGTTGTAATAACCACTTATTTGTGGATAGTCTACCTGATATTTCAAATCAACCCTGCCGCATTATATACCAATATAGTAGTGTTATTCTGGGAAAAAGGTAGCTCCTCGACGCATATTAACTTCTTCATTTCTAAAAATGATCTCCAATCCCAATCTCAGTTCTGTACACGCAGGGGTGCGCCTAGACCCTTTTACTAACCGAAGCAAAATTTAAATTTGCTGCCTCTTACCTTCCTCGAGCTCCATACCAATTTTTGTCAACAAAGATATGTTATATAGAATAAAAATATTCATTAAAATTAAATTATCGATTAAAATATAGGTACATAAATTTAACTATAAAAAAATAAGCAATATAAGCAATCTAGTATGAAATAACAAAACAATGTAATAACATAAACAGTAGGTAAAGTATCAAGCAACGATCTATGAGACTGACTTATGCAGAGGGTTTTAAAGCTTGATGGTGGGCTGTCGTAAACTATTGTATTGTAAATGAGGGTTTTTACAACCTTATGGTCGGCCGTACTAAACTATTGGGATTAGTGGCACGCTTCAAGGTTCCTAAATGGGCCGTATTCAAAAAATGTTGTTGGCTAAAATTTTAATTTTTCCATTATAAATTTTTGAAATTTGTTAGTTGTGATAATTTAGCAATCAATAAAACATAGAAGCTTCTATAACAAATTTTATTTAATGCTGACCTGATGCTAACTGGGGCGACCCGCGATCTATTTTTATGTGATACTTTATTGGATCTGTATTTTCCGCTGTATAAAATAAAAGCCTTTGCATGTCACAACGAATTTATACAAATTTAATATAAAACATACAAATTAGTAAGCAGAAAATTATTTGCATTTGTTAGAAAAAATTTACAATAGTGCACAGTAAAATTTATACACGGTATCGATTATGTTCATTACAGCTTGTTAATAAGCATATTACAAGAGTCACAAACTAAAAAAAATTACTCACTGTCACTTTCACTGCTAAAATCACGATTAACTTCTATTATTAATTCTTGTACATGATTCGCTCCGTACCAATTTTCAATATCCAGTACATGCCGCACTGAATTTCTCCATGCATCGACACTTGTTATTTCAGCTTCGTGTCTAATTTTAGCAGCATTTCATTGCCAAATTTTCCAGCAGTGTGGAATTTATATGTGAGGAAAAAAATTCTAAAAAGGCCTAAACACAATTTTTGGATACGGTCCACTCCGCTGCATAACAGTGGAACGTGCCGAAACCCGTTTGTTATTTACGACAGCTTCAGGCATGGGCGTACCCAGCTTTTGGTCTGGGGAGGGGGGGCAAAGCAGGAACGTCCTGTAGAGTATACTCTATAATTCAACATAAATAGAAATAATAAATGTTTATAAGGTATAGGTACTTAAGTAATTAATGAAGTATTTATTCCATGAATAATCTTCGTGGATTTTCTGCGAAGCGACTTAAAACATCTTCTGTGAAATAAATACCCAAATTATTTAGATCTTTTCTATGTACACTAATCATACAAAGCTCCTTTATTACTAATTCCGTTATTGATGAACTCAGTTAGGTGAAGCGCATTCAGTTGCATCGTTCTCGCGTTTAACAAAAAATGGTTTGATACAATTTATTTGGGAGAATAAAGATCCTTGATCCACATAATGTATAATGGTATCATACGAAGTACCCAAGGAACATAAATTTCACCTTAAAAGTTCTACTAATAGGAGCACGATTTCTGATTCGGAATTAACACATATGAAAGACTAGCTTTAGAAATTTAAGTTGAGAGTTCATATGTATAGGTGCTAAAGGTATAATTGTAATAATTTGTACTCCCCAGGGAAAGAAACTCGATGAATAACTAACATTATTAAAACTCAGAATGACAGATACCTCAGCATTATGCGTCAAGCCAACCTTCTTATATGGCCAGTGCATTACTCTCAAAAATTAACCCACTACTTAATATTTTAAATAAATTAAGCTTCATTTAAATAAACTGAAATATATTTAATTGCATTTTTAACAACACACCGGGTTTTAATCGTCTGATAACGCTTTTACTGGATTCCTAAAACTAATATTAAATAAATTGACTTTCATAAACGTGAGTTCGGATAGATTTTTAATATTTTTTTTTGTATTAATTGTTAAAATTTAATATGAATTTAGAAATTTGGTACAAAAGTTAGAGTTATCACCGAATATATGATAGATTCTTAATGTGATTTCACATAATAGTAGTTATTTGAACAATCTTTATAGGCAAAGGTAGAACAGCTGAACTAAATAGAGATCGTGTTATGACTCATCCTGACCAAGATAGTCCTTTAAAGCTATATCCGCCCTAAGACAACGATTCGTAACAACAAGAATGTTGCAGTTACAGCTTCAAAACGCACATGGCATCGATTAAGCTTGGAAACCATTTGACAACGACTTATGGGAGAAGGTAATTTGCAAGGGTCAAATATGAGTTCTGGATGAAAATTGTGAAATGCACTTGCCTATAAATTTTGCTGTATTTACAATTTTGTAAATAAGACAATTTTTAGGTGTACAGGGTGTCCCATTTTCGTTGTAATTGTAGGGTATCTTGGTAACTATTAAAGCTAGAGCGTTGCGGTTTCGACATTACTTTATTACTTTTTTGTTCTGAATTCAGCTGTACCGTCGCCATTTTTGTATCATCTTTTGTTTTAAAGTCATAGCCAACTTTTCGAAAATGTAACATTTCTTCAGTTCTCAATATCTCGATTGGCTTTGTAGACACAAAAAAAACAGTAGACATTTTTATTCTGAGAACAGTGGCGTACCCAGAATTTTTTTAGGGAATCACATTTTTGAGATATAACACAAACTTGCTTTTTTTAATGGAAACCATAGTTGTCTTTGCTGTGGTTGAAAAGAACTATTTTTTCTGATTAAGAAAATGTATATACATTATTGGGTTTATCTTTACTAATTTTGGTATGTTCCAGTTGTAATAATTTAATGAGGTTTTACGTTTTTCGTCAAAATGGATGTAAATACTTGATGATAAACAATGCATAGCTACTTATTTCCAAATAAACAATAATATTCATTAGTTACATGGTCTCCTAGAATATCGGTAAAAAAATGCATGAGCGCTCTAAGGAGTCTTATGTATGTATTCAAATACCTATGCATATATTATTTTTAAAGGATTAAAATTTTTACTTCATAATATGAATTATATCGTATATTTTCTTATCCCATAGCCTCCTGGATGTAAATGTAAAATATGATTAAATTATTTTAAAAAATTTGAATAATTCCAAAATTAGTAAAAATAAACCTAATAGTGTATACATTTTTTTAATCACAAAAATTAAGCCTTTTCAAACATAGCAAAGCCAACTATGGTTTCTATTTTAAAAAATTGCAAGTTTGGGTTATATATCAAAAATGTGACCTCCTAAAAAATTACGGGTTACGCCACTGTATTCTAAATAAAAATATCTATAATAAACGTCTACAGTTTTTTTGTATCTATATACCAAGCGAGAAATTAAGAGCTGGAGAAATGATACATTTTCCAAACGTTGGCTAAGGCTTTAAAACAAAAGACGATACAAAAATCGCGACGGTACGATTGAACTCGGAACAAAAAAGTAATACAGTAACGTCTAAACCGCAACCCTCTAGCATTAATAGTTACCGAGTTACCCTACAATTACAACGAAAATGGGACACCCTGTACACACATAATTAACCAGCTAAATGTATGGGAAATTGGTTGCGTCCAAAGTTGGCTACCCAGGTCCAGGGGGGGGCAGCTGTCTCCCCTTGCCCCCCCCCCCCTTCGGTACGCCCATGGCTTCAGGTAATACCTGTAAACCATTGTGAGCGGTAATCGGCTGTTCGTATAATGAGTCTCATAGATTGTTGCTTGCAACTATACCTACGTATTTAAGTACTAAGTAGGAAACAGAAATAAAAACGAACCGACATTTATATTCTATACATAATTACATTTTCAAGCCTTTTGTTCGGAAAACGGTTTAATATGAATAGTGGTAAATTAAAAATGACTTTTTATTTGAATAATGATTTTCTGCTTTATAGTTTAGTCTTGTGAGTGTGAAGTTTTGTTATCTATATTGAATATCTTTATGGGATTTCTGATTATATGGAAAATTTTGGTTTATTTCAGTTTCTTTTACCTAATCATATCTGAAATCAAAACCTGTTACACCTGCTATTCAGTTACAAAGGCTTGCTGAAAAAAAAGTTTGAGTCAACAGCAAGCGGTGTTCCCAAGCAGTCAGTCACCCATCCAAGTTACCAACACTGAGGTGATCGGAGGATAATTTTTTTCTTTCCCTTCTAAACTATTGTTTTCGGTATTTGTATGTGGAGCAGAGGAAGCGACGTCGGTGTACGCTTCAAGTTTCCAAGAGTTCGGCGTGGTTTTCTTTAACGAAGCTTCATCGGCAGATCCGAAGTTTAATCACCCAAAACATGAGGGACAAACAAAAACCTAATTACCCGAATCCCACTTGCCGAAGTGTAATGATTGTTTTCGGCTCGGAGTTATACGAGCGTTTCCGAATTGCCGGTCATCCGGTCCAGGACGAAGGACTCCTCTGGGTGGCGGGGTCGTAAACAGGTCGGCGAAGAGGACACCCGAGACCCATCACATCCTTCACACCGCCGGGCGCTACTGACGTGCCGCATCTCCACGAGATAGGAGTTGGAAACTATGCATGAAATTAAGGTGACGCCGTTGAGCGGCTAAGATTTATCAGCGTCGAGAACCGGGACTGCGGTGTTTTAATTATTCTGTCTGGTGCAGCGGGCCCTTGAACGGTGCGGGCGGTTATTAATTTGGGCGGGGTGCGCCTGCAAATTGTTATTAGGGGGAAAAATACAGGCAGGTATGACCACCTATCTCCGCTGTTCACACGGGGGCAGTTTGAGGCCACGAGCGAGTCTTGCAGGAGCCCAAGCAAGGGATTAATTAAGGTGTTTCCCCAGTATTAACCCAAAATGCTGTTTCAACCAAAAAAGGACTTCTGATTACGATTACAGAAGATATATATTTAGGTACAAAACGTAGAGCGAGAGCAGGGGCGGCGTTAGTTAAGTGCAAACTTTGCAAAGAACGTGGCCGCGCCCCTTAATTGTGAGTTTGCCAATATGCTAAGAATGAAAAATACCCCTCAAAACAATTGTATACCAATCAAACATTTTGAATCAATATCGAAAATGAATGCGACACAAGGTGGTATACTTCTCATTTGATACAGCATCGAACCTTATT
Source organism: Rhyzopertha dominica (assembly GCA_025024175.1). Classification (NCBI taxonomy): domain Eukaryota; kingdom Metazoa; phylum Arthropoda; class Insecta; order Coleoptera; family Bostrichidae; genus Rhyzopertha; species Rhyzopertha dominica. The sequence continues at coordinate 16,456,994 of QCXZ01000064.1, forward strand.
TCACATCTTTTTTAATATCATACTACTTCTTCTGCATTTATTTTACAATGTATATTGTGTCCATTCCATTCTGAAACTACTAGGACTGATTATAATCTGTATTAACTCCTAAAACACCATTGTTGAAATAGTAATATACGACAAATTAATGACGTCACACGACCACGCAACCGCAAAAGGAACATTTCCGTTTCGAATAACGTTAATATTTAGGCAATTACATCAAATTAACTGTTTAAAGTAGGTATATGATATGTATTTAATCTACATTTACTAGCCTTTCGCGCTATTTTTAAAATGTCAAAATACTTTTACCACGAAAATATTGCCATATCGGTTTAGAAGTACGGCATATTGGTCGCCATCAGGATGGTGATACTGACATGGTTGTATATCAGGTCAAATCTAGGATGCTGGACGAATTTGATGAAAACAGACAACATGAAGGACGCAAGAACACATCTTGTTTAATTGTACCCAAAGATACAATAAAACCCAATGTGGATAGCGCGTAACTTGCCTTGCAAACGACAAGCAATGTAGCTACCGTACAAAAACGATATCGTATCGGGATATTAGTCAAAATTGTAAAGGAATTGCAACTTAAATAACGTAATTTTGAGCAAGAAGCTCGACGCTTTCTACTTAGTTGAGTTGTAGGCAGAACGAAGACTTAACAAAATATTTTTACAAAATTTACCGATCTTGAAAACGAATTAATTTATTATTAAGGAGACTTAATGTGATCTAATATCTGATTTTGATAAATAATCTCAATATTAAAGCACTCCTTCAGGTGGTTACCATGTAATAATTGTTTTAACGGGTATGTACGCCAATATTTCGGTATGTAAAAGTTGTTACTCGCCCTGGCCGGGAGTCGAACCCGTGACCTCCATAACGGATTTCTGGCGTGCTTACCAATTACACCACCGGGGCACTTCGGTTCGAATCCTACAGCCGGGCGAGTAATATACGCAAAGAAGGTATTTAAAGTGGGCCTACTGACGTCCCTCCAGCACATTTGCAGCTATGGTCCCCTTCGTTCAGGTTTTTGAACTTCAGGAAAACATGCCACGGCAGCCAAGAAGATAGGCAGCCGGTGGCGCACAGTATTGTATTTAGTGTAGGTGTTGCTGCTGACTTACTGGGATATATTCTAGATAAATCTAACACTGTATAATTAGAATATAATTTACATAGATAAAAAGATAGCAAATAATCTATAAAAAAATATCATTCTGACTTGAACATGCAGAACCGAATGAAAAGGAGAACATTTCTGGAAACAACACCAAAGCTTTGTAACTACACTAAAAATCATATTTTGTTTACTTGTACTACAAAGTAATAGCCCATGGATATGCAGTTTGTGCCATTTAAATAACCCCAAGTGACTAATGAAGTGTATAGAAACCGGGATAGAAATTCTTAATTGAATGTGATAACTACTTGTCGGGATGTATTTCAGATATAATCATAACTTCTTTCTATTTTGAATGTGCACGTATTACGCTCAATTGTTCTGATGCATTGTCAGTTTGCATTGTCAAACTTGCATTTTTTTAAATAGAACCACCCACTTTTTATGTCAGATTTTGATTATACATCAAATTCTGAGCAAAAAGTTATTAACATTACATATGCTTTAAAATGAACAGTTTCGGAAATACGAATGGGTGGTCCAGTTATCGTGCTCACCCAATTGACGGCTTTATTTCTAATCGTAGAAAAGGAAGTTTTAAAGCTCGATAACGCGATATAGCACATTTATACAGCGTTGACAGTTTTCGAGTACTGAACCAAACCTATATATTTGAAATAGAACTACTCACTTTTTATGTTGTATTTTGATTACAGATCAAATTCCGAGCAAAAAATTACTAACGAAAGTATCTAACGTACCTAAAGTATCTAAGTATTAAAAGTATCGAAGTATTGAAAATGTAGAATATATCAAAAGTTAATTCGATATTTTAATATTTTCAATACTTTTGATATCGCTAATACACTCTATACTCTATACTGCAATAATTTAGATTCTTCTTATAATTTAAGTTATTCAAATATTTCGATACCTTCAATATCTTTGATGCTGTCAATAGTTTGGATGCTTCTATCATTTTTTTGATACGCACTCTTCCAACATTGTATTGTTTCAATTATATATATTCATTACTCTTAACACCGCCTATATTTTGGATGATGTAATACCTATGAAGCTTCTCATACTTTAAATTATTGCAATACCTACTCGATATTTTCAACACATTTGAATGCTTTCGATACTTCGATGCCTTTGAATAGCTTCGATACTTAAATACCACGACAAAATGGTACCTATACTCGATATTTTGAGTCACTATCGATACTCTGCCCAGCCCTTATCAAATGCTTCGATATTTACAATACATTTGATACTTTCGGTACTTCAGATACTTTTGAATTCTTTCCATACTTTTAAATACTTTCGCTACTTTGATACTCTTGAATACTTTTGATACTTCGATACTTTTGAACACTTTCGATACTACGATACTTTTGAATATTTTCTATAATTGTATACCACAACAAAGTGGTATCTATACTCGATACCGCCAAAGTTATCGCTCTTTTAGTAAGTATCGATACATTCCCCAGCCGTACACCTTAGCTGCTACCGCTTGTATTTGAAACATTATTTTTTCTAAAATGGCAAAAAAGCCGACAATTGGGTGAGCACGATAACTGGACCGGCCATGCGTATCTCGTAAACCATTAATTTTGGAGAATATGTATCTATAATTTTTTACACAGAATTACATGTATAATTAAAATTCGGCATAATAAGTAGGTAGTTATATTTAAAAAATGTGTCAAGTTTGGTTCTGTACTCTAAAACTGACAACGCTGTATAAATATTGTGTATCGCGTTATCGAGTATGTACTCCTTGGTTGCAACAACTTTTATTTGAAGCTTTCATATAAAGCCGCGTCATTAATGTGAGCACGGTAACTGGACCAGCTTCTACATGTCAGCGTCTATGCCCTCCAACCCCGCGTTTCTTGTTCGCACTTGGCCCAAAATAAGCTAGCGACGCCCCTGCACATTAGATTATTTAATTTATACTGTGTAAATTTAAAAACTGTTATACGGTAGCTTCAATCAAATGGAGAGGGTGAATGTATCCCATTTTACTATCTCAAATATGCATTATAAAAGAAGGGTTGTGGGCGTTTCCTTTTAATCATGATTAGGTTCTTATAGGGTATACGGAATTAACTTCAGTACTAATTAACGAGCGATTGTAAGGAGCAACACAAAGAACGTTTTAAGTAGAAAGGTAAAACATTACTTAATTTGCCCTTATTCGCTCTTTTACTGTTTTAAACATTGCTGGTAGAAATTAATAGTCTTCTACAGTATCTCCATTTTAACAACATCACTAAACCCTTAAGGTTTACGATATTTTATACCTGAAAGATTTGTACTAAACGATGTTATCGGAGATATATGCAGACCATTCACGGTTACTACCGCATATGGTTATCATAGTATCTCTATTGGAAGTGATGCGTTTGAATAAACCCTGAACTAGTATCATGTTCCCACAATTAAATGCGAATCACTAGGTTCATGACAGCAATTACTGTATAACATGGGTCGTCGGAAAAGGGCATTCGGGACTGATGAAATAGGGTCGATCCAGGCGATTCCCTTGAGAAATTAAGCGACATGTACGTTTGTCGTTCTGTCTCGTCTGCTGCTATTTAAATTTCTGTGTGAAAACACATTTATCCATAATATTTTTGTTTTTGTGTGGGTGGGTGATGTTGCGTACTGCTTTCAGTTCAGAGAGTAGGGACTGATTGAATACCTTTAAGAAAATACGACCCCAATTTGGGTAAATACCTGCCTAATAAAAGTGGCATTGTGTTTTTGATATGGCTTTGCAGGCAATACAAATGTGCACAAAGAGCTCTCGGAGAACCGTATTAACGCAATTTCACTAATTGGTACATTGTGTAAAAGGCCAACAATTTGTCATTTGATATTTCAGCGACAAATTAGCATAAACTTTGTTGCCTTGAGGATCAAGTATTTATCTGTTCTTCGTCCACGTTAGTATTGATACAGGGATATTTAAACGCGAAATAAGAAATTTATACGACATGCAGCGACTTCACCATTACAGATTTTAAAAGGTAGCATCTCTCCGCTTACAACTTTATTATTAAGTTCTTGGTTTCCTTATATGGTATAGAATACCGAATTTTAAATGAGATAAACTGACAACCTCATTACGGGAATGGATACTGCTACATAATAATTGTCTCATATATACATTCATAATGGGTAAAAGTGTGTTATTAAAGGTCGAAAACTCGTTCACTAGAGATCTAAAGACGTGCGACAGCATTTTAATGGGTTTCAATGATTTGATTTAACGCGTTGTACCGGAGTGTTTTTTACATGTCCGGTCTATTGCAAAAGACCAGTACAGTACATTAACGCTTAGTTGTGGCCATCACACTCTAAATTAAGGTATAATAGCTCCAATATAACAAGAAAAGGTTTCTTTACAAACAACTGTAGTGTTTGAAATACATATGTCATTCACAATAAAAAACCTGTAGAACGGTGATGTGATGTCGAGAATCCAAATAATCCTAAATAGGTGTGGTTTGGTCTAGCAACGTAAGAAAAGTAGTTTGCCGGGAATAGTCCATACAAACGACAATAATTCATTATTTGATAAATAGTAGCAATATAATTAAATGAATGTACCAAAATTGCGACACAACTAGAAATTGTTGAACGATAAATATAAAGGATAATCAGTCGGGATTGCTGGATTGTTTTGAAATTTTATCTGCAATTTAAACTCCAAGCATGCTTGCTGCAATACCTCTCGATCAAGTCCGGACATGAAATAACTATAAACGCTATTGCTGCAACCAACAATAAACGAAATAGTATGGATGTCTCATTCATAGATAGCACTCGGTGCGCCGCAAATCAAACACTGATGCTAACCCGAGCATGCGGGTCTACGTTTAAATCAAAGGGTGCTTAAATCAGGTTGAAATCAGGTTTAAGTTTCTGTGGTTTAATGCTCATTTATTCTGTGCTGCTCAATTACAATCAACATAAACGTAAAGCGTCCGTAATATGCAAACTTTGAAAAAAAAACGTAAAATCCAGGTATATATTACTTCAGAGTTAACGGAATTAGCTTACATTCGCCTCCGTAAACAAAGACGAACTGGCACCTAATATCTGACATACACATACACATAACTCGAGCATTTTGAGCTACCTATTTTTTGGTAATTCACATAAATTATCATGTGCAAGTATTTTAGGTTGAGGAAAAGGGTACTTAAAAAAATATTTGATCAAAGCTTGTCAACCGTCATATATGATACCTAACCGTAAAACTTTAACAGAAGATAAAGTAGCAAAATAATTATAGTTCTCAACAAAAGAAAAAAATAACAAATTCATTGTGGGCATGGACATTTTGTTAGTATCACTACCAACAGTTATACAAGCACCGCATGCCAGCCAGATATGAGCATTATTACAGCTGAACTAATTTTAGAAATACCGAAAAAATGGCATGTATATAGGTATCACTGAATAAAGCAGCGTAGAAATACCTTGAAGAAGAGATGTTAGGATCCGAGATTTAATATATACGAATCTAACTTGAATTTGGTTCAAAATGGATTGAAAAAAGAAATGCTGGAAAATCCTAAAGTGGAATCACTAAAAGCTTCTCCTAAAAACAGACAAGACKTGGCTTTKATGAAACTAAGACCAGAGAGGTTAATTACCCACTGCAGTGGTGGAAATGCAAGCAAATGGAGTTTCCACATTTAGCAAAAATTTCTTACAAATACATTTCTGCTCAGGGGACGGGAGTACCTTCAGTAGAGTAGGATTGTTGGTATCTTACAAAACAGCTTCCTCATCCAGTAAATACCGTTTTAAGTAAGAACATATTTCGTTTAATTTGATATGACACGCTAAATCCTGCAAAACTTATTGACAGTAAGCTTAAGACGCAGGTGTGACAAGACTTGGCTAGGAAAATAGAGTTATTAATATAGATTTCTTTTAGAATTTTATAGACTCAAAATTTATTTAAAGGTTTTGTATTGAATTAAGTCCAAACAACTTTTTTCTCTTTCGTTCTCAATTCTAAAGATTATCACATTCAGCTTGGAAGTATACGTATCTTAACACAAAGTTTAATATTACTGCTCGATATTATAAACAGCTTTGCTTGTATGTTTATTTATTCTACAGACCTTGTAAACCGAAGGAGGAAGACTGCAGTGCGTGTTCAGACAAACTAAGTTTTAATGTGCTCTATTTCCTTTAGTTCGGTGAGGTGTACATGAAAGTACACTATCGCAAGGCGTTTAACTATGAATAATACATCATGATACGCAGTTAATATAGCTATTGGCAGATAAGACGCAGTGTAGAGGTTTCATATAACAATTTATCACGTTCTCAGGAGATGTGCGTGCAGCGGTAGGCCGCAAAGAACTCCAGCATTCATAGCACACGGCCTGTCCAAGTATTATAAATGTAAGGATTAAAGCATGACTTACGACCGCGGTGTACATGTTATTTGCGCGGCAAGCCAGACAATATTTCTCGTCCTCGGCGCTAGTGGCGACATCCCTGAAGTGGCAAATTTTTTGCCACACTCTCTCTTTCCGTCTCTGGAGTTCCCGAACTGCCGCTGTATTGTACCTATAAGTCATCCTTCTTCTTCCACTTTGTTGTTGAAGGAGCAGCTTCCCCTGAGAGGAATAAATTGCAAAGGGGTGTTGGGATAAAGGGGCAAACGAGTCTATTTTGCCGCTGTTCTGCGCTCCCGCATGTCGCCGACATTATGCTTGAGGTGGAAATGCAAGTATTTATAATTTAATATGATCCAGAAATTCGGTTAAGTTCTGCAACGCGAATCTCCATTGAGTAAGAGAAATCTACTTACGTGATACCGGAATCATAGGGCATACCAAGCAATTCACAATTTTACGTCACCTCATGCCTATAGCAGTATAAAACTATTAATAATAAATTACTTGATTTAAAGTAGTTTTCTGGATGTAATAATATATAAATTGGATTTGACTGCGGAGGTAAGTAAGGTAAGTAGGCAGGTAAATGTAGGTTAGTATAAAATCATACCCCTTCTATAAGTGCAATTCATCCTATGTAAACCATCCAGTACAAGACAAATCTGCAAAGAATTCAAAAACTCCCTCTATCAATCATTATAATAAGATAATAATGCTATTGTTCCCAAGTGCCTGGTGTTTATTATCCTGATTTGAATTAATTCGTATTTGCTTCTAATCACGTATTTATAGGGTGAAGGAGGTGCTATGATTGATGAATGGTGCATCTAAAATGTTCACAATAAGCGGAGCTTGAAGTAATAGTAATATGGCGGTTTAAGGCAGGGCTGCACCCAATTAAATTTAAAAGGATTTGCTGAGAACCTACATATAAAAACATAACCAAATAAAAACTATTTTCTTGAACGATTACCTATATAGGTAGTTTTTACTACTTACAAAGAAACGAAACAATTACTTCTATGGACAGTTGACTTTTCTACAGCGCAAGATTATTTTATTGCCCGAACGTAACAAAAACACACGAAAAGTTTTCAAATCGTCTTATAAGATATATAATTACTCTGAGATGTTGCTTTATCTGCAACTGACGCAAGTGACAGAATAGTAATAGACACGTTTATTATGTGATGTCAGCTCCTTCGCCTTCTACCTCCGTGCTTCTAATGGTAATGATTGCTTATATGAGATTACATGGCGTCCTCTTTATTCTGGCATTTAATACCAGCATACATTCTCTTTATTAATAATATTCGAAACTCTGCTTTTTTTCTGCTGTTTGCAGATGGCGCTACAATTACCCGCTAGTCCCGACGAACCGCTGGCGCTGGTAGAGGGAACAACCTCTGGAGCGCCCATTTTTCAAGGTCGCTCTTTTTTCCGCAGCTCCACAACGGGTACTTCAGCTGAACCTCCCTTACATGCCTTCAGAGCTGAAAGATGATACTTTCCGAGAGGGTATTTGGCAGTCTAAAGTCTTGCCACTTCATAACTGACAAGTGAGACTACGCGGCTGATCACGTAGGGACCATCTCTTTTGGGATAAAACTTTACAGTAGTCTGGTTGGCAGACTTGCTTAATGTATGTATGTCAGCAGTCTCCTTCCTTTCGTCTTGTCGCGTCTCCAGGCATCGGATATTTTCAAAAGTTATAGAGCAATTTGTTGCACAAAATTTTCGCTTTCTATCACCACACGAAAATCGTTAACCACATTATTAAGCGTCCTCATTTCTCGCCCAAGTGTAAGGAAAGAAGCAGTGTGGCCCGTACCTTCACATGGATTTGAATTCATAGGGAAACGAATTGTATGTAAATGCTCTCCCAACTCGTATGCAGTCCACCCACCAGTATTGCCAAGCGAAGCTTTAAATCCCTATTTTGCTTTGAACCATATTAGTTGACGGATGGTACAAAGGGGTAAAGCTTTGCGAGATCTTCAAACAGAAATAGATCTGTTGCATAACTGATGAGACAAATTACAGTTCATTGCCACTCACTATTAGTCTTGGAACTCCAAAACGGAAAAATACGTCGTCAATCAGAGTGCGAGCGAGACCGAACAATTCTACTAATTTACTAGATGTATCATGTACTATAAGTATCCATCTATTTCCGGAAGGTGTTTTTGAGAGCAGCCGAAAAAAGGCCTATTGACAAGACTTCAAATCTTTGTGCGTGTATTGGAGTACAGGGTAGACCCACAGGTTTCTGATTAGTGGCCTTCTAGCGTTGACAGTCGATTCATTGCTTAACATACTCTGCCACATACTTCCTCATTTTGGGAAAGAAATATCGCTTCGCTATCTTATAGTAGGTAAGTGCATTCTGCACCGTAACGTGCAGCCGTTAGAGCGTCATTGAATTCTTCCAGTATTTTCTGCCTCTCGTKCATTGAATCCGCCCTCTGCCCTTCTTCGTTTTTCTCGGAAGAGTATTTAAATAAGACGCCACATGACACCAGATAATTGTTTTCAAAGCCTTTAATGAATTTTTCAAGGTCGGGGTCTTTAGTTTTAGTTGTTCTCTTCGGCGGAGAAAGTCCACGACTACCTCACAAACGTCACAAGTAAAGATGTCATCGTGTAAGCACGCCGATCGGGATAACATGTCTGCAACAACGTTGAGCTTGCTAGGTAAGCATTCAATCTTTATATAAATTTCTTGGATCATGAGGGCCTACCTGTTGGTGACTTGAGGCTCATCAACCATTTTAAGGGCTGGTGGTCTGTAGTCACTGTAATGAGCGAGCATTCTACATATACACACTAAAGCTAGCGCATCGCGTTCCGTTGTGGAGTAATTCCTTTCGGCCTGGCTCAGTAGTAGGCTCGCATATTCAACTGAATGTTCGTTCTCACCATCGCCTTGGATTAACACTACACCAATAGCGTAGCTACTTGCATCGGTGCGGATTACTTATAGGCGTGTTGATAAGCGCTTCTCGAACGTAGCCTGTTCTTCAGTTTCTCAAATAAATTTGCTATTTTTCTTAGTAAGCTTGCTAAGCGAACGCGCAACTTCAGCAAAGCTTTCAGCAAAACGCGGTATTGCTCGATTAATGATTGTGGCCACTTTGGTCAGGATTTGTGTATATTCCCTGATATGATATGTCCAAAATACATTACACGATCAGAAGCGAACGAACACTTTTCGCGATTAACGCAAAACACCTTATGTAGATCATTTAAATGATCATCAAAAGTTTCTAATAAGATAACAAAGTCATTCAAATTAATCAACATAAGAGCGAATTGTAGGCCTTTGCAAAAATTGAGGCACTGGAACCTAGCCAGCGCGTTGCGTAGACCGAAAGGCAGACGCAAATATCTAAATCTTCCCGTCGTAAAGGCAAATTTGTTAATGTCATGCAGACTTAAGCGCACTTGATGGTATCCAGAACGGAGGTCCAGCGTTATCATGTATTTAGTTGCTTTTGCAGCATGCAACAAGTCATCAATTCTTGAGAGAGGGTATGAATCAGCAACAGTAGCAGAATTCAATCTTCTGTAATCGACGTAAAGCCTCACTCCGCCATTTTTCTTCGATACCTATACTACAGGCGCCCAGGGTGATTCACACTCTTTAATGACCCCTTTTCAAGCAAATCACCCATCTCTTTCCGCAAAATCTGTGCCTGTACAGAATTAATTCGTTAGGGGATTACGGAAATAGGAGGATGTTTATAAAATGTTCGCAAAACGGCGGGGACTCACCGCTACGTGCAACCATTTCATTTGGGTGGTCTGGTAATGCATTATGACGAAACCTTTGTGTCAGCTTAATGTTCAAAGTTCAAAAGTTTGCGTAAGGTTATGGCCAAAACACCACATGCCGTCACATAAATTGATTTTAACATCTTGTTAGAAAACCAAATTTAGTAAGGTGTTGTTTCCGACAAAAGTGGTTGGAATTGTACGGTTACACAAAATGACATTTAAACGCGTAGGAAGCACTTCCCGGCCATTGCTGTCACCGTCTGCCAGCCGTACGGTTACTAAACGTTTCTCGAATAGTTGATTGTCTTTTTGTAATAGTTTGTACAGGATGTTTCCACAAATACTTAATTTTGCGGCGGTGTCAACAGTGCAGTACCGCTATAACCGTTGATAGTAATGTTTACAACTGATCGCGGTCGCGGATTAAGGAGCTGTTGTGTGAACGCACCAATAGTACAGAAATCTATCTCCACAGGTGAGTATGGAACATTGGTTTTACAGGATGGACTGTTCGAACGTACGTACCTAACTTTTCCACATCCATAACAGCTGACGGGTTTACCTGGCTTAAAAAATTATGGGTTGGTCCAGATGCTGCGACCACCGCTGGCGCTACATTTTCACTTTTGGCAGCCTTTGTCAGAAATTTACGGCATTCTTTCTTCCGGTGCCCTGCGTACTTGCAAAAATGGCATCGGAATTGTTTTTTTTTAGACTTTCGTTTATCCGTACGTTCGAAACGGGTAGCTCTTCATCGAAATTTCTCCCTTGAAATCTTTTCCCGGATCTTTTTATTCAGCAATCCGTGCACTATGTCGAGTCACTATTCAGGTCACTGTTCATTTTCGATGCACGGGGTAAAGTATTATGTGAAACAGATTTTGAAGTGTTCGTGTCGGTTATCGTCCATAACAATACATTCTCTTTATTAATAATATTTGAACTCAATATTTCTGTTTTACCGACTGGATCGAACTCTCTGCTTCTCTCTCCTGTTAGCAGATGGCGCTATAGATGTATATTTCTTAAAGTCACTAGATAGATAAAGTACCGCAATTGTCCGCCATTTTAGTGCAAAAATATGGACAATGAATTGCAGTACTTTATCTATCTAGTGACTTTAACATTTCTCAGCCGACAAAAGTCAAAGTGAAAAATACAATGATCCGTCTAAAAAACAAATTCAAGTCCTAGTAAAATGAAACTGCTGCAGAACTTATGGAGTATGAGGGGGGAGGTAAGGATTTATGATTTGCGAGGAAATTATGGCAAGAAGGACACATACTGGAAAGACGAATAGAAAATATAACTATTTCATCCCGTACAAAATATCGTGAATAATAACATACAAATAATAGCGACATACACAAGATGTACATTTAAACTGTGATTTTGGTAAGGATCCTGATATATTAGGTCTAAAGTAAATAAATTGTTAAATCAGAGGCCGGAGAGTAGGAGAGTAAGAATCCAGAAGAGAAATAATTTTAGGTAATGGTTGTAACCTCCCCTGTGCTGCATGCAAGTTTAGTCAGATAACCGATTTCTTCTTGAAGTATGTCATACCATCATGAAATGCCGCTAGTATGTGGAACATAATGCAGAGTGTTCCCAGTCATGTTCTATAGGTGAAAGATCGGGAAATTTTGACGACCAAAGCAAGTGATACGCCTTGGACTGGGCTAACTTGTCTCTGGTGAAGATCAATTGTGGCTCGATAACTCCTTTAATATTTGTAAAAGATAACCTTTAAAAAGTGTCTGGTACAAGTTCAAACATTTTTTAAATCAAAAGTGTCAATTTACGTTTCTTGTCAGTTTATAGATTAGTTTCTTCTGAAAAGAGTAGATATTGGTGTGTATATAATTCTAGCCAGATTGATAATTTTTGTCAGCTTTTGGATTAGTGAGAGTTTCTTCGAAAAAGTGTTTTATATTACGAACGCTTAAACATCCACCGTCGTGTAAGTCGCATAACTAATTTTCGTCACGACATGACCAACTCCTTGTATTCGTCTATACAAGAATATGTTTTCTAGCTTCAAAATTTATGGAAACTCATTATACCGTTAGTATTTAAATAGATCATAACAGCTATGAGAAGTCTATTTATAGACACAAGTATTAAGTATTAGTATTAAGGTATGGCTACATTTAAAATCCACGCCCGAATACTGAAAAACCCGTTTTCCACGATTAGCCTTTTACTAAGGGAGGATAACACACTCCTATTCCGGTTTTATTAGAACCATAAATTTTGGGGTCGGACCCTTTATTCCATAAGAAAATTGCAACGAAACTGATTTCCGAGGAGCTGTAAAAGGGTGTGCGTCTTAATTATAATCCAACCGCGGATTCTTTATTGGAAAAGCTGTAAAATGCTTTCAATTCTTTCCTGATGCCATAAAATCCCTCCTAACTCGATTACGTCGGCTATCCGGGGTCCGGCTGCAAATTTTCAACTTTAAAACTGCATTTGTCTATCACGTAGGCGTGTTAGTAAAGGCGTTTAATCACGTGGTGGAAAGTTGTGAAACTCGGCGCTAAGCTGCAGCTCGCCTGAAAAAGTCTAACGGACATATCCTTAGCTTCGCTTGTATAACCTACTTTCTTGAATTTGGTTCGCTGCGACGGAGCTGAAAATTAAAAAAGGAGGTGCCAGACCCCGATCGCTTGAATAGAGGGCGCAATGCGGGTAGAATTGACTGAAATGGCTTTGTGTTTGTGCAGGGATCATAATATTGTTTGGTTTTAATCATAAGTTCAATAGAATTACCGGATATATCGCTTCTAGTAGTAAGTAGTTGGTTACATTAAGACCTCTATAGGTTAATTCAAAATGGACTGAAAAGACAGCATATCTTCGCCGTAGCTTCACGAAATATGACGGTTAAATGCAAAAGTGCGAGTCAGTTTGATTTTCTTTTTGTTCGCTCAAAAATGCATTCCAAAATTTTTATTGACATTATACATTTTCTAAATGCGTTAAGTAGATTAATGAAGAGCCAAAAAATAAACTTAGGCTGCATTTAAGTAGCGTTTAAATTTACTGGAGTTTTTCATAATTATGCAGAAGAGATGCAATCACAGATGTATTTCTATCATATTTACAGACTTGGACTAATAGAACTATGATTGCTAACTTTTGAAATAACCGCTATCGCACAGATAAGTGTGGTAAGCTAAGCCATCGTGGACTCACGTATATATTTAATAACGGAAAAGCTGTTACGATTTGTGTTTGGAATATTGCAGTGAGGCTGTACGTAAATTGGCAATTAAAATAGAAAAGAACGCGCAACAAAAACCAACGCGAAACGCAAAAAACGACCAACGGTTGTTAAAACAAAAAGTTGTTGACTGTGAATACCGGCAATAGCACTAGAACACATCATGAGGCGATATTAGAATACTTCTGTGCTCGTGTCCTGAATATGATTAGAACGTAGTTACTCAAAATTTCAACACCCGAGAATGCTTTTATTTGATTATTTTATCATTTTCTTAATATTAAAATTGTTTCTTATTTGCTACTTTTTAAGGCACTGTCATAAAAACATTCCTTTTAAAAAATATATTTTTATATTTTTTATTTATTACGTTTTAGTCATAAGTGAAGTAAAAGAGTATTCATTCTTTCATTCATTTATTTGTTTATATTGCCTACAAAAGGACATGAGACACGTCACATTGTTATACGTAAGTATACAAGCACCAGATAATACATAATTATATAAAATGGATAGAAACAATTATTCACAACAGTAAGTAATACAACAAGTAGCATTTAACACATATTACATACATATTAGACTAACAAGTTTGCCTCCAGGCACTCCTCAACGGAATAAAAACTGTGTTTACGTAGCAATGTGGACACAGATTGCTTAAATTGTCTTGTACTAGTAATACACTTGACACACTTTGGCAATTTATTAAACAATTTTATAGGCATCACCGATGGACTCATAGCAGTGAGACCTAATCTATGTGTAGGCGTAAGTATTCTATCTTTATCTCTCATATGATAGAAGTCAGCTCCTGCTCTTTCCAAGGAGTAACCGGACGTTTTAATATAAAGGACCGAAGCTAGTATGTACAAAGACACCACAGTAAGCATTCCCAGCGATTTAAAAAGAGGTCTGCAAGAGTCACCCCTTTTTTTACCCAGCATCGCACGTATAATCATTTTCTGCCCACGCATAACCCGACCAATTCCACGAGCGTTACCCCAGCAGAGAATTCCATAGTTAAGAGAGAACTGAACGTAACTATAATAGTATAGTCTCAAGTGATCCAAATCTATCCTGTCCCTCAACTGGCGAACAATAAAACACTGAATAGCCAAGCTTTTTAAAATCTTGTTTATGTGGAAAGTCCAGGACAAACCCGAATCGACTGTGAGACCAAGGAACCTACACGACTCCTTCTGCTCAATTGTAATACTATTGATCTTGACAAGGAGGCTTTTGTCAATCCTCTTAGTGGAAAACAAAATTATTTCCGTTTTTAAATTATTCAGGACCAAGCCATTGGTTGTACAATACTGCTGCACTGCTGCAACCGCACTGCATGCACTAGCACTCAAATCAGAAATATTTTTTTCGGATACGACTTACTGGTGTCGTCAGCATAAAGAACTGCGAATGTATCGAGGTGTTTAACCAGGTCGTTAATGAAAATTATGAATAATAGTGGGCCAAGCGGACTGCCCTGTGGAACACCATGTGAAACCGATAGCGGCTCAGAGCACACAGTGTTTGCATCGTTACATCTCAAAGATACACTTTGATGTCTCCCTGTAAGATACGACCGCAGCCAATCCAATGGCGTACCTCTAATACCATACCCATAGCACTTAGACAACAGTAAATTGTGATCAATTACATCAAATGCCCTCCTCTGATCAAAGAATACCCCCGCAACAAGGGAACCCTGGTCCAAATTCTTTACTATGCAGTTATAAAAACTCAAGACAGCATCCTGCGTCGATTTACTTTTGCCGAATCCGAATTGTTGCCCCGAAAAAAAACTGTTCTTTTCTAAAAAGTTTAAAACTATACTGTAATAGGCTTTCTCTAAGATTTTCGAAAAAACCGAGAGCAAGGAGATTCCGCGGTAGTTGCAAATATCATGTTTAGAGTTTTTCTTATAAACTGGTATAACGACAGCCGTCTTCAGTATCGATGGAAAAATTCCATGTTCAAAAGACACATTTATAAGATCCAAAAGCTGATCAATGACTAGGTCAATAACCTGTTTAAAGATGAAACATGGGACACTGTCAAAACCACATGATTTCTTAGTTGACACGTCGGTGACTATATGTAATAGTTCGTCGCGGGTAACAGGGCTTAGATACATACTGTATTTTACTGATTGTGTATTGTTAGCTGTTAGAATATTAGAATTGTCAACCAGTTCAGCTGTAGAATTAACAAAAAACATGCTAAATTCGATAGCCGCAGTTTTCGAATCTGTGATAGTGTCTCCATTCTCGTTAATAAAGTATTCAGGATATATCTTATTTTTTGTAGCAGGAAGTTCGTTTTTGATTAATGACCAAGCAGTCTTACATTTATTCGATGACTCCTGAAGCAGCCTATTGTTATATGATTTTTTTGCCATAGCAATTGTACGTAAGTAATGAGCTTTGAGAATTTTGTGTCGCTCACGAATAATACTACTATTGGTTGCTTTATAGATTTTATAAAGGTTTCTGACAGCACTACAGGTCTCACGAATCTCAGGTGTAAACCATGGTTCCGATTTACGATTGCGTTCTTTTGTACATGTCTTTAGCGGATAAGCTTTATTAAATGCATCGCAAAACAGACCATGAAATTTGTTAAACCTATCCTCCAAAGTCTCCCCACTTTGCACCTCAGTCCAATTAGTGTCTTTCAAAATATTTCGAAAATTATTGAGATTTAGTTTACTATTGATATTTCTATAAGTTGTAGCTATTGGTGGCTCAATAAAAGCGAAACATTGAAAAGAAACCATCTGCAAAAAATGATCTGATATATCAGTGCAAATAACACTAGAGGCAATCAATTATAATCGACATTAGTAAAAATGTTGTCAATTGTACTACTGGTAGTTTTGGAAACACGAGTGGCTTCATTAATTAACTTTGTACAGTTATAGCTAAATAAAATATTCTGCACATTATCAGAAAAATTGTCAGTAACAGTGTTGTCAAAATTTGCATTAAAATCTCCACATATAAATACATTGCGATTAGCGATTACAATTTCATCACACAAGTCCTCTAGAGAATTCAAAAACATTATCTTATCTGCATGTGGGGAGCGATAAACGCAGCCAATGTAATAAGTGATTTTGTTTATCGTGCAGCTAATAAAAGCGCATTCAAAAATGAATTCAGTCTTCATACCTTTAATATTGAAATTTACAAACTGGATATCATTTCGGACAAATATGGCGACGCCGCCACCCCTAGCCGATGTCCTGGTGAAGTAGTCGGACAGTACATATGGACCAAGAAGTACGTTGCAAAGTATAATATCTTTTGTCAACTACTATTATACTTTCTCTCCGTTAGAAATTGTTTACACTTTTACTATTCACACAATAGTATCTGCACTTCTTGCCAGGGTTGGCATGAATAAAACAAAATGTTTAAAATATAATGTTTTAAACTTGTTTAAAACAACGCTTCTGTTTAAAACAAATATTTTAAACATTTGTTTTAAAAATTTGTGCAAAACGAAGTTTTAAACAGTGTTTTTTTTACTAATGTTTTAAACAGTGTATTTTTGACGACCGTTGTTTGTGATTTATTATTATTACTATCAGGCTCGTTTACCCTCCACAAATAGATAGACAAGGTTATTAGTAATTACATATCTATATAATGTCACCCATATTTGTATAAAAAATTAATTGAATGGAAAACTAGGCCCAGTTATTAAATATGCAAGTGTTTTTCGGAAGCTTTAACATTTTTTCATAGCTGCAATTTACAAACCTTTTAAAATAACAAATAAAAATCTTAACCTTAACATAATACAAAGATTTGTATATCTGGTCTAATATAACAAAACAATAAATAAGACGTTCATTCAACACTTACTAGAAAATTATATCTTTAGCACAAAAAACAAATTGTTATCAGAACTTGGGAATATAAAAAACAATTAACAAAAAATAAAAAAATGTATGCCTTTTTTCCTTTTTTTACTAGTGCAACCATATCCTTTTTGCAGTCCTTGGATCGAGTTAGCATTGTACCATTTTGCACCTTAATATTGTCAAAGTAATTCCACGCTGTATCGTTCCTCCTACTGGTCATTGTAATTGATGAACTGTAAACTTTTAAACATACACGGTTGGTTCCTATTCTCTTTGTTAAAGTTGATATTAGCTAAAATCAACCAGTAACCATGACAAAATCTTAAATTAGGGTATGTGATTGGTCTAGATTTTAAGAACAGAGTTGATTTTAGCTTAAAATAGAAAAGGTTTCTTTCATAATAACTAAAATTATTGTCGCGTCAAATACAAATGACGACAACTAACAATCGTAGTCACCTAGGGATTTTTAAACAACTGCTGCGCTCTGAGCCGTCTACTCGTATTTATTTTCACTAATATGTATAGTTATAGTTATTTTCAAATAAGTAAAAAAAAACTTGTTTAAAACAACTTAAAAAGGTTTAAATTAAAAAAACTGTTTGTATTGTTTAATTAAAGAAAAAACATGTTTTTGCCTACCCTGCTTCTTGCAGTCAGTAACTAAATATGAAAATTGGCGAACGTCATCTAGCGATGAATAGGAAGTATTGTGGTCGGTTAAGTTAGTAACTAACTAATTAGGTACCTGTACCGCCCGGACCATGGACGGACGGACACAAACACACATGACACACACAGAGAGAAGTCGTATTAATATTAAAGCACTCTAATAAAATCAACCAGTTGTAAATAGTAGTACATATAATAAAGCGCGAACAGTCAGCATTTTGAAATACCTACCAGGTCACGTGTATGTTCCAGGAAGTAACGTGCTTTAAACCTGTTGCTACTTTATGTTCCTTCCGACTGCATAAACAACTTTTTAAATATTTTGAATTAACGAAAACATTTAAAAAAAACAACAAGTACGTCGACTAGTATCAATTAGATGAAGTGTTATAATCTGTTGACTTTTATCCATTGGTGCCATTCGCATTTTTGCTATTTCTGGAAATTGTTGATGTTCAATAAGTTCTTAGTGTAGTCTGAAATAATGCTAAAGTTGGCAACAGCCTACATAGTAAAAATACATAATTGCAAWCAATAGCCGAGTTTGTAAAAATACGATATTGATAGTGACAATTCTCTAACATAATATATACAGTGACCATTCTCAAACAAGTAATTTAAATCTGTGATACGCATGTCTAATTAGAATAGTGCGTCTAACGGAGATTAAACGATTCTAAGCTTTATTGAGAGTAGGTTATGGCGAAGAACTCCGGAGTCATAAGGAAGTTTGTCAATTTAGCATGGAACACCAAAACAGACCTACTGCACAGTCTACTGTTAGTAGACTTGTTGCACAATTTCCACAAATCGATAGTTTAAAGGATTTGCCTAGATCTGGTCATCCGTAATTAAACAGCGACACAAAATTAAACATTTTATTAGAAACTGAAGAAAATCCGAATGTACCACTGCGACAGGTGGCAATAAACAACGACATCGTACACCACTCAACAGTGGGCAAAATTTGTCAACAGAATAATTTTCATCTTTATAAGATCCGATTGATCCATGAAGTTCAAGATGATGGTGCTGACCGACGTTTCATTTTTGCGAGGTGTGACGAGAATGATAAGACAATGATATTCCAAGAAATACTTTTTCTCTAGGGTCATTAAAAAAACAGAGGTCCAAACTGAAAGAGTTGCAAGTTCGTATTTGCGCTAAAATAGGTACGATTGCTACCTCCAGATGTGGCTAAACACAGTGTTCAGTGTAATATGCGTGATATATAACGTAAGGTTATAAATGGACTGCAATTTGAACATTTAAGTGTATAAAAATGTTCCTTTACTCTTCGCAATCTTCTCAATTCTTAAATGTGGAGATCAGAGTCACTTGATGACGTATGTTTTATTCGTAGTTATCGTATTTATGCACGTATTCAATAACCGTTTTTTTCAAATTGTGCCAATTTTGATTGTTTTTAACATACCAATTAACTTCTTTAGGCAATAAGGGTTCAATGGGCCTGTTGTTTTTATAGCAGAATATGAATCTACATGAAAAAATATAGACCCCTGTTATTTTTATTTTTTGCAAAGCGCTTAGTTAATGCTTAAAAAGATTGTTTATGTTTAAAGTTTGAATCTCTGACGTCAGCGTTCCCTGGCGCGCTTAGTGCGGTGTAACTGTGTGATGTTGCCACGCCATTTTCTGATCCTGGCATTCCTGTAGGCCGAAATGAAGTTTCTGAAATCCAGGTCGTAGCAGCGTTGCCATTTTATTTCAAACTCGCAATCGTAATTATGAATTATAAAAACCTACACGCGAATGGATGTATTAAACGCGATTCGTTGTTAGTCATTTTCACTGTAAATATTAAAACGTAAAATATATCAAATTAAAATTATAACTTGTAGCGGATATATCGCAAACAGAATTCATTTTATGGTAGCCGAAGGATAAGTTCATATTTCAAGTGATATTAAAACTGGAACAACTATTTATTAAGTAGGTAAACTTGTTTAAACCTGAGTTACGGCATGTATAGCTGCCATTACATCATTTTATTCAAGTCGCAACCTTTAAATAGGAAAATCGCCTAATTTGCGTAAAATCGAACGATCTGGCCACACGAGTTTCCATTCATGTAAAATTCGTCAATCATGTATAAGTCACATAATCTTGCACAGTCTATGTTTGAACAACAATGTACTAAGTAAATAAAAACAAATCTTTAACGCGTCCTCCGTTCTCAAACCAAAACGTAAACAAAGGTACAAAGGCACAGAACCACAGCGACAAAGGTGTCAAGCATGCAACAGGGCATCCGGCGCATCGGCACAATAGCGGAATGCGTCTCCAGGAACGGTGACGTATTACGAAATATTTGAATTTGGCGGTAAACCATTAAAGGTAAAAATAATATACAAAAACATTAAAAATATTTTTTTTATTGCCAGCTTCTAACTTCATTAGGTCCAAGCAAAGTCGCACATGTGTTATAATAACGATTTACTGTCAAGGGCAACAACCCCATTAGCATGAAAAATGCATATAGTTCTATTAACAAATTGTTTTGATGATACCATATCTTCGTCATAGTAACAAACTGCTTTGTTTCAATTGCATCAACGTAAAGCTTCTTTTAAACCTTAAGTTATCTGTCCCGACGTTTTTTTCGAATATTTTCTAATAACCTTAATTTTTAATTTTATGCGTTACTCTATTGACATATGTGCATTTGATAACTGGACAACTAGCAGTAAAAACAAGAAAATATCGAACGTCCTAAATTCGGCTACTGAAAAATGATAAAACACAATATTTTGTTGTTGAAATTGATCGTTTTCTTGTATATGAAACAATGTTAAGAACAAAATGAGAAACCTATGATTTTGATTAATCCTATAATAATATATAATATAATAATAAGATGGTGTCGTAGGTGAACATGAAGTATGTTAGTTACAGAAGATTATGAGTTTTACAGCTTCATTCGTTTCACGAGCATAATGACGTGATTCAGTCGCCAGGCGTTTCCTAAGAAATAGCTTGAGTACCTACCTACCAGCTTGAAATTTGATTATAACCGATCTGAACGAAAATGTAAATAATTTTCCTAGTATATTTTAATACATGATCCCTATATCATTCTCTGTAACTAGAATTTTAGTTTTTGGTCGATCACAGACCGTTCCTTTAATGAACATCTCCATGCCCTTAAGCTTAGCTGCATAAAAAAGCAATTGATCCCGACCGATATACGATTTTGCCCCAACGCTTCCGAAACCCTTACTTTGTTTCCCTACAGGTAGCCCGTCGACGTATAATAAATCAAACAAGGTATGTGGGAGATACCCTCTCCTAATTTGAATATTATTACAAATATTTGATGGCTGTCGTTAGAAATGAAGGCTGGTGTGTAATTTATAGGGCCCATGATTTGTTGATATATTACACAAAAGATAAATTACAAGTTATAAGCGCCTCACTATTATTAAGTATTTTAGACTGTGTACATTGTGATGGCTTGATATTCAAATGAGTGTTATCGCTAACAGGTACATCCTATAAATGGCCACAGGTATGGACACCAAAGAAGGTTGATATGCCAATCAGAGGCTAATGTTTTATATAGCGATAGTGTGGGGTAACTGTATTTCAAGAGGCTGTACAATCCCCTTTATCAACGCAGGAATTTCTTTAGGGGATTCAGAGTCTTTTCTTGGTGCCGTAATGACCACTTCAAGATAAAAAAAGTTATCGCCCCTCAAAACAACATAATAATGATGCAATTACTTATCTATACATTTGAACAGTCACCACAGATGTAGTCAAAGTAATTAGAATATTCACATAAGATACATAAATTGGTATATTGTATATTGATATCATAAATGTGGTAATCGTTTTATTTAATAAAGTCATGTAATTGCAAGATGGAGAAGGGGTACAACCAACTTTTTAGAAAACTTATAAACGCTCTGTGCTCGAGAAATAGTTTTTCCAACTTCTTTTTAAGCTGCCTATCTGTTGTTTAACACAACTACACCTATGCTTTACTATTTAAGTAGAAGTAATAGGATTTAAGTAACCTTAATTATTAATGATCTTTCTTATATAAATCGCTGTGGTACTGGCAGTTCTTGTTCTGTGGATAAGGAAAGCTATAAGCTCAAAATTTACCACGAACGGCCGAATTGGCAGTGCTTGCATCTTTACTGTCAATATAGGCCGATCATTACCACCATTGCCTGCTTAGATAACGGTACATTAGAAAACGGCTAACTTTCAAAGCTCTTTGCTCTACATCTACTCGTATTTCAAAAGCTATGCAATTCGGTTATTTTATTGCTTATACCTATAGAAGAGTTTCTTATACTATTAAATATGTACAATGTTCAACTGTATTCACTAAAATAATTTCAACATTTACCTACTTTATTAAAAAATGTGACATCTAGCACATCCTGTGAAAATTGAGAAACTATATTTGGAATTACCCACTGCCAATTACTGCCAGAGAAAGGTGTACTAGTCACAACTGGTGGACAAAATTGCAATCTCTCATGTATCTGAACCACTACTGCTTTTATGTATACATTGTGTTCAACTGTTATGTAACAAGCAGGTTTCCAGTTAACATGACTGCGAAGGTAAAATGACTTGATAGTTTTTGAATTTGCAAAAATTTTTCAAGATTTATTTTTCGTGTAACGTTTGCTGAAGGAAAAAAACACTTAGAAGTTTATGTTAAGTTGAAGACTTGACGTATATACCACAAATCCTTGTTTATCCACTTTATATTTTTGCAGTACCCTTTATATCTATATAACCTTCTTCAATTTACACAAATCCTTATACACCTATAAGTACCTACAGTTACTGCTTATTGATAAGCGAACTCATTTTTGAGAACTCCAAGTACTTTCAGCATTTTACGTTGAAGGATTTGATTTTCGCCACCTTAAACATTATTTAAGAGCGATAAACACTGAAGAATACTTAATAATAATAATAATTTACCCGCACAGCAGGCACACCTCCATCGGCGAAACTAACAATTTAATTTAATTAATTCCGAATTGGCCGCCAAAGTAGTGTAACAAAAAATACACAAAAAGTAATGTAAACGTAGGAGTGTTTCGTTTTGGGTTTAAATTCAAGGTGATAATGTTTCTATTCGTACAGAATACTAAGCTACTGGCGCACGCTAGCGCAAACCAAAAATCGTAGTCCAATACAAAGTACGACAAACTATATTTAATTGCTTTTGCGATCTAATGAAAATAGAATGTTTTCATTTTTTAGTTTACAGCTTCTTGCAATAAGAATAATTATGTGCTATTTAGTTGTTTCTTTTTTATCAAAAGGCAATAGCACAAAAGAATCTGATAAAATGCACAGCACACGATTTTCTCTATTCATATATATCCATCACATTAACGTGAGTCTTTAGCCTTCAGTATTTTATTTCTAGGGTGACAGATGACGCTTATATTTAGTAGAAAACAAGAAATAAATAACTTTATCCCATTTCTGTTGTTGCATAATGGAGGGCTAACCATTGCATTGATGGAAATCTACACCACACGGAGCGTGAAATTTCCACGATGTTTCTAATGAGCATAATAATGAGTCTAATGCTCAAAGTACTAATTTGCACACCCATAAAAAAGCCTCTTCCAAAGGCTTCACCACCGACAGACGCTTTGCGTTTATTGACTTTTGATGCCAGCACCTCCTAATATATAAAACTTCTACTTCTTTTTCGTTTGTTGTTGTTGTATTCTTAGGCCTACAGATCATTATAAATACCGTAAACTCTAATGTGAGAATTTTTCGAGCATTGGGGACAATCCTGTATGTAAAAATAGCAGCTAATCAACTAGTCTGAAACCAATTGCATATATTAAACAATGACCAATTTTTCTTAATTGAGGCAAATAATATTTTTTAATGTTACACCTTGTAGATTTTTTTATGATAGCTTCTGAAGAGTAAGTGCCAAACCCCACTCCTAAAGTATTTTTGTATCCAGGAAAACAAGATACGAGCGTCACATATCAAGCTGGTGAAAAAAACAAGTGCTGTGAAATTATAAAAGTCTATCATTGGGACATCACTTAGCTATATAGGGTGCGGGTAGTTCATTCAGTTTATATGTAAAAAATTCTCAAATACAGGTAGTTTGATGCAATGCAACGCGTCACTATAGCGCAATAATGTGCGTATATCAAAATTGAAACACTGTGTGAACAAACCGTTGCCGAAATTCACGGTGCGTTACAAGAAACTTGCCAGGAGTCGTATGTGGATATTTCAACTGTAACTTGATGGAGTAAGCGTTCCAGAGCGCTGGACTAGTGGTAATGATGACCACGGAAGTTGGAGACCTGATACTACTAGCAACAACACTTTTGTTGCTATTGTAGCTACAATGACGGAAGAAGACCGCAGGACAAACAAGCAATAGACAAATACCAATTGACAATTCTTTGTAGAAAATTTAAATGCATGATTCCAAAAGTGTAGACGAGATATGAAAAACAACAGCGTATTTCTTTTTTTGCTACCTGTGTTTTTCTGCGCAGGAATTTTGACATAACTCGCGTATATCGATATCAGATGATAAAATGTATGAGTTTCTATTTCAAAAATTATAGGTATAGTCATATCTCAAACAAGCGAATATGTTATGAACTTAATCGAAAATTATATAGCAAACCTTGATAAAAAACAAAAATTAATATGTGTCGAGCATCATTTTACCAACATTTATTGAATTGTTTTCTTGCCGATATACCTCGTACTTTACACTTTACTGAATTTGGAATATGTACTGTTTATTTCTACAGCTTTACTACAAAAATATTTTTTATCCCTATAACAAAACGTACAAAATAGTTTATACATTACAAGTATGATTAATAGAATAAGCAGGTAATTGATATAAGCAAAGGGTAGATACCGGAATTGCATGTAAGTATACAACACAAATTGCAACTTTAAAAACAAGAACACTTGAATTAAAATTTGCATATTTATAATATGTTTACCTGAAAACCTGTAATTTTATACTCGACATCCACGTGAATTTGTAGCTGGCGGTTCATACACGAAGCCGTTTAACGCCGTCTGATATCCAGCGAGCTGCCGAAAAGGCGAGATAGCCGTCGGTAGGGTGCCGTAATCATCGGGTTCTCATGCAGCCCCGAGCGGTGAATACCGGTGTAATTATCACTTCTCATCGTACAGCGGTATGCTAACAATAAAGTAGTTAGCCATGCGCTGGCCCCGCGGTTTTTTAAGCTCCTTGTTTCAGTACGGAGCGCGTTTGTTTCGGACATCCGCAAAGGGTTGTTGTATACATACGAAATGAAACGTTATATTGCGTTAGTGAACGTAAATAAAAATATTATTATTGTGGTTTTGTTTACTTTCATATGACATCGACTTGCAATAAGAAAATTATTTTTTTAATTGGAGTATAACTATAGCATCTTACTAAATTGAAAAGTATTACGAAATAACATTAGAACAAAAAAAATGATGTACCTACGTGTTTATTGAGGCAAATTAAGTGAATCATTAAAAAATGAACAAGAACAACGTTGAAGGGGGCAAACAAAGTTATTTTTCGAAACCGTTCGTAAAAACCGTAAGATATGTATATTATTCTTATCAGTATAAAGTAGAACTAAAAATTATAATTTTTTATATTACCTGCGTATAAAAAGTTTTTGTACTGCATGCATAGGGGAAAAGGGAAGCAAGAAATTTATTATATATAATTCTAGTCATTGCTCAACATTGTTAAGGCTCTTTGGTTTAGCTTATATGAATAGGTATTTAGAAACTTCAACAAAAAGGGAGAAAATAAAAAAAAATATATAAGTATATGATTGAGATTTGAATTTTACCGGTGTTATCTGTTATAATTTCAAAGGAATTGAATGACCTTACAAATCGAGTATGAATAGCTATGAGTAAAAAAGGTGTTTGTATGAGCTGTTAGGCGAAACTATCCAGGAAGTCCAGTCTCGTGGTCGGGTAGCCCATTAACGATCACATCTTTCTTAAGTAATTCTATCATTTGACTTGTTTTTCTGAAAAACTATCAATACCAATGAATCGTCTTAGATAATTTAATATTCCCATTTCATTGTAGCTTCAACTTTAGATTTATCAGTTTCTACACCATCTTTTTAAAACACATGTCCTAAATAATTGACATTATTCACTTTTTACTGCAGTCTATTTTTTTAACTTTACACTTAACATTCTAGTTCGGTCCATTACTTTGTTTAAAATCTTGTCATTTGTTTTTCATTTTGTGTTGCGTTCAAGATATCGTCAAAATAAATAACAATATTGAGTATATATTCTAAAATTTTTGGAAACGTTCGGGTTCTCAAGAAATTCCAAACGGTAGTCTATTAAATTCATAGCATACAAATGCTGTGCTAAATGTATATACTTTACTTGACTCTTTATCAAGCTATATTTAGTAATATCAAAAACAATAATTTATCTGTATTGCTCTGTTAAGATCTTGTCGATCGAAGCACAATTTTAACGACCAATTTTGTTTTTCTATTATACTACTATAGGTATTGCTTTTGAAATTATTTTAAGTGACTCCAGTTTATTTAACTTGTACTATAACTTCTCTTTAATATACCAATAGGTATTTTGTGTGAAGGTTTAGCAACAGGAATTGCCCCTTCCTTTAATTTGATTTGACATTTATCCTTAAATTTTGCTAATCCAACAAAACAATCACTATTTTCTCAAGTAAACTTTTTCTTTTTGTCTGTCTTCTCTACTGCTTGGACATTTTGTAAGATTTCGGTTTCAATGCAAGTATTACACACACTTGGTTTTGGCAACTATAAACTTAAAATCAAAATACTTATTATTTACTTATTTACTATATCGTAACTTAATAGAAACTTCTGGCTCTATTTGGAAATACCCAAATGCTTTCAACACAGTTCCCGTCCTTTCTGGCTTAAATTTACCAAAATATAATATATACATTTCATACGGCATAATATTTACATCTGTCCCGCTATCCACTCTACATTTCGCTAAAATATTCTCAATCTCAGTTGCTTCATATAGTATTTGCACAACTTCGACAATATCCGTCTTACTATTACTAGCTCTCAATATAACTATGGCTAAAGTATCGTCTTCGCTAACGTCCCTTTGTTCACTGTTGATTTCTTTTACAATTCCAACTTGTGCACGTCTTCTAAAAGTTGTTCAGTTTGCCACACCTACTCCACTTCTGTCCAAATGCCTTGCACTCCCTTGGCCCAGGCTATGACTTGCACCTGTAACAAAAGAATTCTCTTCCGGCGACTACGTTCTTTGGCACACTTCTTATTTTTCTTGTCGACTTTTCAAAACAAATTTCTTGTTTTGTACCAAAACCTCTTCTTGCGCTCTTTAATTTGTGTGCTCGTTATCTACACAGCTATATTTCAACAGATAAGGGCAGTATAAGAAAAATCCGAAGTTTAATTTTGGGAAGTAAATGATCCACATGGCAATAGACCTTCCATGTACTGCACACCACTGGTCTGCAAGTGCCCTCATAGAACTAAAGGTATTATAAGACTATGGCTATGACTGAGGCTTCCCACAACCCACTATTTGCTATATTAAGCAATAGGCATAATGAAAATTTTAGGAAAATTGTTAGGAATCCCACTACGACTACAATTAACCGCCAAGTATGATAGTCTCCTAATTAGTTAAATAAAAAAAAACAGAACATGAACCTGTGGATCTACCCCAATGCTAAGATCAAGACAATTGAACGATTTTTATCATAATACAGGCAAACATAGTAACACCGTTGAAATTACAGAAATGGGGATTCTTTCGCATTTTTATTTCTATTCCATCAACATGTTTTCATGAAGGATAAAATGGCTTCAAACTGTTTTTAGGTTAACTATAATCATAATTTGTTGACTAATACCCGCATTTCACTATTCAAATGTGTTAGGCTATAAAATATCGCAGCCTATTACACAATTGTAAACAATTTAAACGACAACTGTTACAAAAGGGTGTGTACCTTTGCAGCTCTTATGTAGCCGTTAATTCTTGGAGGAACAAAGCGCTATTATAAGGGTTAACACTCTCATACTAATAATTTCCCATTAGAGCTTGCAGTGGCTGTAAAGGGGAAACAGAGTCTTCCCCCGTAAAGAACATCAAATAATTAAGCTGTGAAATATGCATCCCATAAAGAACACTAGTTATAAATCACTATTTATTGAATCTTTGTTCGTCATGCCAGGCTTTCCACCTGTTATCCTGTCCAGTGTGAATGCGGTTTCAAGGATTGTCGTATCTTCTCGTTTAGTAGTGATTTATTTTATTCTATTTCAAACGCCGACACGGCAGTAGATATATGTATTACAGCTAAAACTAACAACAGCGTTGGAGATGAATAATTTATCGTTTACGCCACAGGCACAATAGTGTAATCAGTTCGGGAGTTGGTACATTTCTATTATATTGGTATACTTGGACACACGGCAATAAACAAGTAGTACCTGGAGTCGTTTGCAGCACTAAAAATGAGCAAATAGATATTTTTTGTAATTATTTGTACGTAAGTAATGAAATGTGTACATAGCTCGCCATTAATGCAAATACTGTAAGGAATAACAACAATTTTATTAGGAAAGGCATTACACAAGTACCATTAATATTTTAGTGTAAATAAAAGTTTTTTTTTTAATTCTCCCCTAATGTAAGGAACGTGGTATGGGAATAAATGTAAAAAAAACTTCTGTCTATATTCAAAACCAATTTTGGAAATACATAAGAAAAAAAAGGATCAAGCTTTTTTTCGAAAATTCAATAATTATCAGAAATTATCAATTTCGTATTTTCTAAGAAGTTCATAATTACTCAATTCATTTTACAGATGAATCTAATATAATTTTATGTTCGACCTAACATTTAACATGTAATTATCGATGGTAGTTAGCGTCCGTAAAGATGCACTTTAAAGTACTAGTCCCTTTTACTTTATAGACATTCACAGCTGCCAACTATATGATTAGACGTCAGATTTTCAGAACAAAATTTTACCTTAAGCTAGTCCACGACGCGTTTTTAACCTCCAATCATGTACTTACACACATCGTAAACTGGTTTTTCTTCTTTTGAACAATAAAGCCTCTTGTATGGTATATTACGTAATCTTAAAAACAAGGAATTGTCATAATCTGTCAAACAATAGACAGCAGTCATGTAACGTTGCCAGATGTTAGAGATACTCTTCATATTTAAGGATTTTAAGCTACTAATGTGCAATATAAATTTTTTTGCTCTATCTATAGCTTTATTAGCTCTCAGGCGTATTTTTGACCTCCAGTTGCAGATGTAATGCAGCTCGTTAACTTGTTTATGTTTTACGCCATTATTTAAAGCTTGCATGACTTTTTCATGAAAATATACAAACAAATGTATTGTTGCCAAACGTGATAAGAGTTCCTTGTTTAGAAAGATTATTTTAAGCCATAATAACTACATAACATTTATTTATAAAGATCTACTTAATTTCACTAGGAATGAAAACGTATATTTATTACACAGTTTGTATTATTTTAAATTGGTTTAAATTTGGTTTCCCCAAACTCTATTTTCTTGATCTTGAACAGAAACACTTGAGCTTGAGCATTCACCTAGTGTCCCGCTGGCGCAACTAATTTTTGTAGCCTTAGAACCATCAACGTAGCCAACAGCTACAGTTGTCGAACGCGATGCCTTTTGATATTATCCATTGTAGCTCCGTTGTTAGCTAAAGTGGATACCGATTATCGTCTAAAGCAATGCACCGTAAATAGTTCTGCAATTTTTAAAGCAAGAATTTTTGCCACAACTTGAGGTACGATAGCAGAATGTATTCCAAGGGGTTGACACGTGCACATTAGTTAAATGTAATTAATTAAAAGTCGTGACTTATACTTGTAGGTTACAATGCCATATTCCTTCTAATTATGTCCAATAAAATTATCTAACTGTATCAGCAAGTTTTACAACAAAATGGCTATTGCAGTCTTCTATACAGTTGATGGTCAGCGATGATAATTCGATGATAATTTTTGCTCGAAAGAAATGAATTGACCTGACCTATAAATGAGGTGTTACAGTTTTGCTTTTCATACCTATGCACCACAGAAACATAACCTTAAATGAAAATTAAGCAACTTTTATGGTCTAACATAAAGGTTTGTCTGCCATTCACATGTAACTGAACTTAATTACGTCCTCGTTACAAAAACAGCTATTATTATGTTAGCGCCAAATTTAAAACCTTTTGTAAGCGCTTGTCATGCGCGCGCCGAAGGAAGAGTCAGTCACAATCTTACCGCCCGTGAAAAGAGTGGCTCTTCCAGTTGTCGTGCCTCCGATAGTTTTTCGTCAGCGAATTCAGAAATAAAATCTGACGGCGAAGAGGATTCCATCGGGTTTCTTCATCCCCCCTCCTTTTGTCTAAGATTCCCTAAGGAAGAGAACCTCTGGCACCCACTGAATAATCATCAGGGTAAGTCATTGCCATTCAATTAAAAATAGAATCCCAAATACAGTCCACAGAATATTTAAAAACCGAACCGGCGCTCATAGAAATTACGCCACATATTACTTTAAGAAAACTGGAACACTGGATCTCTAATCCATTAAAAGCTCTAACAACCTAATTGATCTTTAATTTTTTGTGCTTATGTTTTTACCTCCTTGACTTTTTTGCACCGTACAAATTAATGTACCCTCTAGAATTATTTGTATTGCATCGCCAGTTCGATTTTTTTTCATTCATTACTCCCTAACATTTGAAGTTTTTATTTCGAATTTTTGTTTATCATTTAGGAATGTGCTGAAATGGTAAGTTTATTTTATAAAAATAACAGCTATAGAATAGCTGTTGCTCGCAGATGGAGTGAATTGCATCCGTTTAAATCCGTCCATCGCACAAATACGTTTTTGTACTTACAGGGAAATTTAGGGAATCTGGATGAGTTCGGAAACATAAGCCCATCCAAGTTGTTGCTGATGAAGCTACTTTTGTTTCCGTTTAGTTTCATGTTGCTCTTATAGAACATACGTCACTTGTTCCAGAGATTTACAAGTTTCTGTACTCAGCACCTCATTAGTCTTCACGATTTGCCACAAACATAAGACTCATCCTTTCAAAACTCACTTGACGCAATAATTAAGACAATTGTGACAGACAACTGTAATTCTGTGAAACTTAATGCAACATATCAAGAATGCTTCGTCATTCCTTTAGAATCTTTGCTCATCAGATCATTATACAGTTTTCTTAAACAGCCACGTTAATCGGCGTAACTACAGGTACTAAAGAGACGTTAATCTTCACTAGATACGCGATTTACACATCCAGCGACCAAAAAACTTAACGTGTGGTCTGGAGTGTTAGATGGTTCCTCGAGGAAAATCTCAAGTCAGCTTTATCTCAATATGCTAGACACACTAACTACTCTATCCTCATATTATTGGTATCAAGGAACAAGATGAAAAGAGTTGAATGAAGATGAGCTAGATTTTCAGCAGAAGGGGGTAACTACCTATTATGCTGCTATTGTCAGACTATTTCTTCACGAGAATTTCCAGAAAGACGACTGAGGACGAGAGGATCTACAGAATGGCCAACAAGGTATCCAGGTCTTACTCTTTCAAATTTTTCTTGTGGGGACACTTAAAGTCGGAATTTTTTAAGTCGCAATAAATTACGCCAAAGAGTTGAATTTGAGTATGCTGGTACTGTTGTCCAACCGAAATGGTTAATTCTGACTTAAGTTGTTAATCTTGGCAACAATGCGGAGTGGGATTAGTTGGCAATAAAATGAAAATTAAGGATTCATCGTTGCATCCTCCTCTTCAAAACAGATGTTGCTACAATTGACTTAGGGTGTAAGGACTAGCAGGCAGAAATACAATTTTACACTTTATTACCGGCTAATGCCCCACCCCACAACTTATGGTCAGAATTCACTATTTCGGTTGGACGACAGTAGTTGCTCCTACACATCAAGAAAGTATTCTAAATTCAATGATTGCATAGAGGTTGATGAAAGCCATATTCGCTATACATCAAAAGATTTTTTACAGTCATGAACGAATAGTGGAGAAAAAGCAGAAACAAATTGGAGCTAAAACATTTAAATTAATAGATCTTGTACTCCCAAGACATGCTTAACCCAGCTTTTAGTGACACAAGTCCTTTAACGGTGTCAAAGTTCTGTATTTCAACATTGTACCCTCCTATTGTCGCCTCTACTGTCGGCATTGTTACAGGTGTCACTAGCAAGTGAAACTGATGTTTTCTCTTTAAGGAAATGTGGAAGATCAAGCCTGCTAGTTTCCAACTAATAAGCGTCATGTTTTCAAATTTTCCAAAATTAACTCGAATGAAGCATTTGTTTTATACATTCTATAGGCTTATTGATGCTAAAACCAATGCTTATAATGAAGGTACGGAAGATTAGTGTGATAATGGCAATATGTTAAATAACTTGATGGCAATATTATTTCAAAAATATGGCACAGTGCAGAAATAGAAAGCTGCATTGCACAACAGAACATTGTCAAACATAAAATTGTAATATCCCTGAGTCTAATCACAACATTCTATTTCATGTTATAAATATATATAGGTACAACCACACGAGACACACAATGACTACCAGAACGAATTCAAGTTTTTGTTCCTTTACAGCGTAAGGAAAAACTCACTTTAATGTGCACTTCATCAGCATGAAGTTTACGAGCTGCAACTGTTTACGCTCGTTGCATTGACACTTTGCACTAGTGGAAGACAAGTACTTAGACGTAAATGTCTTCCAGCCACTCAGTTGCGAGCCACTGGCATTCAGTCTGTTATAACGCCTTGTTCCCGTCGCTGCTCGTCCCAGATTTAGCACTTCAGTGCCGGATATCATTAATATCGAAACTTAGCCTGGAAAGTTGTCATATCTGGCATCTCGTAAAAATCCGACGCCTCTTAATGCGACGCTTTGTTTAACTCCGGGCAAGTTTTTCCTCGAGATTTTATATGACACTCGCAGAAATCGTGAGCACAGATCTCCATTCAAATCGGGGGATATATTAGAAAATCGCCCCCTCCTCGCGAAATAAACGCTGCGATACTGTTTAGAAGAAGGAAGAAAATATAAAAAATGAAGTAATAAAAAATACAATGAGGAATGGAAAGTGTTTACGTAATCGGATGGAGTCTTCCTCCAATAATTTTACTGCCTGCTATACGTTTATACGATGGCTTGTTTTTCTGAATATCCTGCTCTTTGGGTATAATCTTTAGCATTATGCAAACTTGTTTTATGATCTATTTGTATCCGCAACGTCTCCGACGAGCTATTTTTGTTATTTTTAAGACTTATGGATTCGAGCTTTCACTGGGTTTTTCACGATTTATGTTTCCTCAGCTTCATTAGATATATTGAACGACGCCATAAATTTCCCCGGATCCACTACACAATAACGGTTACGTGGTCAATGAGGTTAAATAAAGTGCATCCGGGTGGTTGGAAATGGAAAAGTTTAATTCTTACAATTTGTCTTCCTTCGACGTTCTGTCACTAAGAACTAACTACTAGTTCGGAGAGAATAATTACGAGCTTAAGGGACACAGTAAACCTCGATATTTAATGCTTTTGTGCAAACCTGTGTGATATATAATGGCTATTTAAAGAACCCGTGCGGKCACAGAGAACCAAGCCACCGCTTTGAATCGCGCTAGTTTATCGCTCATTTATTGCAGTGCTTAAAATGTAGGTGGTACAACACTGCTGCCCAAAGCTGTTTACTTGTGGTGTACGAAGGGCGTAAACGTGGAAAACCAACCTCCTTCTAGGATTGTTATTATTGTTGAAAGAATGATATGGATAAAGTAACGCATAAAACTCAAAATAAGGGTTATTCGCAAATATTCGCAAATAACGCTGAAAAAGATAGCTTTAAATTTAAAATTTATTTTGAGATGCTGGAAAGTCTGTTACTATGAAGAAGATATGACATGTCTTAATTTATTATAGAATCATATAAATTTGAGCAAGTATTATCTAAGGAACTCAACCATTATGCTTTTTGGAACATAAAACCAAAATGGAAACAATTACAGAAATAGTTATTTAACATTTGGCAAGAATTATATTAAAAAATTACATAGCGAACAAGCAAATGCTCAAACAATTTGAGGTATCTAATCGATCCATATGATACCTCAAACAAATGGTCCGGGGGGTAACGTGGGTTAAACCTACTGATACTTGTTACTTTCGGCTCCAGTAAGCACTTGTTGAATTTCTTGAATTAAGGAAGACAGTTCCAAAAATAACAAAAACATCGACTAACTTCAATAGGCAAAAAGTTGTCGTCTGTAGATTCCAGTGAAACTGAAAGGATTCGGAAATTGTTTATCTACTGATACGCCAATCGCGACACAAAATTCAACATTTTATAAGAAACCGAAAAAATTCGAACTTTTCTCTGCATCAGGTGGTAATAACTCAGTATAATTCTCCTGAAGTAAGGGAATCAATTTTATCAAAAAAGATTAATTTCATCGTTATAAGATTCGATTGATACAAGAACTTCAGGAGAACGATCCTAACCGACAATTACAATTTTGTAAGGTGCTGACATGAAGATATGATGAAGACTAACTTTTTTAAGAAATAGGTATTTTGTTTTCCGAGGAAGCAACTCTTCGACGTGGACACGCTTTTCATCTAGTTTTAGGGTACATTATGGGCCACACTACCTTAGAAAATGCCATCAGCCAATAGGTAATATGTCCAATAAGCTTTAACGGTAACCAGAACTTCTTATACACAGGGCCTTAAGTATGAAAGTAGGTATCTACCTAGATAGTTGGAACGATTTAACCTGAGGATATTCTATTCGACAGATTTTTGCGGAAATAGAGTGTTGTGTAGTTTCGGTTGTTTGCCAAACCCTCTTGAGGTGAGGAATCCCAATATCTATGTATCGATAAAAACATTCTAGAAAATTTGGCAGAAGACTAGAGAACCCCCTGTTTGGTACATTGCCGAAACTGTCTCTCGATGGATTGTTTTTATTAACCCGAGCATGACCTATTGCCTGAATCTTTAAAATAGGTCCTACATTCCTCCTGCTTTTTAATTTCATCGGGATAGTTGTACTTTGCACTCTCAGCCATGTAGGTCCTTTTTTATATTATAATATGTCTGATACTTATTCTAATACGCCCACGTCCTATTATCTATCTAACATATGTTTGACTGCTGTACCTCTTACTATGCCCTTCCCTCTGCATTTCGGCGTTGGTTCTTCCTTTCCTAATCTACTAGTATATTAACATATTTTACATCTACCTTATAACTAATACTATGTTTGGGTCCGGCAGACAGCATAAAACGTTAAAACGAACTTCATCATTTATTTCAATTATTTCAAGTTTTTTTTTAATCAACCAATTATAGTTCTGTTTTCTACTGAGTATTACAAATTATCTGATCGACACCCTTTACATGCTTACAGTTTTCATAATCATAATTTAATTTTACGTATATATGTTTTTATTGAAGTTAATAAAGGAGGCCCCGCATTCATAATCGTCGGATTCCCAAAATTAATTTTGACATGTACATTGAACAACAATTATATATATAGTTCAATACTGAATGTTCTACGAAATTTTTCATTTTCCCAAGATTATTGTAAGAGCTAGCCTCTTAAATAAACAATTTTAAGCAGATACCTTCAAACATTTAACAGAATTAATTAAATACATGTTATAAATTTAGTCAATCTGAAATCATTGAAGAGTTTCATACAAAGAGAAAATAACAAAATAAGTAAGCGCCAATACCCATATAATCGCTTAATGCTGTCTGCCGGACTTCCGAATACATCTTCGGATTGGGCTCCTCTCCGGTGCAGTACAGGTGCACGCTTAACGTTGAAATTATGAAGCTAGTTGCCAGATTAGGCTATTTGTTACCAAATGAACTATCTTTTTAACTTGCGGCGATATGAAAATTTACAGAAGTAGCAAGTAATAAACAACAACAACTACGAGTATATACAAAATTATTTACTAATTTATAAATAAATAATATTGACTAACTAGAGTGGACCAAAGTTTTTACTGCCGACCCAATAGAATTTACCACGAGCCGCCACTGCTTGTCTTCCCGGTGGCATTCCGGCCACTCCGCCAACCTCCGGCTTCCAGAGGCCGATCGGTCAGACAACCACCTCGCTAGTGTGTCTTCTTTGTCCGCCCAAACTTAAATTCTTCAATGTCTCCTCCTCTTGTATCATTCTATCTGCCATCTCTCGTACCGCTCAGGGCTCCCCAATGCTTCACTGGTATTGGCATCCCACAGTCTGTCCCTGAGATGCTGTGTGCGTAAATCCACCAACGGGCACGAGTAAACCACATGTTCTGGCGTTCCCAGTTCCCCACACTCACACGTAGGATCCACTTTTTGTCCGAATCTGTGCAGATTCACGGGGTACGGACCATATGCGGTCAAAAATGCACCAGGATTCATGACGTCTGTGGTGCATTATAGGAAACAGGCCCCTCACCCTTTCCCCATTTTAACTTTCCTTGCACTCTCTTCCCCGTTGTTCTATAATTACGTCCCGTATTTCCCGTTTTGATCTCGCCACTGCTCCTAGTATTTCCGTTACCTTCTGCTGGCTGTTATTCCTCATCCAGTATCCTGCCGCTCTCCTTCTTATTTCATAGTCAAGAGCAATCACATCCAGTACTACAGAACGAAAAACGACGTTGCCGAAAATGTTCCGTCAGGTCCCACCAGGACTCCCTGATGTGCCTGCCTTATTATTATTTTGACTTCACCAGCTTAAATCAAACATCGACGTTTTGAAAAGCTCATAGGATATTTTAGAAAGTTCATGAGCAGACGAAGGAACCTCTAAGAGTAGCATATTTCCGTTATCGTCCCGCGGTGGAGATGTCGAAGATCGACGTTTCAATAGAAGACTTAAGAACTCCCAAGTGTGGTACATTGCCGTAACCGTCTCGTGGTGGATATGTCGAAAATTGGATGCAGTTAGTTCATAGAAATTGTAGAACATTCATTAGAAGTCGTAAGAATTCCTAAGTGTGGCGCATTGCCGTAACGGTCCTACGATGAAGATGTCGAAAATAGACGTTTGGAGAAAGTCATAGAACATTCTGGAAAATTCATTAGCAGACGAAACAACCCTAAGTGTGGCACATTGCCTTAACCGTCTCGCCGTGAAGATTGCCTGCAATGTCATGAAACAGTTCTACAAGATTCAGACCAAAGAAAGTATGACACATTACCAAAATTGAGCTCACCCAGCGAAACGAGTCCACACCGGCTAGTTTGAGATTATTGAACCAATAACACGCGAGCATGTATTGTTAGCCCTTTCTATAAAGCATCAGACGTATCCACGTTAATAGTAAATACACTATAATGGTGAATTTGTGTTATAAAAGTAACAATAACATATTATGTTGGCGTCAAAATGTTTTTAGCACATGTGATTGAATGATAGAAGTTCTTTAACTACCTTTGATCAAATTCGTGTAAATACTATAATAACCTTGTTGTTCACAAGATTTTTCAACTACTGAGAAATAAGCCATTTGAGTTTACTTGGATATATTCCGCGGATTGGTTGACTAATCCGATAAAGTTCGCAACTTCATTCATGGACGTTATCGGTAGAACTTGCCAATAATTGCTAATTGACGGTATTACCAATTAGACACGAAGATTTGCACCAAACAGCCGCGTCTATATAGGTTACTAATAAGACTAGAGGCAGATAATGCTAATAATTCACATATTGATATGCAGTTGCGCCTGACAAATGGCTCACGCTGAACTTGCTTCCGCTATTGGCATAGACGTATTACAGGTCTTTTCCTATGTTCGTACTTTGAGAGCTGTCTTTTAAGTTATTGTGTATTTGAGCGGAATCTACTGCATATGGATAATATGATTTATTGGACGGATTATATATTTCACAATTCTCCGTTGCTAACATGTGGTACGTGATTTGCCTCGCTGATATTGCACATCTCATGCACTTTTATTACATTTTTGGCTCGGGCTGGTCGAATACTGCAACCGTTTCCTTATGTGGATCTCCGCACTGTTCCAATTTTAATCTCGGAAGGAGCTGCGGTGCAGCTTGAAGGAGGTGGTTACTGAAAATTTAAGCTGTCTAGTCTTGAACGGTCGCTGGGGTTGCATTGTAAATTCTAAAAGCGCTGCGATGGGATGCTGCTACAATTGGCTTGCAGTTATTATTATTGTATCTAATAAATTGCGATAATTTGATCTAAAAGAACAATGTAGCCATAACTGTTGGTAAATCGAACACGATAACTAGGCAGTGGAGGCTTCTGAAGGAGGGATCTATAGGACGTCGTTCCAAAAAAAAAGTAATTCAATTAATATGTATTATGAATATGTTCTACCACATATATTGCCGTTAGCTTTCTGATTCTAACTAGTTTTTTTTCATTTTGCAACACCACGGCCAGTGTTGCCGCGATAGTACGTTTGTAACAAAATCGGTAAATTGCAGCGTGTTATGCAAATTTTGTACAATGGTACTAGGATATAACTATTTCTGTACATTTTCTTATGTGTTAGTAACACAATAAATAGTGATATACTAAAATATGTTGAGTGCGGTAATAGTTTGCTAAAATTTTAAATTATATATCGTTACGTCAACTACATTAAAATATGCCATAATTAGGTATTATCGTTAACTATATTTAACAAAACTTCCGTTGAATGTTATTAACTGAAAAAAAATTGCGGGAACGTTGTCAGTAAGAGATGACTTTCAGAGGAAAATGCATAAACTATGCTAACTTCAACCATTATCTTGTAATACTCAAAATCAAGCTATCTGCACAAAGAAAAAAATAGACAAAGTAATAAAAAATGCAACGTTATCTATCGCGAATAGTCATTAACAGGACAAGACAAACAGTATGAAGAACTTGGAAAGTAAAAGTAAAATATAGAAAATGTTCTAATAGGGTAGTAGAGCATGTAAGAAAAAACAAGTTGGAGGCTTCACTCAAATACTACTGCAACAAAAGAGGATAGCAAAACAATGTTAGTTGGACCAGAATGGAACAACTGAAATGACGTCATTAATTAATCATTATTAATGTTAAACGTATGTTATACCCAATAAAAATTTTTTGATAAAGACTTTAGAGAAGGTCGAATTACCTATAAATAGTATATTATGTTATGAGGAGATAAAGTGAACTTTTATGTAGCAAGGCTGGAGTTTAACTGCCGAGCTTGCGAGGCAGATAGGTCCAGCCGCGCTACATAAAGTCACTTTAGCTCCAAATAACATATGCTATTTTTTTTAAACGTCGACAAAGAATCTAGCACTAATTAAAAGTTTGAGTAATTTTAAATTTGCGTATCGTGCTTCAGTGATTATTTTAGTTTGCTCTGGGAAAGGTTTCTCTAGTGACGAAATGTAAACAACCAGAAAAATAATTTGATGTGTCACAAAACCTGGCTGCATTTTGTAAGTTTTACCGAATATTCTAAAAATATTTCCCATTGGAACTAATCATTTTGCAGTTTTCGCCATGTCAGACATCAAATGCACGCCCCCTGAAGTGGCTGAGGCCGCTTCAGAAGTTGTAAATAATTTAATCAAGTTTCCTTAATATTTGCCGCCGTGGCTGCAAATGATTTTTGCTGCGTATATGCAGCAAAAGTGAGTGTCATTGTTGCTAAGATCTAATTTGACACTTTGGCTCCTATGCTAGCTGCAGAAAATTGCCACTTTAATGACCTTTGAAAAAAAATAATTTTTATTCGAATCAGAACCCACTAAACTGACATAAACTATATACAAATATAATACTATCGCCCTGTCAGAGTGGTTTCTTACTCCTTCATGAAATCTATATATAACGTTTATTTGTTCATCAGTATCCGCCGCCCCTTTAGTGATTCGTTTAGTAGGAGTGTTGTTATATCCCCCATTCCGCGTGGACTACTATTTTCTGTGTAGGTTTCTGTTGTTGTCTCTGCAATTTCTTTCCCCTCTCCTGAAGCCATCTTCTTACCGCTGTTGTGTCGAGATTCTATTGACCCTTTCTATTGAATTGTATTTTAGTCTTAGTTTTTAAACAATTTCTTCCAAGCTACTTCATGATTCCTATATTTCTGTCTAATGTTATTTATATGTAGTACTATTTTATGTTATAAAGTATACGTTTGAATATGATTTATTTTATTTAAGATTTGCTGTATTTGGCAAGAGATTGTAGATTTACGGGGAAGTAACCAAAATGATCTAGTGTTATACGATAGGTAATACTTTATGCGGGGAATAAACAAAATAGTATATTCTGGTGCCGATCCGATATGTGTCTAGGATACAAGGCGAGTATACGATCAAACACTACATCGGCGAATATGTAGCGCGAAGTTTTGCAAAATCTAATATATAGTAACATAGGGAGCGGGTATCCAGCTTTCTGTTTATGAACGACGTACTTTCGAGCATCACCTCGTCTATCTACAAATTAGATTTCAAGACAATTCCTGCTCTCACGCTTCATCCCCTATTTGAATATTCCACCATATTGCCACTTTTTAAGCAACGTTTTAAAAGCTCCATCAGGACGCGGCTCGCCTTTATTCTTACTCGGAGCATTGAGATGAAGGTTATTTTTGCAAGTGAAATAAAGGAATGGATGGCCTTTCACTGTTATCTCGTCGGAGCACATTTTCATCACTTATTTGGCTGCATCTGAATAACGAATAACATGCGCTTCAATAAAACCGCGAAAGCTCCTTAGGAGAAAAGCGCAAGTCGGTGGAATCGGAATGGAAGCATAACTTTATCTTAAGTTCTTGTAGTCTTGTTGATACGGAAGAAACATGTCTAAATAGTAGTCAAAAAAATAGACAAATTATATGGATGACATTGCCATAATTTATATGAGCTTATGATTGATAAGCGATACACGTACTAACAGAAAGATGTTAAACATTAAATTAAATCATAATTTTTTAAAGCTTTTGACAAAGTGGAATATAAAAAAATACATTAAATTGCTAATTCTAAGATTTTAGTTATCATTTAAATAATTACATCTGTTTGGAAAATGGGAATCTAGATTACTCAAATCTTGCAGCTGGAAATGAATTTGTTTCACCACAAATAATAAAATAACGTACCATTTTTAACACTTAAAAACTATGATATAATTTGTTCGCCTTTTTACATATGTGGCCTTCAATGACTCAGGCAACTTTAAAGCGGTCACGTGAAAAAAGGAAATAAATAAATAATTATAAAAACTGCTGTTAATTTAAGTAAAATGGCATTAGAGTTATTGTACATATTCACATTACTTCCAGTTCGTCATACCCTCCACACATTACTACAATCCACTATAAAAACGGTTGGTAACCGAAAACAAACCTTAGCCTAAAAATTACTATAGTAAATTTACAAAATATTTCTAATATAATAGTAGGTCCAGTAGGGAGCAGTTTTTGAATATCTGAATTCTTACCTTTTACTTTCATGTTAACTTTTTGCTCAAGATCTTGATTTTTATAAAACTAATATGTGCAGGTATCAGCATAAAAAAAATAAAATATCAATTAGGCACGAAAAAGTCAATCACCATGAAACTACGCCCTTAATAATTCGAAATTTTGCAGAGAATAGAGGACATCTCAGTATATTT
Source organism: Rhyzopertha dominica (assembly GCA_025024175.1). Taxonomy (NCBI): domain Eukaryota; kingdom Metazoa; phylum Arthropoda; class Insecta; order Coleoptera; family Bostrichidae; genus Rhyzopertha; species Rhyzopertha dominica. The sequence goes on from QCXZ01000064.1 coordinate 16,498,895, forward strand.
TAAAATTTTGATTATAGGTGACTGAGATAAGAAAAATTTCAGAATTAATCACCATTAAATTATCCCATTAATAATGTTGCGAGTCAGCGCCATCTGTGGACGGGAACTACATGCGTGCGGATGCGGTGTGGTAGGGCACTGTAGGTAGTGATCCTAGCTACAAACAGAAGGCAGAAAAATGTCAATAGCGAGGTCGAGACGTCATAAGATTCGATTTGGAATGGAATGGGGTATAAATAACTCGACGGATAGAAGCGCGGGAGTTGTGAATTTGAATAGCGATTACCGAGCTAGCGAAAGGCCTAGTGAAAAGGTGTTTTTGGTGTAAGTGTGTGCAGTATAGTGATAGTGGATTAGCGAATTAGTGATGTTAAAATTGTAGTGCTTTGAACTAGTTGTGAATAGACCTAGTGTATTTGATACAAGTGTTTTGAATAAAAGGAGTTAAGTCAGAAATCTGCAGTTTTCGACCCCCGTATTCGTAACAATAATTTAAAAATTCGCAGAAACATTGAAAAAATCTAGAATTCAAATATAAAAAAGGAAAGAGCAGCTTTGTCCGCTCAGTAAGATATTGATCACTCAAATCAATACTACATTTACCTTTTGTTAAACAATATCCTCCGGTTTAAAAAATGAATGTCAGTAAAACTATTTCTTTCTTTTGTTTGTTGCCAGTGATTTCAGAGTACATTTACGTTAAGTTGTTGATTGTGTATACCTGCCGTTAATGATCGCTTCTGGGAATAGTAACATTTAACTATTACCTACCCAGAAAATAAATCTTCTACTAACATCCGTAAGATTTTTTTATCTTCAATGTTCTCTAACCAACATACAAGTGATGCAAGGAAGTATGAACCCAAGTAAGAAAAAACTAAAAATATTTTACTTCTCTTGTGATAATGCCACCTGTATACATTCTTAATTTAAAATAATATGTCAGTACGATTACTACGCAGTACATCATCGTGGTGTTCAGGTAGAAAGGTTAACGTTTAAAGCAATTATATGTGGCTTGCATAGGCCTCCGAAACTTACTTTTTTTCAAAAATACATAACCGGCTTCTAAAAAGCTTTGCAGCATACGTTACCGACACTGTACGTTTCCGGTGAATAGGCATTTCCGGTTCAAACATTTTAACAAACGTGAAATTATATAAAGTGGATAAATAGGAGGCGCAGGTTGTGTGAATTTGCCATAACAAACTAGAATGTGCAAAGAGAATTAGGTTCGCTGTTAAAAGGTTACTCGCTAGGTCAAGCGATTTTAACGGTAATTCGATATTTGCAAAATTATTGGTATTTGGCATAGAATTCTAGTGATGCAATACTTGCTGGTATAGCTACCTTGGTAATAGTATCGAAAAATTGATACTTACTGCTAATAATGTAGGTACAAAAAAATCACACTATTAGAATTACAAAAAAACTGGCGACGGCACCGAGTTCTTGATGCAAATAAAGTAGAGGCTTGCAATTCATCACCTAATAAAGAAATTCTACCTATTCGCATTTTATTTATTAATTACTTCTTTATTTCGGCATAACTGTCAGTGATGGAAATTTTAAAAATGATTTAAAACGAATGTATCTCTCTAAAACCATGACATTTTGACCTTAGTAAATTAACGTTTCATTGATGAATGCGACATATTTCGACGTCTATTAACTAGCACAGATTGTATATATTGGCTATATTTTTTCCAGCAATTCTAAACCTTAATGCGTTGCAGTTTTGCTACTTAAAGTACTAGATGTAGTTTCGCCCTATTGGGGTTCATCAGGTAGGGGTACAGAGTAAATAGACGAAAGCAGACCGTCGCCTGCTCTTTAACCCCGGCGGGCGGACTGGTGTATATTCTGACGCCATTGACAGGAACCTGCACTAGGTCGATTTTTTATTACAATTATATACCGCCTACATGTTCTTATTGGGGTATAAAAGCAATTTTTTGATACTTATTGTTTAAAACATTTCTCAGTTTCTCCCCTAATTTCATGAAGGCAGAATGCAGAGTGCTCTGCAGTGATATCGTCCTAGTTCGTATAAAGCCACCGCTAGATGACACTACCGATTTTCACAAAATGACCTGGCAATCAGCAATGTATGTCTCTGTACATGCAGTCCGTACTAACCTACGTCGTAGTTCATGAAGCTATCGTTAGATGACTGGTAAGCATTTTCAAATATAACCTTCAAAGGGCGATGTAAAAAACGTGTACATATTAAAAGAATTATTATACTCCGAACAAGCGTTCACTGGCACTTTTTTCTGAGATATGAAAATTTTAAATGGATAAAGCATAATATCAAAAAATGATAAAAGACAAGAAAATTTAACGCCATCTATCTCCAAACGTTTTTTTTTATAAAGGATATTTAGTCGTTTAGCAAATTTTCCGGAAGCCTGCGTATGGATGCAAAGTTTACGGTGATGAGTGTTCATTAGTTTAAGTTTCTTATTGGATGTTGATTAAAGCTTCACGCTTAGAAAGTATTAAAGCGTAAAGGTCCGATGACATATTTTATTCCAACAAGAACGAGTTTTCGTGTTCGAAATTGCTGTGAAGCTAAACCTTTCAGTTGCTCTAAGATTTATAGAAACATAAGCATAACCATAACCAAACATGGAAATTTCCGTATAATCAGTACTCTAATTGCAAACACGACTTACCAGAGAGTTAATTGGGTGATACTAACCTCCAAAGCAGGAACCCCTTACATTTACGTGGTATTTTAAGGAAGAAGCCGTGTAAAATTAGACGCCTTGGGCATTACCAGCAGGCACTTGAACGCCAGGAAATTTCACTGCAACGTATTGACACTTAAACTGCAAACACAGCCTCAGCGCTGATTAGCATGGGACTGTGTTTGTTTACGGAGTGCCTACAAGACCTGGAGAGTCCAATTAAACAGATACACCTCAGAGACCATCCGTAGGGCCAGCTTAATTACAGCCAATCAGGATTACGTGGTGGGAAGTTGAGGTGCTTAGTGCAGCCAAATGTTACCGCTCGAGTGCCTGGTATAAACTTCCAAATACGACGTCGGTTGCTGCTGTGCATTTAGCGTAGGTGCCTAACTCACGGATTGCGGTCCTGGTAGTGTCCTGTATTAATGTGAATGTAACCGCGACTGGTAGGACGCATGTTAAATAAATCGGTGGGAACGACGGGCCATTAGGGGCCTCCATCAGTCCCATTCAGCGAAGGGTATAGGGTTTAAAAGGTGCGTAGGATACACCTATCAGTATTAATTGCTGCTATGCTCACAGGATTTCCGCTAAATACGTAGAAATTATTGAAATGAAAATTAAACCGCATAGGTGTCAAACGTATCGTTTAAGCTTTGTATCAATTACCTACAGCGCATTTCCGATACAGCTCACAGGTTGCAACAATAATTTATTTTATTATTTTTTTTGCAATCATTGTACTTAATAAATGTGAAGAAATTAAATGCTCGATATTTTATTTACAACGCATAATGCATTTTTCGCTTAATTTATCCAAATGCATGACAAAAAACTAAATATTCGATAACAATAGTAGACGCTCGATAAATGTAATGAATGCTCGATATAAATTTTTCACGCATGTTAAAATAAGAAATACTCTATAAACATCACAGGTAGACGCTCTGTAAATGTAATGATTTCTCGGTTAAATTTTACATGTATGTTAAAATAATAAATATTAGATAAATATAATAGACACTCGATGAATGTAACGAATGTGCAGTAACAAATTCAAATGTTTCCTGAAGTATTAATAATATTCGTTAAATAAATAATAGATGTTCGATTAATTTAAGGAATGCTCAGTACCAGATTCGAATGCTTCCTCAATTAGTAAATTTTCGGTAAAATATAATAAATGATCGGTAAATATTAAATGGAAAATTGATGGTGAAACAAGAGGTACTTGCCTTAAATAAAAACGGCTTCAGCATCAACTTTTAAGCAGTAGGTAGCTGCACAGCAACATATTTTCATTGATAATAAAAAAGTGAAACAAAATAAATAAATAAAATAAATAAACACATTTTTTGGTAACTGTTTACATAATTGGAAAACAAAATGCACTTGCAGCAATAAACTTATAATACTGTTTGGTAGGTACACTAACAAAACTTCAAATTGAAATAAAAATGGTATATGTTCAACATACATCAAGGAAATATTAACCTGCCGCCTACCTATTGAACTAAAAGAGCTCTTTTAGATTTGGCTGCATGGTCGTCTATGCGGTCTCTTCCTTCCAGTTGGAATTGCTTTTGTTTTTTGCACCGAATAGCATAAGGATTTGCGTTGAGAAATAGACGCGACAAGTGGCTGTTTATTTGTGATGCGATATAAGGCATTTCAAATTATTATAATAAGCAAATTTGATTTAAGAGTGTACATGACTTATCGAGCATTTATATTTTTTCTGATGCATTGCTGTAAAATGCTAAACTTAATTCAATAGTGAACGTAAATTATCGAGCAATTATATATTTTTATAGTGCATATTCAGTAAAATACCGACCAGAACTTAGCGTACAAATAGGATATTTTATGTTGTGATTTTATAAAAAATATAAGGCGCTTTTTATCCTGCATTTTTTATTTTTATCGAGCATTTAGTATTCTTTTAATCTGCAAACTACATTAAATTACTGGGCGTTAATTACAACCCTTAATAAATTTGGTTTTTTGTTCCTCCTTGGATAGCCTTTTAGGCAACTAAACGTCATTAAAGGCGCATTTTTTCTAAATATATTTTAATTTTTACTTTTTTTACATTAAGACATAATGCTAATTCGACGGTTTGATTAAAAAGTTCATTGGATTGCTGTATCCGGTTCTAAGAAACCCTTTATTGTACCTTCTTGCTCTTCACCTTGGTTCCTCGGGCATGAAGATGGCTTTCTTCTTGCGATCAGGTACCAAAGATCTCAATTAGAAGTGATTGTGTGAAACGCTGAAAGCGGGGAAGTAGTGAAATAATCGTGGTAAAATTTCAACTGCAAAACACAAGATTTTTTATTTTATTCACAAATTGTCGTCCAAATCTTAGTGTTAAATGCAGAGGGTGAGATTTGGTAATATTTCGAGACGGTTTTTTGTCTTTGTCGATAACATTCAGCTGATTCTAGATTGGTCCAATTCACTGCAGCAGCCATTTGTCCAGACTTAAAATCTTCAGTTGAGCCTTATAAGCCCACATCTATTCAGAGTAAGTGTTTCCTTACATCTAACTATCCGTTGGTTAGGCTTTCCTTTTACCCTGCAAAGAAAACCAGAACCTTTAGAGCGAATGGAGGTGACGACTGGAAGGTATTTTTTGTAGGCATAATATGCTTTACCACCCGTGCGAAGCCAGGGTGGGTCTCTACTATCGAGATAAAGCTAATCGTTGAGATCTTCCTCGACGAAGAAACGATATAATCACTTAATACTTCAAATTTTCAATTCAATACAAATTTTTTTAACCTTTTTGATCCGCGTAAGCAAATAAAATAGTTCCGAAGGTTTTGTTTGTTATTTTTATACATAGAAATACACAAACAATTTCAACTCAACACAAACGTAATAGGAGTATAAGACATATACTTATTACAGAAATATTAACTTTAGACATATGTAAAAATGTGCTGAATCGCATTATATTGACTTATCACTGCAGGTAATTAAGTGATCTGTCAGCACGTTTAAAAGTGCCAAGCGATATGAAATATTTGCGAGTAAAATAAATTTTATTATTTTAGATAACTGTACGTACATAATTCATGCAGTACATAAAGATAATCATTCTGGACTATATGTAATCTAGGTCATTAGTCATCAAATACAAACATTATAAATTGGGCCATACGTTAGCAAGCCAGAAACATACCAAAGTAAGAAGGATAGTTAGTTATAAGTTACTAGCTAAGGAGTAATATGCTAATTACTTTGTTGTAATCTGTTTTATTCTCGTCTGGCAATGATGGCCTGCAGCCAAGTATTGGAATAGTACAGTAAATTATTAATCAAGAGATTAAGTTCGGTGTTTGCTTTAATTAAAACGTTTGCGGTAATAACCGCAATTCTACGAACTTTCGAATGCCTTTGCCCAAAAGTTGTTTTCGATCATTTCCTTGTTATTTTAAAGTTTTATTCCGACGAAGCAGCAACGAAGAAATCAAGCCGATCCGTAATTGTTTGTAAGTAAAACAAAACTGTTCGCGCAGCGATTGGGAAATGAAACATCTTTTGTTCCTTGAAGGCGAACGGACCGTACAGGAATTGTCTGTGTTGTGTAGCTAATTAGAAACATAACTTTTGCGAAGTGCCATAATGGCATTACCCGCTCAAGCAGCAGTCTAGTAATGGCCACCCCGTTGGACAGGATGTAGAAGAGAACAAACCGGAAACAAGTCATCAACTTCGAAAATTGGTTTAGGGTTTGGAAGTCGTTAAAGTTGGCGCGGGTGCAGACTTGTTTACAACCTGCTGGTTCATTGCAGGAGACGCTGACATTCGAATTTTTTCAGACGGGAAAGCTACAGACGGAGGGTGTACGAATTGCTATTTCGTTCTTCCGATTGGTAATTACGTTTCATGTTAAACTCGGTGGGCGAAATTCTTTCGCGGAAGAGAAATCAAAACGCAGGCAGCTCCAGAAGCAACTAACTATACACTACAACATAACATAATATTTAGATGCTTACAGGGTGAAGCAAATTAACCAATTAACTTTTTAATCCCACAACAGTTAAAATGTCCAAAACGATTTCAAAAGCTGTCGGTTATATAGGATTGTACGGTAATGTTTTTTTATTATACGATTATTTCTGCATTGTGTCAGCAAACGTCAGGAACATGGTACAAAGACAGATCAGATACAGATACAAGGAATATACAAACATGTAACACTAAATAGTTTTAAGTATTCAGATATTGAGTAAAAACAATGTTCGAGCAGGTAGTACAGATAGTAGTTTCATCTTAAAGCTCAATACAGCACATTCTCCTGCGGAAAAGAAATTTTCGACGTCGCGTCAGAACTAATGCGTTTGTCAGACTCTTTACAGATGTTGGTAATTTATTATTTATTACGATACAAAAATAAGGTGATATTTTATACTTAGCTGAGCTGTACCTATAATGAAATCTGAGCCAACTCGAGTACAATAATCATGGTAAAAAGTATTTTGTATGAGCAAGTTTTTATTTAGAAAAACAAACATGTCACATTTACAAATAAATATACATGGTAGTATCATAAGAAAACTATACCTGAAAGTACAAGGCTTCTATAAATGATTCATGCAACGCGGGCAGCATTGATTTCTGAATTCTTTGTGCCGCCTTTTTGTAACTGCTGCCAAGCAACAATATGCACGGCGATAGTAGTGCAGGTTGCAGATCAATGTCACACCACAGCTCCGAAATGTGAGCTTTCTGCAACCTTAAAGTTAATTATCCCACAAAACAGAACAGAATATGTTGAAAATATACACTCCCAGGCGTTTTCTCATATTAAAATATAGGTTAAATAGTTCAAAAATCGACAGATGACAAGTATACGTCACTTTCTTGGGAGGCGGCAAATTGATTTAATCGATAATTTCCATAACCTGTTTTTTCTAAACGACTCTCTGGATTTGAAGGTGTAGATTAGTCGAACGAGCCAAAGCTCTTTAGCTTTATCCCAAAGAATAATGATGTAGCTTAAATGGCTGTATGCTAGGGCAAAATATATATGGCGTAATAAACTTGATTTAGTTTATTTAGAAACATGTTCGGTATGATGAGAGCAATCTAGTCTTCAGTCTTCACACAAAATTCTTGGATACAGTCCCATTGAAGTACCTACAGCATAACAGGTTTATCTCGGTTGAAAATTAGTTTATTCTTAAAACACTATTCTTGTTATTCTGATGTTGGTGACTTAACCTTATTGTCCAGCATATTTATACAATGAGGACATATTACAATAGAAGTATCATCTGTAAAATTAACAAGACGTTCAGTTATAAAGTCTAGCAGGTCATTAATTAATAACAAGAACTCAGCGGCCCTAATATAGATCCCTGAGCCACCCCCTCCATATCAAGAGGACAATTGTTCAACCACTATAACACTCAGCCCACTCATTCAAATAACTTTGCAAACATACTTTAACTTCTTATAATAGGAACAAGAATTGCTAGTTTTAGACGTGCACGAAAGGTTCCACTTAGTACGGAACACTTAACCAGGTACAGCAGCGGCTTTAGCACTTCACTGAGCGCTAACTTTAGCGCTTTCATAGTGATTCCATCGAAACCACTGGATCTTTAATTACACATATTTATTACTGTTGATTTTAATTTAGCTTCTTCCATGGCATGAACAAATATACTGTTTTTTTTACGTTAGGATTTGCTGTGCATTCAGTTGTAAGTCCATTGTTTGTTCTATTTGAAAAGTGAGCTGATCCCTAGTGGTGATAGAAAAGTACCCTCCGAAAATATTAACCAGCTCAGTACCATCCGTCACGCTGTCGCCGTTTACAATAACAATCCTCCACATATGATGCGTTTAGGATAATGTTTTCATAATATTTCATTTTGGCTTGTTTTCAAACCTTTTGTAGATTTTTTCTTTTCAGAACAAAGTTGCAGCAATTTTTCACTTCTTGCGAATTTTGTCAATTTTGTCTTTAAATTCTAAACTAACCTGTTTCATTTAGTTAATTAACCAGGGATAACTCCGTTTCTTATTTTTTGCTGGCTTCAGTGGACCTACAATATTAAAGTAGTACAGGAAGGTACCTAGAAACAAGTTGAAGGCCGCGTTGATATCACTACCAGCTAGGACATCATTCTAGTCATCCCTCCTCAGAATGGCTTTCAGGAATTGTAGCGATTCTTAGTTTGCTGGATGACAATAAGCTGTGATAGTGATCTGAGAGTTTAGGTGGTAGAATATCACATACAAGGTGATCCGACAGCAGATTGGTAACCAGATAGCCAAACACTGTTCCAGAAAACTCTGTGTTGTTACTGTTTATTAGAAAATAGAATTAAGAGGGGCGTTTACCTAGAGCGAAGCGGGTCATTTCTACCGTTTTACATTTTACCGAGTTATTCGAAACTTTTTCGAAGTGAAATTTCGACATGGCAATGACAAAAGATGATCCAGAGAACAGTGAAGCTAAGATACAAACCTGTCGGGAATGATCGAGCGGTATACGATTTATTCCGATATGACTGGATTTCTAAGATTGTATGTCTAAATACACGTGACAAGTTTAATGTTAAAAGCTCTTTCACATTAATTTACTGTCTGCCGAAGCAATGGGGAGGCGGAATGAAAACTATTTTAAAAGTTTTTCCAGAAATCATAGTCGACATGCAGTTAGAATGAAATGTTTTATAGTTCATATTTACAGAAATAAGTGGGTCATTCCATATTTTGAATAACCTGGTATAATATCATAGTAAGTTACTAATATCATGCTTACTTTTTTATGTACACGCTACAGTCAGCAATTTTCCGAATATTAGTTTAGCCCGTCCGATCTTTGCGTGATTTCTACCTATCGGCTACCCTCTTACGTCCCATGTCCCGCTGGTAATACGCGTTGCATAGTTTACATTTCTGCCCGAACGCTCCAAGTAAATGCCCCTCTTAAAATAAATCATCAAGAAGAAGTTTATCTCTATAACTTGATATGCTATTATCTATATACCTGAAGGGTGCATCAGACAGTATTTAAAGGTAGCATTTTTTGTCGAATTTTACAGGACTAATTAAAACGTCAGATTGATTTACTAGTCATTACTTGGAATAAGGTGCAAACTTCGAAATTTGCCTGGTTCAGAAATTGATACTGCGAGGTTAACAAGATAATTTAGGACATAACGTTTTAGTGACATATGGTGATGAGAAGACGCATGCAAGTCCCGGTATGTGCGGGTGGCTTTGCGATAGAGAGAGTAGCTTAAACGACCACCCCGTAGATAAGTGACAAGGGCATCAAGATATTGGAAAAGATTATTGTTTTCGATTTCTATTCTGAATTTTATATCAGAATATTGCAACTTAAGGTGATCTAAGAAGGTCGTTAAGGTGTCTGAGCCTTGGGGTTATATAATGAAAGTGTCGTCGACATAACGAAGCCAGATTTAAGCTTTCAGGTCTGATGACTCTAAAGCTATTTACTTAAAAGCTTCCATAAATATGTTACATTTCTAGTACATATATTGGTTCTTCATTGTCATCAGTAGTGGTTTCTTCACCTACTCAGCAGTAGCCGAACATCAGCCTGAAACCGTTCACAATATTTTTTGACAATGTGTCAGTTCTACCGAAAGTCTCCATTTTGTAACCCCAAAATTGCGACAAAAATTTCCAAATATCCCAAGGCGAAGACGGTTACCATCTCTCCCCTATATGGAACCCACCCACACAATGGCTATCCCCACTTTGGGATTTGGTGCGGACAAAAACAATAATATAAGGTTTGTACTACTGCTCCGGCTACATCTGGTGAACCAATCCTAGGCTGTCACCAGAAAAATTTCTTTGACTGCTGAATTTTAGTTTTTCTTGCATCTACTGCTCATTTACGTGTGCATGCTTTGTGGCAGGACAATTTTTGCAGCATTCTGTTTGAGGAGCTGGGTTGGGTATTGTTGTGGTTGTCAAGGCACATCGAAGAAATTTGTTGCTGCTTTAATAATGGCAACAGTGAAAGACAAATATAAGCAATCTGCAGCTTTGCTGCTATTGGACATTGTATTACCATTAATATTTTCTAGCTGAAATGTATATACCAACAGGGAACAGTAGTCCGCCCTGTACGTAAACCAACCATCCACTCCAATGCATTTATGATAAATGAAAGATGCCTGTTTGTTTCTTAAATGTATGCCCGTTAATCAAAAATTCATTTATTATTCATGACACGCCTGTGGTTATCTCCTCTTGCTGTATTTTATTCGATGCCGCCAGAGCGTATTGTGGCCTGACGCGTTATATTGGGATCGGAAAAAAGGAGCCTTTTCGGTAATTAGGTTTTTTATGTGCAATAAATATACAGCTGCCACAAAATTTCATAACGAGTGGGAGCGTTACGTTGTTAAACGTACATTTAATCTAATAAGAGGTCGACGATGCGGTCAAACATGCTCGATACGTATTGTGCATGGATTGTACGAACGGGATAAGTATTTGAATATGTCTGGATAAAAGTTCTATGCATCATGTTGCTGAAGTGTTTGCACGCATGTAGCGACGACACTTTGATGTTTGCCTTTTTAAAGGTATGTGGCATTTCATTTTGCATAATGGTGTTTAAGTCATGAAAAAAGCGGTAAATTATGTAGAAGTACATATAGAAAATCTCAGTTCTTTTTTGGTTGAATCTTTATTGTCGAAAAATGGTTACATCATTATACACTGTTTGTCTCTTAATACTACAACAGTTGCAGCTATACATTGTGTCACATTACATTTTAAACGCAGAATCACGATAGCCATGAATAAAACTACTTCTAAGAAAAAATCCAACTTAAAGATTAAAAAGTCATAGTCTTCTCAAGAAACACTGATACTTTAAAATTTAATTGATGATGAAAGAAGTCTACAACGAGGACATCTATTTTTTTATGTTCTATCTAACCAGTGCCTTTCAAATGGGGTAGGCGACACCTGACGATCATAGGTTGTTAAATTTTTAAGTAGTCCTCAAAAACGAAAAACCGTCGGCACGTAAATAATCAGTTGCATATTTCCCCACAAGTGCACACCACAAATTAATAGAAGAACACATGAACCGATTCGATCATGGACACAAAATGGCTGTTATAGACCCATCTTGGTACCTTATTTCCATTGTAATATATTAAAATAACTGTGGTTTTAGTCAGCTACAAGTTACTAAACATAAGCTGCCGTAACTGATTCGAGCATGCACTCGCTGCATCTACATAGCTATCTGTCACTTTTAAATTAAATGGAAGATATTTGCTAACAAATTGGCTTTGTTTGGTTTAATACTTTTATCATTACATACTGTAGCGGAATGTCCATTTTTTCACAAATCTAACAATAATAAGTAAGTTACCTGAATGTATTTTGGTGTACCTATATTGCTATCGGATAGTCCTCAGTGTACAATTAGTTTCCAAACGTTGCATCCATCAAATAATACTTGAGTTCCTGAGCAGCAATGAAAACACCTAAGCACCAATCAAAATGCCTGAAGAACCTTCAAACATATGTACTAGAAACATGTGGTTTCTGAACGAACTAGTATAATTGTAGCAGACTGTTCTATGAACTAAAAGAAGTAATTCTGCGAGATCGGGTGTACTAATCCAGCAGTTCTTTGATCTGCTGGTTTTTCTCGTCTGGCTCAAATGTGAATTATGGATTATAACGATTATTACTACAGAGTACAAACCTGTCCGTAAAAACATATTGGGTATATCGTTATCGAAAAGAAAAAATAGCTTTGGTGAAGACAGATTCCTGTGATTAACATAGGTCGCCGTACACTGTACAGTAACTCTATAAGTATAGCGTGGCTATACGATAGTCAATTCTATTGATCATCTCATGTTTTTGCCAAACTTGGTTTTAAATGAGTGTATATTAACATTTGGAGAGCCGTGGTCGGCGAATAAAAAATATAGGGACTTGCGGTTTTCACTGTTGCGTACCGATACCCTAGCGCGTCTGGGCGTGTAATCGTCTTATGATTCCGGGAGTCCAGCTGTATATAAAAATCAAGATTTCTAGTTGATAGCGTTTGCTAGTCCGTTATAACGCCCTGATAAAAATGCAAGATGGAGTTTTGTTCTTTTTTTTTCATTTCAATAATTTCACTTTCTTTGCCTTTTCAGAAAATTAAAATTACGTCATCAAGAACTATTGATATTCAAAACGGCATGTAAATCCAAGTGCAAATTTTAGTTGTGTAAACTTGTAAAACATTAGAAGTTTTAAGTTTTATCTCAATAGCTAAAATAATAATATATAATTTTTTACTTTTAATTGGCGTTAAAAAGTAAATCCGAGATAACAGAACTCCCGGAATCCCGGAACAAGCGAATTAAACACGACCAGACGCGCCAGGGTATTCGGAATACGACAATGAAAACCACAAGTACCTGTCATTTTTCGCTAACCACGGCCTTCGAAAGAGGAGCATACACTTGGTTGCGATGTAATTTAGAATAAACATGGCGTTTGCGGCACGTATGGCTACACTGTGCTTATGCAGTCACTGTAGGTTACCGACGCTTATGACGATGCCCTACGGAAGAACCAAGAACCTGGTACTTCAGGTTCAGAGCTAATACCTTACGTTTAAGACGGGTATTAGAAGAACTAAAGAACTAGTACGTTGTACTGTTATCGATMACTAAACGCGAACTAAGTTCACCCAAAAGAACTGCAATTTACATCTCTGACGTTTATCAAGCTACTGCAACGGAGAGTCAGTGGTATCACGGCCCGCTCAACGCCTGTGGGCAGGCAACCCGACGTACTTGTGCGCTAGAATGTTCGAGATTTATCTATGCGAAAGGCTCTAGTAAAGTCTAGGAACGTTCGAAATCGAGAGCCTTCGCGAATGTGCCAGACACGCCAAGTAAGTGGGGAGTCTGCGGATATATAAGCGGCCAGAGACGGAAGTGGGAGAGTTAGACAGTCTATGAACGAGCGCGAGTTTTGAAAGTGACGGAAAGTGAGATTTATGTGTTATAAAGTGATATAAGTAAACTGTAGTGTTTTTAAAAGTGGTGTATAGTTGAGTAAAGTTTGTTAATTGTTAAAGTAATTGTGAATAGTGCTTGTTAGTGTTTTGAACTGTTAAATAAAGTGTTTTAAATCAGAAATCCAGAATTTTCGAACCCGAATTCCGTAACAATTGGTGTCAGAAGTGGGATTTTGGATTTCTGGAGTGTTCTGCGGACCGGATAAACAGTGTCTGGAAAAGTTTTGGAAAATTCTAGTTTATGCCAGTAACAAGAAGACAATCGGCCAATATGGAAGCACAACTAGAACAGTTAATGCAAATGATGCAGAAAATGCAAGAAAACATGACAGAGCAGATAAAAGCCTGTCAAGAGGACATGAAAACCGGACAAGAAGAAATGAAGACAGAATTCAAAATCGGACAGGAAGAAATTAAGAAGAAAATAATAATGGCTGTGCAACAACAACTTAAAACCGAAATAGAGGAAATCAGAACAAGCCAAAATAAAATTGAAGAACGGATCGACAGTGTAACAGAAGAGCTTAAAGTTACACAGAATGCAGTCGAAGAGAAAGTGGAGCTTGTCGAAGAAAAGGTCAACAAAGTAGAGGAAAAACTTTGCAATAAATTCGAAGAAAAAGTTCTACACATGAAAGGAGAATTTGGAAAGGAAATTTTGACAGTAAAAAGAGACCTGGAAAGAATGAAAACCCACGGTATGACGTCTTCGCCAGTTATTGGAAATAACAAGATAAAACCACCGACTTATGATGGTCACACATCATTTGAGACTTACAAGCTGCAGTTTGAAATGGCAGGAAAGGCAAATAACTGGAGTAATGAAGAAAAGGTTATGGCTTTGGTGGTAGCTCTACGTGGACCGGCTCTTGATTTACTTCGTACGCTGCCCGAAGCAGAGAAGGGTGATTACCAGAAGCTTACTGCAGCACTGGAATTGCATTTTGGAGAACAGCACCTACAACAGCTGTTTCGTACCCAGCTGAAGACCCGTAAACAAAAAGTCGGTGAGACCCTGCAAGACTTCGAAGCGGATGTAAGGAAACTTATGCATCTGGCATATCCGACAGCCCCAACTGAGCTTGTGGAGGAGCTGGCAACGCGGAGTTTTATCGAAGGTGTAAGAGATGACACTGTGAGGAACGCTTTGCTGCTAGCCACTTACACCACTACGAGAGAAGCCCTAGGGAAAGCTTTGGAGATCGAGGCGGCTTACAAGGCTTCAGCTGCCAACTGGGGCCAGTGTAAGGTACGTGGAACACAGGTCGAAGAGGAGACCGATTCACTGAAAGCAATCATGCGGGAGTTGAAAGAATTCCTAGCTGCGAATAAATCCGCCGGATGTCAGACCTGCTACCGCTGCGGAAAGACCGGGCACTTCAAGAGAGACTGCAGGGTGTCACTTCCTGCAGCGTCAAGAAGAAGCCAGCAGCAGGAAAACTAAAAACAGTCGGTGTTACGGGGCGCACACCGACTGCCCGAACAGACAAAGCCCCCAAGATTGTTTCCGTCAACCTGCTACGACACAACAACATGGATAGTCTCACAATGATGGCAACCGTGAGTGGAAAGAAGACGCAAGTGACCATGGATACTGGAGCTATGGTTTCAATCATAAAGAAGAACATCGTACCGACAGTGAGACCCCTGGCGGAGAAGGTTCTTCTGCGAACAGTGACAGGTGAAACGTCGCCGGCGTTAGGTGAAGCTGAAGTTGAAGTTGAACTAGGGCAGCTTCGGATACGTCACAGGGTATTGGTGGCGGACATTGACGACGATTTCATCATGGGGATGGACCTGATAGGGAAGTACGGACTTGCATATGATCCAGAAGAGCGGATTCTGAAAATCGGAAACGAGAGCTTCGTGCTAGAAACACCTGGAGGCGAAGCAAGGTGCGTGAGGCTATATGCTAGTGAAACCGTCCGAATAAGAGGAAGCAGCGAGCAGATCATCAACGCTGCGATGGGGAACGATCTTGGGAGCTGCGTTGGATTAGTAGAACCGACTGAAGACTCACACAAACACTTGTTGGTTGCAAGAACGCTTGTCAAGACCTCCAAGACGGTGCCGGTGAGGATTGCAAACATCGCTCCTGTGGGAACGACAATAAGAAAAGGAGATCTTTTGGCAACATGTACTCCCGTAACGAGGATAAACACCTGTGAGGATATGGAAGACACGCAGAAGACGCCAAGAACGCCGGCACAGCTCAACATCGATTTGAAACATCTTACCAAGGAGGAAGCACGAAGAGCCCGAGAATTTCTACGATGCTATCAACATGTGTTTGCCGAACCGGACACACCAATGGGGAGAACAAACATCGTCCAGCACAGGATCAATACCGGAGATGCTCAACCTATTCGACAGGCACCTAGGAGACTACCGTTGGCAAGACAAGAACAGGTTGAGAAGATGGTGAAAGAAATGACGGAGCAAGGTGTAATCGAGGAGTCCAACAGTCCATGGTCTTCACCAGTGGTTCTCGTCACCAAGAAGGATGGATCGCTCCGATTATGTGTTGACTACCGAAAGCTGAATGACATAACGAAGAAGGACAGTTATCCCCTACCCAGAATCGACGACACATTGACCACTCTTTCCGGATCTACATGGTTTTCAACACTGGATTTGAAAAGTGGATACTGGCAGGTTGGGATCCATCCAGAAGACAAAGAGAAGACTGCTTTCACCACCAGTTGCGGTCTCTACCAGTTCACGGTAATGCCATTTGGCCTCTGCAACACTCCGGCTACATTTGAGAGACTAATGGAACTGGTATTACGTGGACTCACTTGGAAAACCTGCCTGGTCTACCTGGACGACGTTATGGTTATGGGCCGTGATTTTGAAGAGTATTTAAAGAACCTACAAGAAGTATTCGACCGGTTTAGAGCAGCCAACCTGAGGCTGAACCCGAAGAAGTGTGCACTTTTCCAGAAGAAAGTGGAATTCCTTGGCCATACGGTTTCTGCGGATGGGATTCAGACCAGTGATGACAAGATCAAGGCAATCCGCGATTGGCCACGTCCTCGGGATAAGCATGAAGTGAGGAGTTTTCTAGGAATTTGTACGTACTACAGAAGATTTGTGGAAGGGTTCGCTAAAATCGCGGCACCATTACACCAACTTACGGAACCGAAGACGACTTTTGCATGGAGCCACGTTCATGAGGAAGCCTTCAGGAAGTTGAAGTCAGCCTTGTGCAGTAGTCCAATTTTGGCGTACCCCCGGAGACACGGAAAGTTTATTCTGGATACAGATGCCAGCAAGGTTGGGATTGGAGCTGTACTATCTCAGGTACAGGACGGCGAAGAAAAAGTAATGGAGTATTACAGCAAGGCCCTAACTAAGCCTGAGAGGAATTACTGCGTCACGAGAAAAGAACTTCTGGCTATCGTGAAGTCCGTAGACCACTTCCATAAGTACCTGTAAGGACGGGAATTCCTCATAAGGACGGACCATGCAGCATTATCCTGGCTACTACGATTGAAGAACCCGGAAGGACAAGTCGCGAGGTGGATGGAGAGACTGCAGCAGTACGACTTCAAAATCCAGCATCGTCCAGGCAGGCATCATAACAACGCTGATGCCTTGTCGAGAAGACCGTGTGGAGAATGCAAACACTGCAGGAAGGTGGATGAACGAGAAGGCACGGTGGATATAAGAGCAGTCACCGTCACACAAAGCGAGGAGTGGACTGCCGAGAAAGTCAGAACGGCTCAGCAGGAAGACAGCGACGTGGGTCCCCTCCTGAAATGGAAAGAAGAAAACAGACAACGACCTGGATGGGAAGAGGTGTCTCCAGAAAGTCCGACCCTAAAAGCGATGTGGGTTCAGTGGGAATCCCTGCGAGTAGAAAATGGCCTGTTGAAGAGAGCGTGGGAGAGCGCCGATGGGAGGAATGTTACCATGCAGTTGGTAGTACCCAAGGAGTATGTACCTAAGGTTTTGGAAGAGGTACATGGAGGATCATCGGGCGCCCACCTGGGAGTGAACAAAACCTTGGGCAAAGTTCGTGAGCGTTTCTACTGGGTACACTGCCGAGAAGATGTGGAAAAGTGGTGCAGGAAATGCTCAACCTGCGCTGCTACCAAAGGACCGACAACACGCCTGAAGGGAAGGATGAAGCAGTACAATGTTGGAGCACCATTCGAAAGGATTGCGATTGATGTCGCCGGACCATTTCCTACGACCACCAGTAACAACAAGTACATCCTCGTTGCTATGGACTACTTCAGCAAGTGGCCAGAAGCCTATGCTATACCCAACCAGGAGGCTTCAACAGTGGCTCAAGTTCTCGTCGATAATTTGGTATGCAGATTTGGAGTGCCACTGGAACTGCATTCTGACCAAGGAAGAAACTTCGAGTCCAGGGTGTTTCAAGAACTCTGTCACTTGCTGGGTATTACTAAAACCAGAACAACACCGCTACACCCGCAATCAGATGGAATGGTCGAGCGATTTAACCGGACAATGGAACAGTTTCTCTCCAAGGTTGTGGAGCGACACCAGACGGACTGGGATAAACATCTTCCTCTGTTTTTGATGGCATATAGAGCGGCCATCCACGAGACTACGGGGCAGACACCGGCGAAAGTAGTTCTAGGAAGAGAACTAAGGTTGCCTTGCGATTTGGTGTTTGGCTCTGCGGGAACATCCAATGAAGAGGGAGCAACTAGTTACGTCGAAAATCTTCGGGAGTCGCTATTGATAACACACCAGCTGGTGAGACAGAGAATGAACATTGCGAGCGATCGCATGAAAGCTCGGTACGATGTCAGAGCCAATCCCAGACAGTTCAACGAAGGAGACTTAGTGTGGCTCTACAATCCACAAAGGAAGAAGGGGCTTTCACCTAAGTTATCGCCATCCTGGGAAGGACCCTACCGTATAGTGAAAAGGATTAACGATGTAGTTTATAGAATCCAGCGCAGCCCAAGATCGAAGATGAAGGTGGTACACTTGAATCGTTTAAGTGAGTACCACGGAAATGTTGAGGACTGGAACTGATCGGGACGATCAGTCTTTAAGGAGGGGGTAGTGCAACGGAGAGTCAGCGGTATCACGGCCCGCTCAACGCCTGTGGGCAGGCAACCCGACGTACTTGTGCGCTAGAATGTTCGAGATTTATCTATGCGAAAGGCTCTAGTAAAGTCTAGGAACGTTCGAAATCGAGAGCCTTCGCGAATGTGCCAGACACGCCAAGTAAGTGGGGAGTCTGCGGATATATAAGCGGCCAGAGACGGAAGTGGGAGAGTTAGACAGTCTATGAACGAGCGCGAGTTTTGAAAGTGACGGAAAGTGAGATTTATGTGTTATAAAGTGATATAAGTAAACTGTAGTGTTTTTAAAAGTGGTGTATAGTTGAGTAAAGTTTGTTAATTGTTAAAGTAATTGTGAATAGTGCTTGTTAGTGTTTTGAACTGTTAAATAAAGTGTTTTAAATCAGAAATCCAGAATTTTCGAACCACTACCAAGCTCACTGGCATTACAACATCAAGTTGACTTTCCAATGTTACTGTTACTGTTGCACGCTGCAGTATATAGTGGCTTTGTCTTGTAAATGAATCGTGCTAGAATCTTGCATTAACAATTTTTAAACAAATATGAACACAGCTTTCATTTACAATATTATGAAGTACGTAACTGTGCCGCTAGGTGGCGCATTTAATGTGACATACCAAAGGATGGTTTCTTTCTCGAAAACATTGCAATTGCAATTGGGATAAAATGAATTTATTAAAATCTGTGTTAGGGATAGAAGTTTCAAATCTTTAAAATGGAATAACTCAAGTATGGTTTAAGTGAATTTAAGGTTTTCAGTATGATCATAAATAACTTATTATATTTTACTGCAATTGTTTGATAAAGGGAGGCGTTAATTGTGAAAATATTATATTTGCTCAAATATCTTTAAAAAAATCAAATGCAACTCTACAGACTTTTTTGTTAGTTGTTGTAGCTCACTAATCATGCCACCGAATGTGGTGAATCCGTGGATGGCGATATGTATTTCAACAGGATGGGGTACCAGTACACACGAGCCATTTAGTCCAAAACTGGTTTTGGGATAACATGGACATGTTCTGTTCTAAAGGGTCCTGAGGCCCCTTAATAGCATAAATTTGAACTTCTTTGGCTACTACGCTTGGTGCGTAATTGACAGGGTTACTAACAAGTCCACACACCCTAATGTGGCATCTTTATACACCGCTATCGAAGTAGCATTTGCCGAAATGCATAACATTTTTCTCAAGCGAGCGTGCGAGCACTTCAGGTCAAGGTTGAAGGCGATCATTGTGGATGAGGAAATTTATATTGAATAATTGTGCTCTGAACAGGTTACAAAACTGATATGCAAAGTAATTTTTCTTTCTATTTGAATTTTTTGATAATGTATTTTTTTTTAATTTAGCTTGTTTGGATCTAAGCGGAGGTTCTTTTAACTTTCTTAGTTATACCTACAAGGTTATCCGATACTAAAAAACCTTGTACCTTCCTGTGAAGAAGCAAATAATGATAATTTGCACAAAGATCGTAAAGTAGAGTTGCACAAGAACTGTTTTATGGGTAAAAGAAGCTTTGTAGTAGATACGTGGACGTATAGGCAAATTCGCAAACGTAATTGGATAAATTGTTATATTCAGGGACAGGCAAGTGAAGTGTGTAATTGATACTACAAGAATAGTAAGTTTTTAAAACTCAAAATTGCCATTTGCCATTTGTGTTGCAATTTCAACACAGGCGATTGTGATCATTAAAATGAGGGATTTGACCTACAGACGCTTATTTATTTCAATTGGGTATTTGCCATGTATTTATATTTTATTAAATTGCATATTAATAGGTAGCATCTAATCCATAAAACAGCTGTGACAGCTTATAAATTCGAAAAAATGGATCGTAAGGTGTATTTTTAGTATAAAAATGTGAATATTTAAAGGGACCGCCAAAACGCGAACATATTGGGCGTGACGTCAGGTGTCTTATAAATGGCCGCTTGTTTACATCTGGGGTCAGCGCGTCACGCGTCAGCCTCAGCCCGTCAATTTATCAGTTTGTTGTTTGCGTTCATTTTGTGACAAGCGAATTAAAATATGCCAAGAAAAAGTGAAATACTTATGCGTTATGGCTTCTGAAGGCATGTTGTTATGGAATTTGTGTACAGCGACGAGCGGTTCAACGCGGAGAAGATGAGGAACGTAAAAGCTACAGCATAAATGAACTTTTTATCAAATTAACGTAGCATTGATAATTTGATCACAGTGGGTTGTTGGACACATACTATTTGTAAAGATAAAAATGTAATAATCAAAAATGTATCCTAAACCTGACATTTATTTTAGAGGTCAGAATAAATATAAATTGCCATTTATTATCGGGGTTGTTGCGGCTCGTTTCCAGTCTGGCTAACAGTCGAATATATGGCAAATAAACGTCTTTCTTTATTACAACATTTCCCTCTATCAACTTAAAACGCATCTAATTTTCCATATTCTCTTTAAGATATAACAAAATGGAAACTGAATGGTAAATACCTATAATCCCAGAAAGAATAATCAAACTTACATTAAGAATAGATGATCTTCACAACAGAAAAACAAACTTTGCGATTTCGGCATATCACGTCTAGGGACCTTAAACAACTTTTTCATACGTTGATAATCTTGAGGAACGGTTACAAAAATATTTTGTTAGCTGTACTAACTGAAGTACGTTTATAACCATGTACAAAATAATACTTGTTTTGTTTTCCATACATAATAGATGCTTGTAAAACTACACAAATCACTTGTTGGTGCGACCTCTTACACCGTCCTGTCAATAAACACCACACAAAATCTTCCAATACAAGAATGATACTACACCATTTTAAACAGCACGCTCCTCGGTAATGTTTACATGACACTTAACGTCACGGGTCGAATAACCTTGGATAGAGGCGTTTTGGCGGTGACTCCTAAGATTCGAATTTCAGAGCTGAAATTCTCTACCTACAAATATTTTTTTGTTTTTTTTACATGGCGTACGATATATATGCACTTCAAGATTCATTTTACGTAATTTTCAAAAAAAAGTGATAATACCTAATTGTATTCAGAATGGCAACGTCAAAACTGCTTTAGAGGGAAATCTTTCACAGTAAATGCATTTTGAGTAGGAGGTCCCCAAGTTCTGAAGTTTCACATAATGTGTCTCAAATTCCCACAGTCCCAAAGCGTTTACCCCGCGATATCCTTCAATGCATTTATACCCAACACCATCAGGCGCCAAATGATCGCGAACAAGGACGCGCCATTTTTGTGTATATTTCTGACGCGTTATTTACCCAGGAGAGGGCTGGGTAGCATTTGTCATTAATCCTTTGTTGAAAAGACATTTCGTTGCTCTTGCTCGGAAGTCGCGCGTACTCACCCGGATATAACTAATGGCGGCAAAACGTCCTCGCGGAAAACGGGCTACGGGACAAAGTTAGTTTATTTTATAAGCTTTTAGTGTTGTATCTGCACGAAATATCCATTTGTTACACGCTAATAAATTAGGATGCCTCCTGTGCCGCCGTCTCCTTCCGGAGTTGCCAGATGTTCGCTTTTCGGAAATTACGTCGAATATTGGGCGTTATACTTGAAGTGCCTGAATTAGATAGTTTATTTACCTTCATACCAGAACATAATAATGTAGTCATAATTGTTTAAGACTTTAAATATATCTAATAGGTTTAGAATATTAGATATATCCAAAACTAAACTCCATAGAGGAATTAAATTGAGTAACTTATACCGGCACCTATCCTGATCATGAATGGTTTACAGTGGTGAATGTAAATAAACCAAAAAAAAAGTAGAAATGGAAATATACCTACCTTTATTCTGAAGCTCTCGGCAAATTGTTAAATAGATCATCTATCCTATTTTCTGTTCACATGGTATTAGATGATAAATCCAGTAGGCGATAAATGTATCTTGTGAAGTATGGAATAGAATTGGAAGAATAGTGAACGTGTTTTAATTTTCAGATTTAACGCCAGATATGCGGATATCCAAGAGGGAAAACGCAGGAAGAGTGGGTCCTGACATGACATTTTAACAACACCTTGCGCTTGATCCACAACTTAGCTCAGCTGATTTCTTTTTTCTATTTAAAGTACTGCAGTGAGACTCATTCTGTTATGTCATCTAGCGGTGGCTTTACGAACTACGACGTAGATTGGTACAGTCTCTAAGTACAGAGACATGCATTGCCGATAGCCCGGTCATTTGGTGAGAATCGGCAGAGCGTCATCTAGCGGTGATAAATACAGATACCTACATGGCAGATTGACTAATGAGCGCTTCAGTCCATCAAAAACCTAGCGAAAATAGAACGTAGTGAAATACAATTACCTGGAGTGATTAATCTTTGTCATATTAGTTGTAGCTCCATCTTATCTACCTCATCTGATCATAATCAACTTACAGGTGTATCAAAAATACAGCCCCCACCACGGTTTTTTAACAAGCTAATTCATATTTCGCTTAAAAATAGATTCAAGCTTAAATCTCATTTTCCGAGATTTGGGCTAACAGATATGAAAACTTATTGGTGAATATGACAACCTCGCAGTCTGATGCAATGCGTGGGAAATTCAGCATTCCCCGGTGAAATTCCCTTTTGGCGAAAGTGGCGCTTGTGCTGGGGAGCCGACATCACGATATGATTGAGTTAGGGTCGTGCTTCGCAGACATTAGCACGCCAGCGTCTCAATTCTGCTGTCCCGTATACGGTCATCGAAGTTAGTATCGGTTGGGCGGTCTGAATATATCGCCTCGACTTACTACGATATCTTTGGTCCTTATGCCGGAGAATAGCAGCTATGACCTAACAAACAGCAAGGTAGTTTCAATGCAGAAAGCCAAGAGGCCTCTGTAACTAACTACACCAAACTATTCATTCATTGACTGAATATTATCCTTGTTATTGTTATTAAAAGTTATAGATTGACAAGTTTATAGTAATATGTTTGGGGTCCTGAGAAGTTACGAATGTCCCTTTTTTATAAGAAACTAGTGATTAAGGTTTTTCACGGCCGGAGTCATCTCCGTCTCTGTTTCTCCCTCTGAGACAATCACGTTCACCAATGATGCTCACAGTAGCAATAGGCATAACGTCAGCAAAGAAAAAATCGTCACGGCCACGACCAACTAACCCGGAATCAACTACCAATATCATAAAGGACGACACATACTGCAGAATTCAAGGTTATTCGCTAGTACTTCCTAATATCGTCTTGAAATTTATTGGTACTAACTATAAGCGGGTGTGTTAATAGTACTTTTAGGAAACAGTCTACCTTATATCAGTCATTTGTGTACCTGCATTTTTTTAAATTATTTGTTTCACCTCTGCCACATAATTTAGACGACTGTTTCCAAGAATGAAGACGTATAAAGCTTAAGTGCAAATTTGTTAACTGTTAAGAAAATATCCGAGGAATCCCAGCGACACAAAACTTGTGCAATTTTGATGCTTAGCATAGTGTTGCTGAAGCACTTAATTGTTTGCCATGAATACAATTACCTACTAATATTGGCGATCTTTATTAATGCAGAGCTGTATTTTAGCACTTCGGGCCTAGTAGTCCAGTAGCTTGTTCCATTGGTAACCTACCTTGTTGTATTCTTATCACATTACCCTCAAATTATGTCTTTTTAATGCCCCTGATGCATTTTTTCTGTTTGGTACGCACCTCAGCACGAAAAATGTATCACTAACTTATCTTTGGACTTCTTATTTGTCCTTGCTGTTTGGCTGAAATTTGTCACCACTCCTGCATAAGTAAGTAACTCTTTATTAGAGCATGTGACGTAATTGGTTTCAGTCTCGTTGATCTCTAGATCTATTGCAAGTGCCGATTCTCCTAATTTTCACAACTTTACTTATATTTATTTCATCTCTGGTCCTTGGTTTTAAATGCAGCGAGATAATCTGCGAACGTGAGATATTGGTACCACYAKTCCACCTGTATTCACTTTTGCTTTTCTCACGACACCCTACTACTAGGTACAACTCAGTAAGTAGTGCCTCTTACCTTCACTCGATGAGTATTATTAGAATAACTGAACGGTAACGGTTAATATAGTTATCACCCTGCCATTATAGAGATAGCTTCTGTTTTTGAAACGAGGTTTTGTAGCGCGCTTCTAATTTCCAAATGGTATAATATATGAAGCAAAATTTCTCTGTATCAAAAAATTTGTAGTAATTGAGGGCTACATCGATTCTAGAATACGCAAATATAATTATATTGTTCAGAAATTGCTTACTAGTTCCATTTTCTAAAGCCGAAAATATCGAACAGCGACAAGCAAAAAGTTACTATAATCCACTTATTTATGAAACTCGCAGGGTTTGGTAGATGTCAAAACGGAATCATGGTACTTTTTACGTTTAAACAATGTTTATGGCATCTCAAATGAAAAAGCTGCAGGTAATAACGAAAGTTTTTATGTTGACATGTTACCAGTCACGCAAATGTAGTTTAAGGAGGGAAATATTTTAATGAATGAGAAAACGTATACGTCCTATGTTTAGCTTTATTATGATGTGACTTAAATAATATTTCTATCATCTATGAGCGTTAGTCTCATATGCGATGAATCGTGTTAAAGAAATTCGAACTCTCCTTAAAGTTATTTTGTTAACACCTAATTTAGGAAAAGCGTCTACCTTTACTGTATACAGCTTGGAAAGAAATCCCATTGTCGGAAGAATGATTCACTGGTGTAGTAAATCACGTGAAATCCCGAATTCTACTACGTGCTCAAAGTGTTGTCCCTGAGACCACGATACAAGCACTTTCCGTACGCTGCATTGTCCTGGATCTCGAGCATACCCAGCTACCTTGATAAAATGGTTAGCTATCACCTAAACTGGTTACAAATTGAACTTGATGGTTGAAAATCTTTTGTAAAACAGAAGCTTATTACAAAGACTGTTATTAAGTCATAAAAGTTTAACCTTTCAACTCAGTGTTGTGGCATCATACCATACTTTTTTTCTAGAACGGAATTTGTTTATGTTACGTGATTATTAATAAGACAATGTGGGACCTAGTTTAAACCGTCGAGAATCATAGCAGCATATCTTGTTATTGTGTAAATATAACTGGCAGTGTTAGCGGTTGTAAAAATAAAAGTCTCTTTATTGTTTTGGTTTCAATTAATTGTCAATTTGATATAAATGCAATATCTACACAAAAATAATATCACACTGTTTAAATAATTTTTAAACAAAAATTATGCTCTTGGCAACCATCTAGCATTCTTAGTTCACGTATCTAATGTATGTGGTCCCACTTTATGCAATCCACTCATCGTTTTAGACGTAATTGGCTTGGTGGGTTAACAATTTACTGCCAGCGGACATAATTATAGCGGTTACTTTTGTCATTGTGACTGTTAGCTTTGTAGGGTATCCGCCAAAAGTGTTAAAGTTATTATCACCAAAAACAGAATCTACTGTGAAAATAATTTTCAAGCTAAAAAGTATCTAAAACTCGTTTAAAATCTGATTGAATCGGTGTGCGGAACCAGTTCAAAGCAGAAAAAAAAATACATCGATATGTCTTTTTTAGGTACTTATAAAATTTCGAATAAATAAAATGCGGCAAACGAAACTCTTCCACGCATTCAAATTCGAAAAAAGAAAAGAACCGCTTGATCTTGAAATCTTGGATAATAAACGTATTACAGATTAGAACTAATGCCCAGATCAAATGTACTTCCAATATATCATCTTACATTTGCGTGTTTAAAGATTCAAAGTACTATTCAAAAACTCAAAGAGCAAAAATAAGAAGTAAACAGGTTAGCATGTTTCTGATAAAATAGAATGTTATAATAACAAGATTACGAGTAAACATGAGTTCACAAAGGTTGTGTCTCACAGGTTTAAAATTAATTAAAGGCAGTTAAGGGTTTAACATATAACTGCATATATGTACTACATAGTTTCTTTTATTTTTACTAAAGTTAGTAATACGTTTTAGAATAAAGCATGGACACTTTATAAAGCGTCAAAATGTATTTTCCAATCCCACCAAAATAATATCCAAATAAATCACAAATACAGCATCAAAATCATAACCATCTAGATACATTTTTATAACCACAGGTATTTCAAGTAAGTTTATAGCAACTTCTATTTCTTTACATAGCTTTAGGTATATTTCAATTAAAATTAAATTTTTCATAAAATCTTTTTCGTCTAGATAAGTCTTCTTTTAGCAATTTTCTACCGTATCACTTGAGTATTGTTATTATTGAATCGCCGCATGTGGGAGTGTGAGGAAATCAGACATTACACCAGGGTAGGCCGTGGTCTCGCAGTTCTCCACAATACACCATTCAGCATATTGTGGAGAACTGCGAGACCACGGCCTACCCTGGTGTAATGTCTGATTTCCTCACACTCCCACATGCGGCGATTCAATGGATTGAAAATCTATCGATAGAGATACAAATGTGTTATTTTTATGTTTTTATGTTTGTGTATGTGTTTTATATATACACCTTTATAATTTTATATTTTTGTACATTCTGCTCTGTGTGTAGCCATACGCTAAATAAATAAATTGTTATTATTTAATCTTGTACTTATCTAACGTATGACTTTTTGATATTTCATTCCTTATCATTTTATCTACATTATAAGATGTTGCATTCCATTACAAATACTGCAGCTTTTGGCAGGGGATTGTTAATTGTATTTATATAAGTAATATCATTCAATATAAAAGCTCCTGCTTAAGATTTATTGTTAAATAAAATATGGTTTACATATTTTTCATAACTTTACGGGATGACTTCGAAGACGAAGATTGGATATTAGTCCCTCCAATCTCCGAAACCCTCGAAATTTGATGTTGTAGAGTGCTAAATCACAAACCCCGTATCGAAGTATCGTTAGTCCGCATAAAATATATCGATGTTTATTAGTTATATAACGATATATAAAATTTGGGCATTATCTTGTTTTTTTTATTGTAAAAGCAGTTTTCCCCTCCCCGGTTGTTTTTTCCTACCCCCCTCTAGCTTGTGAGCTGACGACGCCCTTGTGCCACACACAAATTGATTAACTGATTTAATAGTTGTATTCATATTAGACATAATGTCGGAGTTATGGTTTATGTAAAGTACAAAACCTCATGAGTATAAGAAATCTTTTCATTATGTACTTTTTACATAAAAGATTTAAGTTGCATAATTATAATTCTTTCACTTATTATTAATTAATCAGCAATTAATGCTGCAAACAGAGAAAGACAAAGGCAGGACTAAAAGTGTTGCTGTTAGTAGTAGTACATAACTTCTGAAATCAATTCCGAGCCGTTAATTCCTTAATGAAGGCGCGGAGCTTTAGTTGGTGTCTAAGCCTTCGACATCCTGCACCACATTCAGCCGCACGAACCGGCGTCCTTTGTTGTGTCACTGACACCGACAGTATGGAATTCAATACCTGCAGTGCCGCTAGTTTGGGTCCCCATATCTTTCTTAAAATCCTGTACCTTGTTAAACAATGATACTAAAGCCGATCGGGCAATATAAAGTACCTTAACGAACCGTTAATGTCTTGCTAGTTTCTTAATTATCTCGTTTTTAAAGGAGCGGGCCCCATTGTTTACATTATTTAAGTTAATAAGATGGAATCGAGATTGGATCGCGAGGTCCTTTCGAGACCTCATATTGTTCACTACTAAGACGTTTTCATTAGCGTATAATAAAAATTATAAGTATTCCGTCTGGGAAATAAATTGCTCTTGCAAGAAGTGTACGGTAGATATAAATTTTGCAGTTTCTATAGTTGTCGGTTTCGTTTTTCCAGTATTTAATACTTATTTGGAGAGTTAATACTTGATTCTATTTTGTTTTAATCGTTTTCATGTTTATAGAAGTGTGGTTAAGGCTGGCATATTTCTAACAGGTGCTCTTCTGAGTGCTGAATTTAGTGTACGATATAAGAAAATGTGGAATTTTTGCAGTACTGTCTACACCAGAGATTCCTAAACTTTATGGAGTCGCGGCGCCTTTGAATTATTTAAGGGTTTTCTACGGCTCGCTAACCTAAGTTTAAAATACAAAGAGGCTTAGTCATTAGCATTAACTAATTAAAACTCACACTACAAAAATATAATAGACATACGAAAGCTGCATTGTTACAGATCAAACTCATTAATTAAATTTATTTTATTACAATTAAATATTAAATTAATAGGCTGGATGAGCTTTCTGGTTACTGTGCAATTTTTCACTTCCTTTTTAACAATTATTTCCGATCTATACTTGCTCTTTTTAAACACAAGCGCCGAAAATCCAGCTTCGCTTAAAAGAGCACATTCATCTTTTGTTGAAATCCAAAATTCGGGCAACTCCATGCTGAAACATTTCGCAAGATAAGTAGCTCAATTAGATTCTCTTTTTTGGAGAAGTAAATTCGAGTGGAGCATCGGTATTGAAAGGATTTTCAATCCATGTAAGCTTGACGATATTCTCATTTTTAGAGTATTTCTCCATCCAGTTGTTAAGATATACCAAACGTATAATGTACGGTGCAAGAGGAATAAAGTATTTTTATTAAAAACACCAAATGCTATTCCATAAATATAACTTATGATAACTGAAAGTATTTTTCTACTTAGAAAGAAAATTTATGTTGAAAAAAAAACACAAAAGCGCTAAGTCATATCTGAGTTTAAAAGTTAAAAAGTTGTGGATTGGTTGGTAGCTTGAGTCACTCTGCTCAGAAGCTCCAATTCTAGAACACTCCAGGAAAATCGTCAGGTAAAGCATGTTAACGTGTTCTAATCTGTATTTTTTCCAATTTTGCTAACGAGGATTATTCATGTTTTAGAAATAGCCGAAATTGTCGACTTGCTGCTTGGGTTAATTTACATATCGCTAATAAAGATTACTGAATCGTGCAAATCTTTTCTTGAAACTACAAAACAACAAACGAAAACTAGACTATATACTAAAACTTTTGTAAGACGTCATCTAGTTTAGGCTGACAGGCTGGTAAATGACTAAAAAAGCTTATTTGTTTTAGTTTTGGAGTAATATAATCGGTACTCCTTAGAGACTTGTGTTAGTTGAATTGAAAACAGGGAGCCGTGGCTCACAGTTTAGGAACCACTGGTCTACACTCATTATTTATCAATATTTATCTTTAATTATTCATATTTAAACTATATATGCTCTAAATGAGAAATTGCTTATAACAATAAGGATCAAAAGATAAAACAGAAAAATCACTTGTCTGCTACTTAAAATGCAAAGATTTCAGTGCATAATGCTTAGGTAAAACGTTCAACTTTGTGTCATTAAAAGCATACAAATTAACAAGAATAAAGATACAATCACAATAAACCATCAGAACAACTTTGAGGTATAGAATTTTATTATTATGCTGTCCTTTATACATACCTAGTAATGTATACATTAGTAATCTATTTATGCTAAAAAAAACACTGGCTGGGGCCATCGTCTGCTCAATAAACTAACAAATGGTGCATGCACATTTCAATGTTTATTCAACTTAACAAATGGCGAATCGAGTCTAAACAATAAGATGACAAAGGTTCTTAAATGTATTTTTATGTAGATTCATCAAAATGTTTCTTGCAGGCCTGAAAATGGCGTTTAATGAAAAAACCGAAATATGTACCGTAAATAAAATAAAAGATACTAAGATAAAATAACTGTTTTCCGTAAATTTTATGTGACACATTAAAATGCATGTCTATACTATGCTGTCTGCACTGCAACCAAGCAGATAGATCTATTTCGCTATCATTATAGCTCACCAGTGTAGTTTATAGGTATGTAAAGTCCCTAGATAGATTAAGTACCGCAATTATCCGCCAGTTTAGTGAAAAATATTAGCAGTAGATGGGAGAGGGAACCCAACTAATCAACTCATTAAAGATTATAAAACTGTCAGATATAAAGGTCTGATGCGTAAAACGCGATGCTAATTACCTACAGAAAAGTTAAACAACATTGCATCAGAGCCTGATATCTGCCAGTTCTCTAATCCTTAAGGTCAGGACATCTCCTTTATAAATATTTAAACTTCCCGCCGCTATTTTGCCCTAAAATGGCGCACTATTGCGGTACTTTATCTATCTAGGAACTTTAGATGTATGCAGGTGCATGCCAACTTGTCAGGCTACAGATTACTTCCTTAAGAAAGTAGGTCCCATAATGCCATCTAGGTGGCTTTGTCATCATGTCAGTGTAATGCTGACAGACGGCATTGCCATCTAAATATTTACTTATATTTATTTAACACACCTGATAAGGTTGTATTTAAAATTTACCAGTGGTAAAGCAAGTTTACTATCAATTTATGTAACAAAACAATTCTAAATAATGATACAAACTAATGACCATAAACAGTGTGAAAGAACAATACTGCAGTCCTACTACATCTCTAAAACAATGCCCGCTCAACAACCACTGCAACTATGTCCCTTCAGAACCGTGTGCTGTAATACTTAGCTCTCTTGATGAAGTCTGCTGAACTACGACGTATCCTGTATTGTCAAAGGGTTAATATTTGAAAGGGCAATGTGGCTAGTCCAGTTTCAAAACTGTTACCTTTGTGCACCATATTAAATGACATCAAATAGCCAAATAGCTTTGCTTCCTCGATTTTGTGATCCTATTACCGGATAATAGTCGTAGTATAGTCACTAATATAGGGCATACTACAAAATTATTAGAAATAATTTCAGTACTTTAAGCGTGTTTGCAGAAAAATATGTACAAAGAAAGGTTGATTAAAAAAAAAGTTGTTCAGTACCAGTGGAAACAATATGCACATAAGTGAATTCGGAACAATTAGTTTAGGACTATTGATGAACCAAAATTTATTCATTTAAATACGACATGAATACGAACTGAGTATAAAAAAAGCCATTATATTTAACGTAACTTAGGTTTTCTCAAGAAATTTGACTTTTATTTTTCATGTGATTCATGAATAATGAGATGCCTGCATACGGCAACCATAACAACATAAAAAATGAACGTATCCAAACATTTCGTTTCAATCGCAAATTTCATCCATGTATTTACGTGTTACATATTTATGTAGACATCTGTGCAACTTGTTACAGCTGCTTGCGCAAATCTCGCGATTCCATAAATGTTCATCGAATAGAGCACATGTGCGAACTCCAATTGGTTCACCGATTTGCAGTCCGAACTCCCAGTTGCTTTCGTAAATACAAAGCATGAAATCGTCGTCTGCTGTCTCCAAATCCCAACACCAACTCTACGCTATTGGAGATAACAAAATGATGTAAAGGCTTTACGTCGTTCCCTTAAATGTTAGATGACTCAATTCCTTGTACCTGATTTTTCTGAAACTATGTGTGTAGCAGTCGAAAGGCAGAAAGCTCCTCGAGCTATACCGCTGGGAATTCGCCGGAGCTTGGATCTCATGTTGACTCTGTCCGTAATATTTTCTCTGCGGCACAGGTTTACTTCCTTTATGTCTTCTAATATACAGACATGAAACTATATTTATTTTATCTATTGGCCTTACCTACGCATACATATAGTTCCGAAAATTAAATTGTAAATGCTGACTTCAAACACACTGTGACATGCTTATTAAAAGTAACTGCGGCTGTAAACGACTAACATTGACAGGAACAATAGATTAATGTTAGTTGTTGTCATCAATTTAAAGGGAGATGCCAGAGGGTAAAAATAAAAAAAAATGTCTAGTCGAAGATCGTGACGTTATGTGATTTGGCAAGATAATATCAATTGGTCCTAGAATTTGCGCTAATTTGCTCTCGATATCATTTATACCAGTGCTAATGAAATATCGTAATGCAAACACTGCTAACGCAAATCGGCTTTACAAATTGTTTTTTTTATCTTATCTTGGCTATACAAAATTTAAATTAGGTGTATTTATGTCTTCGCAGAAATCTTGGCTTCAATAAAGATGTGGTTTGTCAATCATGCCTACTACTGACGATATACATCTAATATCAATGCAAAGTACTTAAATTACCTGAAAACACATGGTGTTTCAATAATCATACGAATGACAATCACATAATGAAGTTATTTATTGCAAGGCAGCAAGGATTACAAAATGCACAGGAATTGTGAAATTTTCAAAATAACCTTACCTCGAACGACTTTCCAATACAAAATACCTGTCTAACCGATTCTTACTTGAATCATAGTACATAAGGATTTCGTAGCTTTAGACAGTCGTGACAGTTCAGCTTAAAACCACCAGCACGACGTATACATTCATAGTGACAAAAATCATTCCCTCTTTAGTTGACGCGTTTGCTTTATAAACACCCCTTATCATTTAGCACATTGATAATTAACGAAACGTAAGAAATAAGGTCTCGTTTACCCCCCTACCCCAGTTAAGAAGGGCTTGTATCAGTCTGCGCTTTGTCTCATTGATTCTTTTGGCTTCAATTTTGAGAACGACAGATTTTCTGTCAATGACTAGAATGACTACTACAACTTTTCAGTATTTTTGCTGTGTTGTAAGATTTTTATTAGTTCGTTCTGGGCGGAGAAGACAATTTTAATGTAGAATGTCATCATTTTCATGCTTCTTTGCGGCGTGTGTTTCAATTGTGCCAAGATTTTAACACCGCCCCAAAAAGAAGCAAGATCTACCCCCCTTGTTTTGACTATGACAGTCCTCACAAGCATTTACAGCAGAGCACGCATACAAAAAGTACGCAACTGCTTATTATCTGAATTAAACTTTGTTTTAAGGGAAATTGATATTGATATTACATCGGTCCACAACGACGCTTGCTTAGTCGTACATACAGTTTTGATTGATTGATTGATTGAACCAGCGTACGGTATGAAGTTTCTGCCGCTCCCGGATATACCGCTGGGCCGGCTGCGCCTACGCTGGGTTGGAGGGGTTACACGCTTGTTGCTAGTGGGCTCCCTCGTAGCGCATGTTACAGGAGTTTGGGGACTGAAATGGAAAGGTTTTTAGGGCATCCAACCAGCAGATACCTTTTATCAGCATCCGTGTTGGATGATAACTTAGTTCGGCTGCATTGTTCTTGTTCTCCCTCGGACGAGCTGCTGTCTGAGATTGTTTACAACTTTAGGACTTCCGTATTTATTGTTTTCTTGTCTTTTCCGATTTCTGGCCATTGTTTTTTCTTCAGTTACGTTTTACGTTTGCTATGATTCTCCCCATCGTTGTTGGTTTTTACTCTTTTCTGTTATTGTCGATATGATTTCTTCTCCTTCTCTGATTTGTATTTTGGTTGTGGTTCTTGAATAGTTTCTTCCAAGGTCCCACTGAGCATATGTTTAGTCTGTGACTTGTAGTTTTTTCTTATTTGTCTTACAATGTGTTTGTGTTGCGGTCGGTAATGTTTT
This sequence comes from Rhyzopertha dominica, assembly GCA_025024175.1. Taxonomy (NCBI): domain Eukaryota; kingdom Metazoa; phylum Arthropoda; class Insecta; order Coleoptera; family Bostrichidae; genus Rhyzopertha; species Rhyzopertha dominica. Next base: position 16,533,079 of record QCXZ01000064.1, read on the forward strand.
TAACGTATATTTGGTAGTTTCGGTCTCGCTGGATTTTTCAACGGTTACGTGATTTCTTTTGTATACACTTGTCTAGATACACTGAACTACTTCACTGTAACGATAATCACAATAACAATGTAAACGCAAGAACGTAGCACTAGAACACTTTTTAAACTTAAAATCTTAGAATTTAAAATAATTGTTTGATTCCTGTTTATGTTGCTGCTTCTTGATGGTAAGTCGATACTTTGAGTGATTTCGTATGTGCTTATCCATTCGCTTATTGGATCGCTAGATGGGATGATATTACTCCACCGGAAATTTTCTCGTCTTGTATATTAGTTTCTTTTCTATACATTGGAGTTTCTTTAGGACTATCCCAATTTTTTGTGCCTGGACTTCTTTCCATGTTTTCCTGGTTTCTGTACAGTGCTTTCTTATTTATTACTTCTTTTTGTTCTTGTCACTATAATTTCTTCTTCCAGCTTTTCTTCTTATTTTTTGGGTGGCTTTTATATTCTTGTTGGCTAGTGTTCTCCCCGTACATTTGGTGACTCAATGTGCTTCGAAGGCGGTTGCCGTCAGCCGAGATTTTCTGTACCACAATTGTGTGATTCCTTGTATACACTTTTTTTGACGCACAGAGCTACATCACTGTTACAACACCAACAATATCAACAACACAATAACCTAACACTAGAACACATTATAAAGAGATCTAAGAGTTAATATGAATTGATCGGTATATGGCCAATAGTGAGCTAACCACAAGCTGTATTATTGACTTATATACGTTGCCAGCATATTCCCTTTTCCTTATGCATCTATCTTATTGTTTTCTTTCGTTGATTCGTTGTTACTGTAAGAGATTTTTTTTGTTTTATTCTGAAAGAACGCCTGAAAATACGAAAGGAGTTTTTATTATTTTGCTGGTTACTACGGTATGTATTTGTTTTTTAAGCTTCCTTAATGCTATGTAAGTTTTCTAGAAATGGTTATCGCGCTTGAAACAAGTCGATACAATTACATTTTGACCTATTTTTGAACATGTCCATTTAGTATTACAAACCTAACGTACTTTTTGTTTGCGAATTGAGATGCCTAATGAATCGATAACAATGCAGTCTTATTGCCGTTTTTGTTGTTTACTAAAGAACTAATAACAAGAAAGCCGTGTGTGCAACGAACATACCATAGAAATTATTCAAACTACCGCAGTGTACACTGCAGTCTAATAATCTTTCATTTATTCGTAAATACGGTTTGCTCATTCTGATTCATATTTTCAAGTCTTACACAAATGTAATTGTCCCGTTTCCATAGCACAATGGACAGGAAATTCTTCTATACAGATTTGTCCTTTGTTCGCCTTAGACTAAAAGAGTAATGTGAGAATTGAGTGAAGCAAATTAGTATTATGATAAAAAATCAGTATACTTTTACAGTTTTTAAACATCAACATTAGTTTCTAAATAAGTAAAGATATGTTGCTCAACAACTAGATATGAGCAATCTAATAAGCAAATTTCGTCCAACTCCGATTCGCCGGGTATATTTAGTTGATACTACAAGCGGCTTCAGAGCGGATTAAATCTTCCTGAATTACTCCTCAACCGTTCGCGTTTCAATTTTCGCAACTTCCACTCGCAGAAAGTTCAGAAATTAATAGAAAACTTTGTATGCAGTTGGAGTTATTGACTTCCGCGTTAGAGTCGTTGACGCAATTATTTTTAGAAGGTATGGGCCTTTGTGGGAGTAATGATGTACTCTTTCTCCGATGGTCATTTTCCAGCCGCCGACTGCTATGCTTCATTACACTTGAGTTAAAGTATTTTACATTAATGCTTAATATGTCTTATATTTTCTAAAACCTTCACTTCCTTTCGCTGCAGACCATCCATATATAACTGGCAAAGGAAGATACAAAAACCATTTAGATGAAAAATTACTGGATTTAAATAACCTCGCCTGGTTCATTACAAAACCAGAACGAGATGTTTTTCTCAATTATTGCTGAGTATACGAGTTTAGAATAGAAACATTATAAATGGGCAAAAATAATGTATTTTTAATTGCTCATTTTGTTTATTATTCTGGTTCATGGATAAGGATGCGTATAATAAATATGCATATTATTGGTATTTCAAAATATGTGTTTGTTTAAATTTGTCTTGATAGTAACGAAGTTCTTATTTAAGTTTTGACTCACTATCATTTACCTTTGTTTTTAAAATTATAAATTTACCTTTTCATTAATTGCAGTATTTTTAAATATTCTGTAATGATATTAATTTCAGTATTTAGGTAGTCACTGTTTCCTTCAAGACAAACGCGCAGCTTGTTAGTATTGGCCTTTCAAACAGGTCTACAAATTTATTTTAGTGTAGCTCCATTTTCTATGAAATCTATTTATGGATAACCTTTTAACTACTGCCAGGTTATAGGATATTGGAATGCGTTTTGCCAGTCAAATAAACGTTTTATTTTTGGGTTAGATTATCATAAACCTAGCCGCACCCACATGGTTTAAATAAAAAATACATAAGAAGATTTAAAAAAAACATATCTGCGCAGAGTTAAAGTTATTGCTCCACAGTTATTATTCGCCGAAGCAGATTCCAGTATGGCTTACTATGTTTTACTTCCTCTGTAATCACTAAACTATAGTAGCTTAGGTAGTTAATTCTCTTAAAGTCGTAATTACAAGGTTTTCTCATGGTTTGTTTTAATGCATTCCCTCTAATAGAAAGCCACTTCCACCTGTTTTGCGAAATACCCCGTTAAACTTCCTCCATTCATTAAAAAGTTCCAGAGCGCTCGTTGTGCTAATGGAAGAATTAAGAAAACAATGCAATAATTACAATTGACTCCCAAAATAAATTAAAACGGAAACTTAAAAACAGCTTCTTTCACCTTTTAACGATGCTGCTACCGTGGAGAATGGAAATTTTAGTCGGTGGGGATTAAGACAGCCTTTCGGGGTGTTCCGAACGTCTTTTTAGGTATATCTATCGGTAAAGTAATTAACCTGGTACATTAATATCCTGTAGTATTACCACATAGAAAACAGAAGGGCGCCGTAGGTTTAACGACTACAAAGGAGTTGCGGATCATTAAATACCTTTAAATAACACCTAGGAGGAAGGTACTGTTTTGATTACAGAAAATAACGAGGTGGAATGTGAGACTGTCACGCATATACCTAATTTTCTAAGAAACCGGTGATAGCTGTGCCTTCATAATGACTTTAATTACGTAATAACACCCCTTGTCAGGTTCTTCGGCTTTGCACCTTTACACGTGTTGTCTAACACTGACAACGAGAGGGAATCACGGGCAACGTTTATTAAAATTTCAGTGTGTTGGGATGCGCACGTTGCAATCAAAAGGGCAGGTAATTCCTAGGGGCCCAATTGGTCGAACAGGCACCGTCATCGATCAGTTTTGTTAACAGTTATTTATGACGCGATAAGACGCTGTGTAGAAGGTGTTTTCGGCATCTCTTTATAAATTGATGATAGCGTGGTTGAGATGCATAGTTCTTCGGCAAGACTTTTTAAGACAAATTAATTAATCATGTTCTATCCAGCACAGGCTTTAGAAAAAATACAGGCAAGAGCAATACGAGACAAAGAATGCGGCTTGTAAAATCAGAGAGCGTTTTTAGTTTCGTTTCCTGCAGTGTCACGTAAGATTGCAAGCAATTCGAGGTTATTATTGTATTCTGCTCACTAATTATCATGCATTAAAAAGTAAAGTGTAGTGTTTAACTCTTGATATTTTGCAAACGACCAGGCTGTATTTCTTTATGGTGAACTTGGATGTGAGAGCCAAAATCTGAAAAAAAGGGGAATTCAATATTAATTTTGTTCATTATAATAATTTCAATATACGAAAATACAGCTATCCCGAACGTCTCTACGAGAAATTTGGAGGTTGTAACTCTCTCTATGAAGGGTTTGTGATGCATCTAGCTTGTATCTGATTATTTATAGCAAATTTATTTCGACTGCTTTTTCCAAAAAGGTAAAGTTAGAATTCGTCATAAGACAAGTAATGGATATGGAAGAATACAATACGAAAGGGAAAAGCTATAAGCTATCGCATACCTCCAGTTTATGTTACTGCATTGAAAAGTTCCGTAATTTAACATTATACGGAAATCTTGATTTGAGTTTATAGTTTGATGAGACAGATGGAATTAACAAGAATCACAAGAATACAATGTTACTATCACGAATGAGTCCAAGCCCTTTATAATTTTTACTCCTTATTGCATGTGCTTCACAATTTGATTTTTAATTTCCAATATACAATATATCTAGTAATTCCTGTTGTATTAAAATTCATATTTGTTTGACCAAAAGGATGATATAGCAAGTTGCAAAAGCATCAGAAAAGATATAATACTTGTTTCTTTCTGGCAACACTGTATGATGCTACTGCTACACCACACTACACAGAATTATCAAACAAAAAGTTATATCTCCAAAATAACTAGATTATTATTTTAACATCATTATTGTTGCCAATAAATTATTAGTATCATCGATGCATGGAGCTAAACTGACATCTGAGCTTCCTCAAATGTCAAAATCATTGTATTCTGCTATTTATATATCAATTACTGCAGTCGTCTTGTCAGCCATAGAAATATTATATTAATATAATCACTACGTACTTTTAAAGTATGACTATTATTTTGAGATTATATCTGGACATACTTCTACCATAACTTTACGTTGGTGTTATATTATTTAAGTATTTTTAGAGAAACGTGACAGAATCACCCTATTGGCAAATAATGAAATGTATATTACTTCTCTCTCTAACTTCTGTCATTACTCTTTCTGAGTCTGTTAGTTCTTTCTGACGGCAGTACATAAATGCTAGATAGTAGTAACTTGATTCTATTCGCTCTCACCTAATAGTAACGACACACTCATAAAAATAGGAGCAAACCCGACAATAAAATTTAATGTGAAAATTTCTGGACACAAGCATGTATACTGAATACATATTTCCATTTTGGTCACTTTGTATTTGGAAACCTACAAAAGCCAAAAATAATAAAATCATTCGTTTTTTTTTCTCGGCTTCCTTTAAACAGCGCACAAAGGAACCGCAATTCATTGTAATGTTTTTTATTGCACGCATCATAATTCTTTTGCGAAAAAATCATAACCTTGTATGATTGTGGATATGATCGCTATGTAGAGTTTAATAGGAAAGGGACTAAAACAGAGAAAGAGACTCGGTATTCTTTTGTATTAAATGCTAAAACTTTCTAAAATTTTCTGAATTTTTCTCATTGGAACCGATAAGAGAATACGCTGACTTTCCACAAAATTTGGGTATGAATGGTTTATTGGAAAAATGTGAATAGTCGCTGTTATTTTTAAATACGTTATTACCCTATGCCAACAACCATATGACAAAGAATTAGTTTTCTAATAAAGGGCGAAAGCTACAGAAAAGTTAGCATAACCATGATTTGTGACGACGCTGGTAGTTCTACTAATAAATGTGATGCTTCATGTTATGCCAGTATTGTTAACTTGTGATGATGACTTAAATATAAAAAGCGTATTGCACGAATTTATTAAAATTTTTCTATCATGAAGAGTAAAAGAAGACGAATTATAGGTGAAGAGTATGCAAGCCTCAAGAACACTAGCTGGTAGACGTTAGTTTGCTGGAAGATGGTAAACAACACACGTGATGCTATATCTCCCAAATTTTGTGATTTAAGTTTTTTGACGCCCAAACCGTCACCTTCTTGGATGTGTTCTCATATACCCTAAAGAGAGTTAGGTAGTTTTACAAGAAGAAATAGAAGCAACAACATCCGGGACAGAGAAAGAATCGGCTTATGATGGCATATAGCAAGCCTCCGTTTATTGTCATTATAATGAAGCATGATTATTTTTTGGTAATTATGAGCTTACCCTAGCTTATATATAAAAAAAACTGGTTACACAATTAATAACAAGAATATGGAGTTTGCAGGTGTATAAGTACATGTTATTTAATGCTGAAAGCATGAAGCCTATTTTTGCTAAACATACAGCTAGAGAACAGGTAAAAGTTGCCAAAAAGGGAAGACATGCTGCTGTACATTTTAGTGCGCTCAATAAGAACCAGAACCAGCGAAAGAAAATAGAAAACGTGAAATCGCTACTTCTGTATCTTCCAACTGCTAACCATCCTTTTTATATTAGTATGGCATTCAATAAACGTGCTGAAAATGCTGAGCTAATTTGGTTATTCTATTTGGGAACAGAAGCTACATCTTGAATACATTTCTTCAAAATTGAAAATTTGAATGACTGTAAGTGCAGTGACATGACAAAACATTTTTTAATTTAATAACTCACGGTTGTCTATTTTAGATCTGCCAGTTATAGTATTTAGTGTCCAAGTTGCCTAATATAGAAAGTAAAAATGAGATATATTAATGTTGGTATAAAGTATAAAGCTGTATATTATATTTTTTTTTATTTCGGAAGTACCCCGCAACAAAATAAATTAATTTGGACACACACATCACTTTTCTCGTCAAAATAATAGTTAAAAACATATTAAACACTAATAACCAGTCGTTTTTACAAACACGCTTAATTTTCAGGAAAGATTTTTATACTTTTAATTTACTTGCATAAATTTGCATCGAAATTTATGAACGTATTTTCCCTTAACTTTTAATTATATTAAGTTACAATATTACGAAGTAAACGTCGTCATCACACAAAACACTTCCATAATTTCGGTATAATAGCGTAGAACTTATTTAGCTGCATGAATCTCTTGCTATTAGGCTGATGTCGCCATCTCTAGCTAAAAGTACTGTTTCATACAATTTTTGGATTGTCGATTACTATGTGTTCTTTATTACGTTTCAGACTTGATACACAATAGAGAGCTACCATGCCCTCAGCCGGTGGCAGTAAACGCACCCCTCACCAGATGGCGGTGCGCACTTCGAATCGATAGTAAGAAACAAGCCAATCGCATCATATTAATCTTAATGTATGTTTTTTTGATATTGAAATGTATACGATACAGTTGTAACCATAATACCAGAAGAGGCGTTATGAGGATCTTTATTATAATAACGCTTAATGCAGTAAAGACAACGACACGATCAGCGGGTTGCCTGTGAACTAGGCGTTAAAACCGCCATTGGCTCAGTTGCCATTATCGTTATAAATAAAATAAACAGAAATAATTATAATGTATTTAGTAGGGCTCCACAGTGCCAGCTCTTAACAGAGATGTGTGACTAGAGATGGGAATAGGTAACACAAAATTCAAAAGCTAAACCATATCAGTTTTTTCAGAATTTATACAATGCAAATTTTAGTGAGTAGGTTAGTACTGGTACATTAGTTTTCGGCCGAGTCGTGATGTCCATAGTGGAAACAATAGCAAATATACCTTTTTTAGGAGTTAGGTCTTTGCTTCTAATAAGTAAGTAGATTTGAGAGATAAAGGAATCAAAATTTAGTCAAAATATATAGACTTAAATTTTTACGCACTGCTTACACTAAGACACCTCATGTTAAAAAGAGGTCCTAAAATAAAATTTTATATACATTTACATACATCGATATGCAGCAGCTGTGTATATTTGTGTATTTTCTGCCTATTTAAGGTATGAACATTTTAAGTAAAGGAGAACGGTGTAGTTGTACTCGTATACGAGTATGAGTAAGGCAAATCAAATACAATAATGTTAATCACTGTTTTATGATGTTTAAGTCCAAATATTACCAGAAGCTTAAAATTGTCCTTCGCGTTAACCGTAGCTTTGGAGATGATGAATATTATACCAATAAAAGAAGTTTTGTTTCCTTTGTTTTGCATCAAGATTATAAAACGAAAAGTAACAACTTTGCAAATAAGAAAAAAATAGTGCTTTATTAAACACAAATTTTAGTAAATCTCTGAAAAATAGATATTTAACCGCTCATCCTAACGCCAGGCGCAAGCTGTAAGAGATGTTCGTCCTGAAAACTTCTACGCCACTCGGTACCGTACGAAAAATGATATATGTTGGTATTGACAAATTTGTTCAAATGTTAGTTAATATGAACAAATATGCTAATTTGTGTTCATCGTGATAAATACATATGGTCCAGTCAATTTTTTGCCTTAGTATTAAATAAACCATTGTGTACGGGTGATTTTCTCTAGTGAAACCACAAAATTTTATCCAAATTGGATGATATGCAAAACCTGCTAAACTGGGGGTTTCCGTCTCGGAAACTGATTAGGTAAACAATAATTACAAAAAAGCCGTAAACTTGTTTTGGCTTTTTGAAGAAGTTCTAGAAATAGGTCGACGAAAAAAGCAAGGATTTATCTGCAGAAATTTAGCACATATAGGACATCATAAAAAGGTCGCAACTACCCCACTTAATTATAAGACAGCCTGTCTGTTTGATAACAGATTGACTTAGACTAGTTCTTCGACAAGGAAAAAGGATGGACACTGCGCGTAATACGCCAGTGTCTTCTACACCGGTCACCAGTGGCGTGCCAGCATGTATTTTGGGCACTTAGCAAGCAAAAATCAGTAACAGCGACCTACGCCACTGGAAAAATGATATAACAGAGTATTTACGTGAGCACCAAACCAGTCCGCCATGTTTATCAACAATTGATTCAATTTACCTAAATCAGAAGAATGAGTCAGCCAGGCGTGTATACACGATATAAGAGCATACGAACTGCATTTAAAAATGCGGGTCCTTTGTATCGACTCGTACATTAAATTGGACGCCGTATCTCAATTTTCATCTTCACTCGGAGCACAGGAAATGAAATCGTTATCGTGCCGAAACGGAATATGCTTTAAATAACTACAACGGTGGCCCTGCAACTAGATCCGGTTAAATGTAAGTTTCTGCAAATTTTGCATTTCGCATGCCATGCAATGCTGCATCATAAGTGCCCTCGCACAACGCGAGCAAAATATTAATTTTGCAGCTAGTTTGGTGCAATGAAAACTAACGTGGTAATTAATGGGAGCTCGTTTGAACCGGCTCCGTTTGAACTGTTTATGATATACCTACACGTTACGTACCCCTGCAGTAATTAGCAACTATATTCATGCATCTACAGGCGTTGGCTGTAATTAGATTTTATTAAGTTCTTCGCGAATTCTATGGAGTGCACTCGCTGCAAGTAGGCGGTTATGCATAAATGCACAACTATGTGTTTACCCTAAGTTGCAAGCTGTAGTCTTAGGAACTATGTACATTATTATTAATTAACATGGGTACTAAATATTTTTCTTTCGCAATCAGATAGAATTTCAAGCATGAAGATCACACATGCATATAGAGAACAACTATTTGACTGTCATTTTTAAAACTACTAGTTATTTCAGCTTAAATTTACATGAAGAATTTACAGAATGACTGAATGGCATAAATTCTAAATCTTTAGTGAAAGTGAAAGAAAACCAAGCGAATAATTCTGTCGTTTACTAAAGCATCGAGCGCCTTATATAAAATGTTTAGCCAATTAACGTGAATCAAATTAGTGAATGTGCAACATAAAGTATTAGAAACATTATACAAACAATGACATAGTTACACCTTTATAAATATTGAATATATAGCATTCGATGCGCCCTCCCTGTCAGCGTTAACTCCAACATGGCGCCATAGTCGTTACTAACTCAAAAATTTTGTATAGCAACTGGGGTCATGTGACCACTCTTTCGAGAGGCACTTTTATTCTCTATATAACCGCGTTCATTAAACTGAAATCGTTGTAATTCGTTGTAATGTTATGAAGATTTCAATCTGAAAGCACTTCGGTATAACATTTAGATTCCTCATAGCTTTAGAATGGATTATTCGATTTCAATTTTTTAAACGTGAACTTTATAAACCCTGTAAAAGAGAGTTATTTTTTAGGAATGTTACCCGCATTTTGTTAAAATCTTTCAACTTGACGCATTAAAAAGTTAATAATTTTTCGGACATTATAGTGATAAGTCTTTGTTCTTCAGACTAATCTTTAGTTTTGGGGCTCATGGCGGGTCACACTTATGTTCGGGAGTAGTTGTAACATGTATGAAATATGGTTCCAGTTCCTACCACAACTACTAGTTTTAAAACAATACGATTGAATTTAATTTTCATGGGACGGCAAGGTGCGAATTTTATAGCTTCGAGTCATCAAAACAGGAAAATGAAGTTTTACGTGACAGATTGGTGAAGAAATTTTAGGAAGCGCGCTGCGCTCTAAAGCAAAAATTGCAAAATTTTTGTCGAAGTACAAATCCTTAAAGAGCTTGCTAACTTTCGGCCGAAAATCGACTAGAACGATGTCAAGAAAATTTCTTATGGATATCAAATATTGCAAATATACTCAATTACTCATATATATTTTTTAAAATCTTACTTAATACTTGTAGCCTTATGCTCCTCACTTTCGTTGTCAATTACATCAATGATGTAAGAGTGGCCATGGCAATTTTCACGAACCATGGAACATGGTAGTCCATCCTTCCCAGCTAACACCACTACCCTTGGCGCAATTGCAAAATATGAAATCCAGAAAAATATTCGGCGCAGTGTATAGCAATATTGCAGCAACATCTAAACAATTATTCTTAAAAATCCACCCTCACTGTTGAGAACCTATTGATCTACATCTTTGCCTAGGCACTCTTGAACGTGATAATAGACATAGACACAAATATCGATTACCAATCGATTTCTCTAAAATTGCTGCTACATATATTGCTAGAACAGAAGCTGTTCCATTTTGAAGCTTTATTTGTGAAGAGCATTTTTGCTAGTGCGACACTTCAACCGACTGATGTGAGCCAGGATGTTGTTTTAAACATTTTCATGAAATTTAGCTTTATTTTATTCAAGAAAGCAGAAGTAGTATTGTGTAAGAATAAGATATGCTTGCAATGTGGTATTGGTTGACACTGGCGAATGTCAATTTCATCAAAAAACAGAAGACTTGGTTTGATAATGTAAAAACTATATGTTCTCCATGAAGCTTCGCTTGGTCATTATTGTCTAAACGCTTTGTTACTGTACGAAAAAATGCATATGAAGTTTTTGGGAACAAAATTTAGATCTACAAATTCCATAATAAAGCAAAATCGCCTCCGTTCAACAGGATGCAAGTTATTTGCAGAGTAAATAAAATTCAGGGGGTTTGAACTTCAAAATTTATGAAAAAAATGAATCTGAGATTTATTTCGAAGATTTATTCCAATAGAATTGGACTATGTAGTACAGGGTGCCCCATTTTCATTGTAATTGTAGGGTATCTCGGTAACTATTATTGACATAGGGTTGTGGTTTCGACACTACTGTATTACTTTTTTGTTGTGAGTTGAGCTGTAGCATCGCCATTTTTGCATCGTCTTTTGTTTTAAAACCATAGCCAATTTTTAAAAATGTAACATTTCTTCAGTTCTCAATATCTTGATTGGCTATGTAGACACCAAAAAACCGTAAAGACATGTTTTATAGATATTTTTATTCTGAATCAAGCGGCGTACTCAGAATTTTTTGAGGAGTTCACATTTTCGAGATATAACACAAACTTGCATTTTTTAAAATGGAAACCATAGTTGACTTTGCTATGGTTGAAAAGAACTATTTTTCTGATTGAGAAAATGTATACATTGTTAGGTTTATCTTTACTGGTATTATTCCAATTTTTGTAATAATTTAATGAGATTTTACGTTTTTCGTCAAAATGGATGTAAATACTTGATGATAAACAATGCATAGGTACTTATCTCCAAATAAACAATCATTTTCATTAGTTACATGGTCTCCTAGATTATCGATAAAAAAATGCATGAGCGCTCTAGGAGTCTTATGTATGTATTCAAATATGCATATACTATTTTTAAAGGATTAAAATTTTTACTTAATAATATGAATTATGTCGTATGTTCTCTTATTCCATAGCCCCCTGGATGTAAAAATAAAATATGATTAAATTATTTAAAAAAAATTGAATACTTCCAAAATTGGTACATAAGAATAAACCTAATAATGTATACATTTTTAATCAGAAAAAATAGGCCTTTCCAACCATAGCAAAGTCAATTATGGTTTCCATTAAAAAAATGCAGGTTTGTGTTATATCTCAAAAATGTGACCTCCTTAAAAAATTACGGGGTACGCCACTGGATTCAAAATAATAATATGTGTAAAAAATGTAAAAAAGAAATTAAGAGCTGGAGAAATGTTACATTTTCAAAAGTTGGCTATGGCTTTAAAACAAAAGGCGATACAAAAATGGCGACAGTACAGCTGAACTCAGAAAAAAAGTAATACAGTAATGTCGAAACCGCAACCCTCTAGCATTAAGAGGGGCGTTTACCTAGAGCGAATCGGGTCATTTTAAGCACCTACCGTTTTACATTTTACCGAGTTATTCGAAACTTTTTCGAAGTGAAATTTCGACACGGCAATGACAAAAGATGTAGCTACAACGTAGAGTTCGAGTTTTTTCTGAATTTGGTACGGTAATGTAAATATTTGTTGTTATATTTTGCTTAAAATGCGTATTTTTGGCGAGTTATATCTCGAAAACTAAGGCACATAAACGAAAAATTCGAACTCCACGTTGTAGCTACATATATCTTTCTACACTACCAAAAACATGAGCACGATAAATAAGTATAAACATTCAAAAAATCTAAAACCGCAAACCCTTTCGTACGAGTCCATCAAGAGAGCGGAATGCGAATGCCCATCCCCACCAGATCCGTCGCGTGGTATCCAGAGAACAGTGAGGCCTAAGATGCAAACCTGTCGGGAATGATCGTGCTGTATACGATTTATTCCGATATGACCGGATTTCTAAGCTTTTATTTTTAAATACACGTGACAAGTTTAATGTTAAAAGCTCTTTCACATTAATTTACTGTCTGCCGAAGCAATGGGGAGGCGGAATGAAAATTATTATAAAAGTTCCTCCAAAAATCATAGTCGACATGCAGTTAGAATGAAATGTTATATAGTTCATATTTACAGAAATAAATGGGTTATTCTATATTTTGAATAACCTGGTATAATATCATAGTAAGTTACTAATATCATGCTTACTTTTTTATGCACACGCTACAGTCAGCAATTTTCCGAATATTAGTTTAGCCCGTCTGATCTTTGCGTAATTTCAACCTGTCGGCTACCCTCTTACGTCCCATGTCCCTCTGGTAACATGGGTTGCATAGTTTACATTTTGCCCGATCGCTCCAAGTGAATGCCCCTCTTAATAGTTACTGAGATACCCTACAATTACAAAGAAAATGGGACACCCTGTACATAATGTATGCAATGTTTTTTGCCAGCAAGCATCTTATCTTACTAACTCTTAATACTGGTAGTTTTACAGGCAAAATTTGGCTGATAATGTGTACTTTACTTTGGGAGCTGAATTAGTAACCTGTGTAAAGCTTTCCTCACGGTTGACATGCGCGTTTCCAAATATGCTATTTGAGTATATGCCATTCATAACTTTAATTAGTTTTATTTCTAATTTTGCACATAAAGATCATGCTAGTGACGAATACATTAATGATTACGCTAGCTTATGAAGCGTTTTACTAGAAGCAAAGGAAGTCTAGGTGCTGGATGAAAGGAACACCTCGCACTGGATGGACCACACTACAAAATTATGTATTTTTGTGTTTTATGAAATTATATTTAAAAGACACGGTGACTCTTACAACAAGTAAAGATGTCGCAAAATTCTCAGTATTTAAACAATAGTCATAGACACATGCTTCACAGTATTATTGTAGGTATTCACATAATTTACAAATAGTCAGAATATACACATTAGTAATTTTACATCTTTAAATGCCGTTATAAATATTTCTCTTGTACACTCAAAGTTATGTAATATCACATTTATTAAAGTGTAATATGTAATAACCATATGTTTCAGTTTCAAACTATGAATGTGTATTTACATGATACTTATGAACAATGTGACCATCGTACTAGAACGTGATTTCACAAAACAACACTTGGAGTTGAACACGGCACGCGACTAGTCCACCACCGTGATGATAAGGTAAATTGATAATTGGTGTTCCTCACGTAACTCTCAAAATGGGGATGTTTCGAAGATATGTATATTTGGCTTAAGAAGGAGAGCTTATTATTTCTCAGTAACTTGTTCTCTCCAATTTATTTTAATTTGGGCCCTAACAGGATGTACATAACTAAATTGGATTTAGTTTTCCTAACACTGATATACATGGATATCCTTAAAGATATGCAAATGTTGGAAGATCTGCCGAGAATATTATCAAAATGCATGTCCACGTTGAGCGCAATTATATCAAAGTTCAAATTGGTTCTTAAGCGGTCGAATCCGCACCTGTAAGTAATCGAACCTAATTATCAAATTGGGGCTTAATAATTTACGCTGCTCTTCAACATTTGATATCGCGTTTGTTCTTAGAGTGACTAGACAAACTCGTCATGATGAGTTTTGATTAAAAAAAAGTATTTCCTGAAAATGCAGATCAAAGCAACCATCGCTTATACTGGATACCTTCTTTAGTTTATTCTTGTTGTACCGAAAGTAGATGTACATGCTCTGTCTATTCCGAGTTTATAACATTATTGATTTTCTAGGCTAAATGATAAGTTTCCTTAAATTAATTCAGCAAAGCCACAAAGATGAGTTTCATAACATTTGAGTGCCCAACATTCATTAAAGAACTATACATTTTCAATATAATTCAATTACAATATTTTTAACCTCTTATAATTTGGCTTTTTGTATTCATTTTATACCGTTTTAAGCTTAACTTGGAACACTTGGCGTTTCTGATATCTCATGTTTCCAAGTATAGGAAATGTTTAAAAATTTACATAGTTTTGCTACATTTTCAGTACTTTTGGGGTAAATGATTAGTCATCACTGTAAAACCGGAAAGACATTAAAAAAACTTTAACCGAGCCTTTTTATTTTTGTATACCAAAAGCTTTGCACATTTCACTCTGATTAGCTTTTCCCCGTTTAGTCATTAGTTTCAGAAAGTCAGGAATATCTACCTATGTGATTCAGATTTTCTGTCACTAAATGTAGATGTTACCCCATCAATATTGAATAACGTTTACCAAAAATTACCGGTGGTTGGTGATTAAATGTGTGATATACCATCTTTAAATAGAAATAATCAACATGCTTCTAATTACTAGTACTTTTCCAATATTTAAAGACTAACAGACCTTAAAACAAACATTCTGTTGCAAGCAGTATTCACCAAGGCAGGCCGTAAAGATTTATGATTTGTTCAACAGACAATATTACCATTTTTGGTTCAACTATAATTTTTTTAATGATCTTCATGTAGATACGTAAAATATATAATAAATATTTGGTGTTCTATATATCTAAGCATTCTACAGAGAATTCAAAAGTGTATTCATATGTCTCCAGATAGTGGTGAATTTGATGATATGCTTTCGTGTCTGCTATTTAGTGGTAGCTTAACTTTAAGCTTAAAAAATACAGGTTTATGAAAGTAGTTGAATTTGTTGTGTGCCTTTTACTCATAAACTATTACAAAAATAGTCTCAAAAATATTTCAAGCGAGAGAACATAATATAATTTTGATTCTGACAACACAAAAGAAAAACATCACATAGACTTGAAAAAAATCACACTGGATTATCCATAAAGCATTCTGTGCAGAAGTTGATGGTTTATTAGCAAGTAGTTTAAAACTTTTCTTGTAAAATGTTTTCAAAGAACCGTCAATAACGCCGCAATCTAAGGATGCAGTTCCATTTCAGTTGACATTTACTTTATTTCCAGAAATCGTCAAAATAATTGATCGACTGCAATGACCTGCTACTTTTCAGGAAGTCTTTTCTATTGGCTTTTAATTTCCTTCTAAACGAAGCTCATCGTGACACATCGTGTACAAGCATTGCATATAGTTTCACCCTCGGAAATCTTCCATTCTGCAACGAACATGTTACTACCAAACATAGAAAAAGCTAATGTATTTACATTTCCCTTAATTACTTATTGTCAGTCGTGGCAAACACACTCTCGTCCCTATTTACACATCACAAACTACTTGTCTCCCAATTTAGTCCTTGTTTACACGCAACTCTCCTGCTGACAGCCCATGAGCGGCGTTCGCACCGTCACGACTTCCCTGTGGTACGGTTTCGTTTGGGAGAAGATGGAGGATACTGGCGAAACCAGTGGCGACGTTACTGAAGCTTTGACGACCGGCGGGGGCCGKTTGCTGTGGTCTATTTGAGCGTAAATCGTCGGCTCTTCCCTAGTGCGGTGACCACTGAACTGGTTGCCGCCGTTTTTGACCGTCTCCAGGGAGTTGGGACGCGTCAGAGACAGTTCGGCGTATGTCAGCTCTTGTCCGTTCTGAAAACGAAAAAAAAAKATTCACTAAGTCGTAGTGGCGGCTGTGCAGGTTTTAKTACCCCTAGAGTTCAACTGATTTAAGTAAGCTTTCATTTGCTTAATTTAATTAACACAACAGGTATTGTACAGCATCTGACACGAGTTCTATGCAAGTGACAGTGCCCGGCCTAGGGAGGGGGGGCAACTCAGACGCTTGTCCGTTACACAAGAGCCTAGGGAGAGACGGTCTACTTTGGCTGGCGAGCTTGCGCATGCGCATGATTACCTACAAATCCGTTACGAGGCGAGATTAATTCAAATTCGAAGGAGACAAGGCACACTAAGCCAGATACATAGTTAGCATATTACCAATGTACAGTGTAATCAATTTAGAGATGTGACTGATCTTATCCCATATATGATAAGTTCTAGAGCTTTGGGGGAAATGATCAGCTTAAGTATCAAAGCGAAATTGATAGAAATTATTTTCGGATTCGTAAAACCACCAAAAAATGTAATAAATGTATGCAGCAATTAATATTAAAAGATTATCTCAACGAAACTGTCAAATAGTAAGCAAAACTGTCTGTCTTGGAAACAGACATTGTAAACAATCAGAATTCAGTCAGTTAAAAATTAGATTTTAAATTAAAAAATTTGCAACCTTAATTCTTATATATTTAATCTTTTGCCAATTAAAAATGGTGTTTCTAATCCATATTATGTGGCAATTATCAACATATCCTATACATATAAATGACCAATATTGTTATAAAAGAGTAAGTCTTTTAAGTTACACATTTGAACTTCTTATCAGAGGATGTGAAATTATAAAGTAAAACTGAACACTAATTATTCGGATGAATTGTAAAAGTAAAACCCATCATGGCTATTGGCAAATAAATACCACGAAGATGTGGCATCATGCGCACGCGCAAGCTCGCCAGCCAAAGTAGACCGTCTCTCCTTATACGTGAAAATTTGGGATCGGCATTTTGACTATAAGTTTGGGGAAAATATGCATTAATTAATGGAATATTTCACGTCCTAGCTGTTTCGTTCCCTAAAATTGTTTAGTGCTTATAATGGCATTATGGTTGTTTTCTTAAGAGCATTTAAAAATGGAAAATTTTATATGGTACAATTTATGGCAAGATATTAAACTTAAGTTGCTTCTTATCGGAACTATAGTCACTTCAGCTGGACAACCGGGTGACGGCACTGAAGACCAGCGCTTCGAACCGGAACAGAGCCGAAAACCTGAAAAACCAGTTATTTTTGTCGGAGAGAAAACCAGAACGACCGAAAAAAAAAACTTCACCACTTCACTTTGTCATTTTGGCGGGATATGTTGCATAGTTATTGTTAACGCTTACGTGATTATCTACTAATAAAAAGAAAATAAAAGAACTTATATAATTTCAAACTAAACCGAAAATAAAAAGAAAGCCGTTATTTTTGTTGGAACGAAGACCTGAACCAAACCGAAAAAATATCCAAGTTACATAATTTTTCCGAGCCAACGTAGCCACGGTTTGCTTAGAAATCAACATGTAAGGGGTTACGAACAAAGGTTGGTACATTATTTAATGCGGTGTTATCGGAGGAGTACAATTCAATTGAATTTACTGGAATACGGCATAATGATGGATTTTTACGTTCTGAATGTTTTGATGGAACATAAAATATTAAAAAATCGATCTGCTACAACCAGCGACAAATCTAGAGCAGGCGATTTACCAATTCCTGTTCACAATCGCTCGTTTCTTATTTTGATTTGTTTTAAGAGGTATATGTACGTGTTCAGTGCGGTTGTTAGTTTTTTTAGTCTTGCTATTTCGGTCCGAATTCACCTATTCAAAACCTACGTTAATCATATTAAAGCAGTTGGTTATATTTGTGTGCGTTAATTTATTAATCTTTCAATTAACGGCTATTTTAGTTAAATAATATTCTAAATAATATTTGTTGTACATTAGAAATAGCTTTTTGTAATGGTGAATATGCGTTAGTGGAAACAGGTATCGTATCGTAAAGTAAATGAATGTATTCAAGCCACATACTGGCAGTTTCTAAATGATGTTTAGCCCTTTAATAATATTGTTAACGTTTTTTTTTGCTATACCTTCAGATCTATAACAAATAAAACAATAAAGAAAAAACACCTAGCCGTAGTAGCAAAGTGGTTTGGCAGCGCAACAAAATCTCTTATTATAAGCAAGAAGATACCTTATACATGCTTCACAAGTACTAGAAGTAACGACAACTATATTTGGTTTTGAAAGCTAACGAAAAAGTGTAAAGCAACCGTTGAAATTTGGAAAATAAAGTAGTATATTCATGGTAGTGAGGACTAATTACTTTCAAATTCACCAAAGGAATTCTGGAAAAACGTTAGGACTTAACACAAACCATATTTTGTTGTGATCTAATGGAGAACAGACCTTTTGAGGTATCTAATCTTTTCGCAACTTATTTTCAAACCAATGTATGTTTCTAATCTAATCTAAACAGTTTTCGTTGTTACCTTCAACGTGTCGAGTTAAGCAATGTAGAAAATAATTCCTCAGCAAGTCTATATGAAAAATTATGATCTTTAGAGCACGATATGTCCTGTGGACTAGGCGGAATTCTTAATGTTATCTTAAAACAATGTGTTATAAAGCTGTTTGAGTCTTTACCTAAATTTTAAATATATCTCTCAGCTGTGGTGTTTTTTCCACAGTATTGGAAGCTATCCTATTTGATTTTAATCCATGAATCGTTATGCAAATTGCCAATTATGGAGGGATTTGCATTATCTATGTAAATTGCAGTTTTTCAAGAGGATTACCTGTGAATTCTTATCAGTTTCTTGTCGGCTTTTGTTATTAGAGTTTGGTAAGGGTAGATTTACATGCTCTGACTTATTTCTTTTCATAAATTTTATATATAACTTCTTAGAATTCGGAAATAGCATTAATTGTATCTACACTTTTGCTTTTGTTCTAATGTGTTTACAGATGTTCAGGCACTGAAGATTGTACACCAGCTTTAGCCCCATAAGACCCGGGTTCGAGTCAAGGCGGGAATGGAACATATTTTTCCAACTTAATGTTACCGTTCAACTCAAAGTTTATTTATTTAGCTAAGAAAAACGTTTTGTTGCAAAACTTAACGGGAAACCTAAGCCGTTTGCCACTGCCCGCACTTAAACCTCTAAGCTTATAAAAAGCCTGTGTAGTTCAAAAACTTACAACCTAAAAAAAGCTTTAGCTCATTTGTATATTGTGTGATTTAATGACAAATGACAATTTATGTTCTAGTAAACCTCGTAAAATAATTTTATACACATAAATAACTTTCTTATGAATAATATTGCAGTTACGGAAGTACAAAGGACGCAAGCCAGTTTTTGCATTTCATTTTTTAGAACTTCCGTTTGTTCTAAAAAGTTTAATAAAAGTTCACGGGTATTTATAACTTGATCAGCAGGATATTTTCGGCACACTTGCGTTATACCGGACAAAAAGCAAATAAAATTTTAATTGGGATTTCTGCACCCTTACCAATTTTAATGTAATTCTCAATTGATTTGATTGTGTTTGAGAAACGGATTATTACGATGTGTCGCGTCCTATCCAGTACACATACATATGTCTGTTTGCCTTCTTTTTCATTTATACGATTTGTACAATAGGTTTTTGTATAACGGTAGAAAAGGAAATATGTTCTTCAAGTTCACGGTAATAACGTTACATGTTTTTTTGCAGAAAGTTTTTTGCTTGAAGGCTTGTTGTAAGAAAACAAAAGGGCGTAATCTCAAAGCCATGTTGCGCGCTTACTTATCCTTTTCATTTTGGTGGCGCCTAAGTATAAGTATAAGCATAAGCATAGGCAGGCTGTAAGAGCCAGATAACCGTTTGAATGGTTTTATAATGGTTATTCGCCAATGTTTTACGTAAGTAATGACAAAATAACTTTCGCTAGTTGTAGTTAATTTATAATTTTCTGTAGCAAACATAATCACCATGATTCTTCTATGAGTCGGCGATGTAAAATTTTATACTTGGATCGTCTAAAAGGCATAGTCAATGAGATAAGTGTGTTGTATAATTTTACGGAGAAGGCTCATATGATTTAAATAAAATATTGTCAAAAGTTGGCGAAGAACCCAACCATGTGTATTCAACCATAGTAGACCAGGATGAAGTGTAGATGAAATTGGGTATTTTACATATAGCAATGTGACCTGACTGACACAAAATACATGTGTTGGCAAAAAAATCACCTGTTTCTAACTAACAGACGGGCACTCCAAGTTTCATTTCACCTAACTAACTTAACTTTATATCTTTATCTACGTGTAACGTGAGTACTTTGGTTAAGCCATGGAAGTGCTTAGAAGCAGAACGGAGAAAAGATCCTGCGAGAACTGAAAAATTCAAAAGTTGGAGACCCCTACACAAGAATGCAATATGTGTACTTAAAAGGCGGCATTTTAGCAAGAAATGCACGCCATAAGCTTCCAGCGTCAGCAATTTTTAATAATAGTAGCAAAATACGTCACAATTAACCTGTAGTATTTTTGTGACAGTGCAATGTTTTGCTTTATGCTGAATATATAGAAGTATTTCAAAACTTAAACGAGGTCAGGAATACCACCCAGAAGTTTCGTTTAGGGGTTAAACCGCTAGTCCAACAGCAATTACGCGGGCAGATTGGATTAAACTCCTCTAAGCATTAACAGCCTATATTAACGAAGTAAAGTTGCCGCTGTCAATTGAGCTGAACCTGAAGTCGTTTGAGTTGTGTTCAAACAATCGACAGCGTGCTTTGAATATTCCATTATAAACACTTTACATGACAGATAATCGACGTATTACTCGTTAGCAGGCCGGAAGTGTTTACATAAATTGAGATGTTCTCCGCGCAGCTTAATAGTGTTAATTGGCAAACATACGAAGCAAATACAAATCAGCTATCAGATTTGAAATGTCTGCTGTCGAGGGGCTTGGTCATGTTTACATAAAGGGTTTGACTTATAAGTTTAATGAAACACGTCATTACAGGAGGCGCAAACACCTAAGCAGTGGCGGAACTAGATTAAAAAATACAAAAGGAACTAACGAAGAGTTCTGGAATATACATCATTAAAGCTGTTAAATTAATTACAAGAAGAGTTCCTTTGCAACTAAAGATGATCGCAGTTGCACTGCGTCGCTCAAGAAATTTATTCTGGACGAACAAATTTCAGTTTTTCTTTCATTGCAACACACACCTTTCTCCAAAGACATTACAAAAAATGTGAATCACGACACCTTTTGCATGGTATGCAACTATTATCAATGCAATTTGACTGGTAGACATCAAAATTTCTTCGAGATGGCCTGGTGTATTGGTACTAAAATGGCGTTAGAATTGAATGAAAAATCCGGCAATCCCATAAAGACGGATTTGTTCAAAATAATGAAGGTACACTCCCAGTTAGATTATTATTATATTAATTTATATTGTATTTCCTTCATTACGGAATGTACTGGTTAAGAAAATGAAATAATACGTACAAAACACAATCAACAATTGGGACAATTGCGAAGAAGCCTTGAAATGAATATTATTTGTACAAGATGGTGATAGCTAGGTCCAAGAACAAATATCACCCACGCTGATTTTAAATTCCGTAATAATTGTAGTGTATTATAGTTTCCAGTGAGCGTATTTAGAGCTACTTACTAGAGCTCCAGCATCAAAATAGTATTAGGAAGATTCACTACTGGCTTATCAGCTGGACTTCTGGTGTATTTTCTCTAAACGCTGTGTATGTCTGAAAAGTTCAGATGTTTTTATTGCAATTAAGAGTGGAGACCTGGAGGTAATATATGGAACAAAATAGCCGAACGCACCCGCTCATTCCTTTAGCGAAATTTTGGGTGACGTTTTGGCATAGCATCCGCCCAATTTCGTCAATGTATTTCCGTTAAAAAATTCCCAAAGAGAGAAATCTAATGGCGGTAAATTACATGATCTTAGTCCCTTGGAAGTTTTGTCTTACACAATTTTATTGTTTCGTTCGCTGGCAGGTTGTGTCTTCCTATTGAAACCACATGCTTGCAAGATCCAGCCCTGCAATTTCAGGCAAGACTAAATTGTTTATGATACCAAAATAACGAATAAAATTGAAGGTGACCACATTGTCAGCTGCATTTCAAAAGACGAACGGTCCAATCACTCCGTCAGCACAAAATGTGCACCAAACACTGACCTGTGGTGGATTCATATGACGCCTAAAGGATCACTCTTAGGCCATCAGTTGCAGTAATTTTGTGTTTTGACTTAGCCATCAAGTTCGAAATGCACCTCATCAGAGAAAGTGTTTTTTTAGATCTTCATTTACTTGTTGTTGCTGTAGGATCTATTCTGTACATGTTCCCGCAGTGCATGGTCTGCTGACTTCAAATATTGTATCAACTGAATTTTTAAGCATTCAAATGCAGATTAAACTGCTTTGTGAAAGTCTATTTTGCTAAGAACGATAGCGAATAAAGTAGAAGGATTCTGCTCAACGCTTTCGCTGACTGCTGCAGTTTTCATTAAACCGAGCTGCACGAGCTTGGACAATTCTCTTCTGGGCTTGAACTGACCCGATTACTTCAAATTTCTAAATTATTAGTCACTGTACGGTACCAGAATGAGGTGTTATGGTGACAAAAAAAACCGCGACATCTTCGAACTGCCTCCACAAAGCTATCAGCAGTTTGGTGGAGGATTTTCACAATTCACATGGGTTGTGCGTCCGTGTGTGTGTCAGTGTTGACATTTATGACAGCTGGCCAACAGCACTAAACTCAAAAAGTTAAAGGCAGATAAACGAAATGTTCTKTTTGGGCAGTCAAAGTCAAAGTCACCTCCAGTCATCATGAACTGAGATTTGGTATAATGACCTTTTAAGTTAGAGGAATAAAAACATTACCAAGAATATTACTATAGTAACATTACACAGCTTCAAAGTAATTAAAATACGTTTAGGTTGAATGGTTTAAATATATGCATTGTTGCGGATGTATAGATGAAGCATTTTCAGTTGGAATACAAAACACGCTTCACTGAGTGCACCATTAAAGGTTTGAATACACAACATTCCTTCATACACATACACGTCCATTCAGGGAGAGTTTCTTGAGGCATACCCTAAATAACCTACACGGTCTCGACGGCTGTCCCGGTATGAATACAGGCGCATTCTCTCTTTTCTTCTCGCAAGCCGCCGTACATTATTTATGCCCGGTCGCAGGCGTTCTATATTTTCAGGATTATGGTGTCATAATAGGTTCCCCGATTTGGCACGCGATAAGCCATTTTTAATATCGGGCGACGAAAATTAATCTGTTGTGTTTACAGAAGCTGAGAATGTCGAAAAGCATGGTGGGGCAATTACAAAGGAWAAATACCGGGAAGCAAAAMTGGAGCGTGACCCATAAAACTGACATAAATTTCCAGTAAAGTGGCAGGGTAATTTCGCAGCAAAGTGCACGAGAATTCTAAGGCGGTACAGAGTCCGAAATCAGTTCCAAATTGCTGGAAATGTGTTTTGCGTGTAGCTTTGAAATTTAAACAATTTTAAAGTAAGAGGTTGTTCAGGTGCTTCATGTTATTGATGTACGGGCTTTGAGATATTATAATAATTGCATTTTGCTCCAAAGATCTGAGTGCTATCTAGCTATTACTTCCACATCCAACGGATGGGAAGTATTGTATCGCGAAAAAAAATTTCAAAAATTTTTATTTGCGCATTCGCTTTAAAGCGAAAATTCTTGTCTGTGTGTCAGTATCTGTGTCTGTGTGTCTGTGGTTTTGTTTGTATACACGATAACTTTCGAAAGACTTAATATATGAACTTGAAATCTGGCAAACGTATAAATCTCAACTACCCAAAGCGATCTATTCTTTGTGGGGTAAGTAGGTTATACGGAAGGGGCGAAATTTGGGGGTAACTCCCCTTTTTGCAAATTTTTATTTTTTTTTTGTTTTAGTATGTGATTAGTAGTATAACTGCGAGTATGATTTGTTCTTATAAATTTTCGGTGTAGCAAGATATTAGCAAAAGCGTCACTTAAAGAAAACGGGTTTTCCTAAATATCTCCGAATATATTTAATATATTCAAAAAAATGAAAATATCATCAGATAGGAAATAAAATTTCTCACAAAAAGTGTCCTAGAAAATTTATTCAAAATTATGAAATTTTCGAAAAATTTCCAAAAAACCTATTTTGGACCTGCTCGTAAGATTTTTTTAAATTTTGGTATTAGGTAGAAAATCAAATTTCTGTACAGAAAGCATTCTTGTAATTTATTTGTTAAGTTAATAATTTTCGAGTTATTTGAAAAAAAAACGATTTTAAATTTTTTTCAAAACATGATTACTAATCGTATAGTATAAAAAATGAAAACGTAAATGTCATTTTGACAATTGCATATGGAAGTATTGATTCAATTTGCAGCGGTTTTTTAATAAGATTTCAAATAAAGCCGTCAATAGGATGAACACAAAACTGGACCACCCTGTACAGATAAAGCATTACTATTACTCGAGTAAGTCAGATTTACCCACACAGCACATAGCCTATGGATATCTATCAGATAACCACATGATCCATATCATATCTCATCTATGTGATACATCCATTAGATGTGAAATAGATATTCATCAATCACATATGCCAAATCATCCAAATTGTCATTATTTTGTAAGTTGTAAGTAACATGATATACCTAACTACTTTACAATACCAATCATTTGTATTTTAAAGAATAATAAAATCATGGTGATGTCTACTCGGTTTGATAATGGATGTCTAATGGATATATAAACGTTCTATAAGGTAAACAATCTTGGCAAAATCTATTTATATAAATTATTGTACCCCAATCATTTATTGTTATTCTTTAATACTATATGGAGAATTAGTTCATTAAATTTTTTATCCCTAAGTTTGTGTAGGCATAATATAATAAATCTAATCCACTTAGTCGGTGTTGCCAAGTGTGGGAAAGCTGATAAGCATATACAAAAGCTGTGTCAGAAAAGCAATCATTATACAATTACTATTTCGTATGACAAGTGCTGAATTCGTATATAAATTTCATCTTTAAACTATAATGCCATTTTATTTAACATTATCTACTATTATTTAGATTTAAAGCAATACAAGTTCACTACCGAGATACTAGTAATTGAGGCATTGGCAACCTCTTACTCCACGCATCCATCTTGGACCGTCTGTCTCTGTTATGTGAAGTAATAATGTGCGCCATCGCTATAATCATAAAAATAACTTGTTTGTGATTGTGCGATGATCAACTATGGAAAATATATTTAACGTTACCGGTAAGTATTTTTTCTTTTGTTGGCGTTTTATGTTTTATCTTAAGCAACATTATTTACCGATATATGGTTTAAATATTCGGTATTTACTGTAAATTTAACCTCACTTGCTTGCAAAACCTTGTGCTTTGTATATTGCTGATAATGAAACAGAAGTTGAGAGACCAGTAATTAATGAATATCAAATTACTAAATAAAATCCCATGCTTTATGAAGTTAAATAACAATTGTTAACCATTTAAACATTTAAAGGACAACACTTTTGCCATGAGGGTAGCAATTTATTATTAAAAATTTAGAATGTAACAACTGAATTTGCAAGAATAATTTAGAATTGTAAAATTTTGTCTATTGTACTGTGTGTTTAAACCATATTAAATGATTAGCTAACAAAGAATTTCATGTAACATGCCCGTATTTTTATCTTATCAATTTATTTTTTGCAAGACTGATCATCAAAGTTAGTGGCTTCAATGACCTTCATATACATATAAGTGCAATGTTCTTTTTTAAATTTTGTATTAGAAAAGCTTTTACTAATAAACTTTACAAGTACACGCTATATTGTTTATGCTACTATTAGAAGAGCATTAGATATGAAATACATATCCATCAAGCATCCACAGCTACAGGTTTTAGCCAACTTCAAGCTGTCCGCTAGATGTTAAAAAGCACATCTATAAGATATATATTTGATATCCACAAAGATATGGATATTTACCCGGACATTTGGACTACTTTTAGACATATCATGGATATCCAGAAATTACGTTTTATAGATATCCATTAGAGCAGCTTGTGCTGTGTGGGTATAGTCTTGCATGCGTAACCAGTATATAAGAAATGACACAAATCCTCTTGGACAATTAATATGAAATAAACACATGAAATTTGCGAGGGTGAATGCTTTCAGCGTCCATTATATTAGTAATATGTTTTTGGAAGTATCGCTGTCATTGACAAAAAAATTATTATTAGTCTGACGTTTCGATTACGCCTGTAATCTTTGTCAAAAGAGAGAACCTCAAAATATCGCCCGACATGAGTTCAAACAAAATTTTATAATTTTACATACAGAAAAATATATTATAAGCGTCTGATAAAAGAAGCCATAGAAATTCCTAGGAAAACTAATAATTTTAATAGGGATTGTGAAAATTATAAATTGGGTGATATTTGGAAGGCTATTTTGTAGTTTTCTTTTGTGAAGGAGTTCGTGTATACCTCATTGGTAGTTCCTTTCTCGTGGGTAGTTTAAATTAAATCAGGTTGACACGTTGTTTCTGTAACGCCTCGGTTCCTTAGTGAATAGTTTATTTACTTTAAAATTTTTGTTCGAACTCGTGTCATACGATAATTTGACTTTATCTCCTTTGAAAAAGATTACAGGCGTAATCGAAAAGTCAGAGTAATAATTCTTTGTCAGTGTTTTGTAGTGACAGCGATACTCCCGAAAATACATTATCTAATACAACAAATTTATTATTTTGAAGATATATTTGTGCTTATACACCTTGTCAGTTTTTATTTACACGTGCTGCCGTATTCCGCGACCTACAATGGAATTGGGTTTATTTTTATTTCCGGATGGTAAATGAATTTCTAAAAATAAGTAAGCTCAAAATTCTTCCCCCCTTTTCACCTAATGGTGCATCATTACAATTATTGCCAGCATTAGTTTTGACAAAAAAAAACCATGCGGTATACAACATGCTGGTGTGTATACAACAAATTTACATTCCATACTCGTATTTTATACAAACTATGCAGATTCCTTTGTCGTCTGCGTCATTTTAATCACAGCAATCTCGTTCCAGGCCCTAAGTTATTCGCATATTATAGAAACAAAAGGTTCTGTATAGTGACCCCGGCAAGAGGTTTCCGGAATAAGGGCCCTCGCAAAGACGAAATTTATTCACCTTTTTTGCTTTCGTCGGGGACAAGTGGTAATTAGAGGAAACCATTCAACTTACCGCTGTCTTTTTTCCTTTAATTCTCCCATTTAACGAATCACGTCAGCATCTGGCAGACGCGGATAATTTGAATAGGACCGAATTCGGCACGGACAAAAACCCGAACCGATATGTAAATTAATTAAGGGCGGATGGTAATAAAGCAGTACCCTAACTAACTGCAAACAACAACTCAGGAATACATTAAAAGCACAGATAGGATCAATTATTATGCTAACTTACATGCTGCGAGGCGTAAGCTCTATCCCTAGCGATGTAGGCTTCTGCCAGCGGGGTAATATGCTGACTACCAGGCACTTCGTATTCTGCAGTTGTCACTGAATTATTCAGGCCCGGAGTTTGGACTGCAGACCCCAGCTGGTAGTCGGAATCTGAAAGAAGTTGTAACGTATATAACCTACTTCGCTGCATGAACAAACTTTTAATTATGCAGTCTCGATTTTACCTTACGTCTACACACTACCTTTAACATTGAAAGAATCTCATTAAACATTTTACATAGTGATATACACGGCCGGTATCTGCCATAATGTATAAAGAACTAGCAGATCAGAAGGTATATCTTCCGAAGATTTACATCCTTCTGTCAGTCAATACAGAAACTGAATTTTGCCAATGTATAACTATGGGTTTTCACCACGCTATTTGTTTTGTCATGAATCCTATTTGAACAAAAATGTAATTATCACTATAGCAAATATGCTACATATGAAAGACGCGATATAAATGTGGCCATTAAAGTCCATTTTTCATTTAGCATATGTACAAATGAAATCAATCATTTGCAACGTGTTCCGCATATTCAATCAATACTGCTGCTAAATTATTCTCAAATTAACCAATACTTCACAACAGTCATACTGAAAATTAGGTGCTTTTCTTCTTGATGTATAATAGGTGACAGTCAAATGAATTATGTTTGTAACAAAAAAGGCGTTAGACGTGTTGGTTAATTCAAGTTAGATATAAATTAGTGCGATGGTAGGCTTTTAAAAATTAAATAAAAGTGATGCAGACGCATGATTCAATAGGTGGTCAAAAATTATACAAGCCTAGCATAGCTTTACAAAGAATAAGCCACAATTTTTAGAACAAAGGTGTCTTGCATTCTACAATAAATAACAGAGTAGGCGAATTTTATTTTAGCCCAGCATAACATCACTTTTTGAATTATCAAACAAACAAGAAGTTAACAGTTTTGACATTCATTTTTAATGATAAATTACAAGCAATATGAAACATGTCTAACAGACGCTTCTCCTAAGTACATACGAAATTAGTACCACTTCCTGAATAATTTCTAATTAATTATATATATTTTTAATTTCTGCGTACGAATCTTACATTATRTGAAGATTGTTTTAACCATATTAATGTTCTTATTGCAACATTACGCTGCGGTCAGCGTCAGCATAAGTTTGCTCTACCAGAATTTTCAAATTCATGACCAACATGCACCCACAAAACAGCAAATCTTAAGAATTACCGGTACATTTTAAAAAATAAGTGTTTTCTAGAAATAACAAGAATCGGAGCACCACATAAACCTTTTTTTAAATCTTTATTTGTTGTAGTCTTTTGTGGTAATAGCGTAAATATTGCAAATATGCATGGCGAAAACAATTGCAACTCGGTAAATATCGGTCTTTGATCCACTATTCGAAACAAATTTCAGCTTAGATTGGTGCCTATATACTGTCTTGTCCTAATGGTATCCGTGTCCTTACAAACTATCCTTTACTTGCGAGGACTTGCTTTATACATGGTTACCGCCGCCTTAATAAAGTCACACTCAAACATTTGGGATGCATAGCTTTACTACTTGATTGTTTTAGAACATATTGTTAAGTCCGCGCTAATAATAGAATGATTCGCCATTATGTAACAGTTTTAAAGTTTTCTTATTGGAGCAACATTCATAGTAATATCGTTGTCTGAATAATATTATTATTCAGACAACGGTAATATTGATTGATAATATTAACTTCATAACTCGTTGTCAAGGTTGTTTATTTTCCAGAAAGATTTTCCCGTTAAGTATTTCTAAATTTCACAATTTGCTTGTTTTCATGTCAAGTAATATACCAACCACTGGGTACATTGTCGTAAGTTTAAAATTATCGTACAATAAGTACACGCATTGTAATATATATTTATGTTGTTGTGTTGCTAGCAAATTAATTGCTTTGTTCAAACGCTGTAAAGTTTTATTGCGCTTGATGTTTATTTTTGTTCGAGTGAGTATAGCTAAAGGTAAATCACACATTTGTGTTAGTATTATAAAACTATTTGCTTAAGTGCTATTTAGTCCAATTAGTAAGCATCCCCTAGTAGATGTCAGCCAACCCTATTGTTATTTTAAAACACACAGTTTAAGATTGAAAGTTCTGCTAGCTGTAAGTTTTAAGCTGTAAGCGTCCACATATTTGCCAAACTGCGTGCCGATTTAGGAGCTGCGGATCGTCATTATACGTTATATTGTTCAAATGCTATATAAGCTTCTAGAAAAACAGCTATGCTATGTCAGGTTAATCAAGCTACTTTATCATAATGAGCAAAGTTTGTTTGTTATTCATTTGCAACCAGGATAGCACCAGCAACAAATATTTTAGTTTAGCGTTTGTTGCATAATAAAACCCTTCATCTTATCCTGGATAATCTACTTACCTGATCCAGTTCAATATGTACTACACAGGCTCTATGAATTTCCTATGTAGTTGATTTAATACAATTTTCACCTGGAAGGTAACGTGCTTTCGTTGTTCTATTGAATAGGTCAATTAAGCGCGAGCTAGAGCTCAATTAGAAATTATTGACAAATACATCTAACACGGAAGCGACCTCGCTTGTGCAATTCGCCAGTATTGGCTTAAAACGTTAAAACCCTCAAACGTTCTAACTAACATGCAACACTGGCTTGCAACATCATATTTCATGCCATAACCCATACCATGGCCATCTTCAATAAGGCCGCGGCCGTAGTAAATGGCAACAGCGCAATGGCGCGAGCACCAGGCCGATTCGCCGTTATCCGTAGCCGGGACCTTAATATATAAATATATAATGCTATATCTCCATTATTAGTAGCAATCTAAACATATTTTTTTCCCAAAATATTCCTTAAATTTCGTAGAAAATGACACCTGCATTAAAAATCCAAGCCAATTGTAACATTTACTATTGAATTCGCTAGAAAATGAGCTAAGTCAAACTGAAGTAGGTAGTAGGTATCGAGGCATTATGAATATTTTTTTTTTAGAATCATTGTCGGCGGCAAAGTTGTACAAAAAGCATGTCGCGATAACTCTAAAAGGAAGAAAATATGTTACTTAACTGTAAATTTTTAATTTTACTCCTCGTTATATTGATATCTTGAAATGTTGATAAGTCATCCAACTTATTGAAACAAAGGGATTATTTAACAAGCATTGCCTTAATGGGTTCTCGACATACGTTACAAAGAAAGTTCTATATACATTATTTTTAATGAAACAATTTATTTGGTATGATAAATATAAAATAAATACTTCCAAGTAGTAACAAAAAATAAACTAAATATTCCACAAATAATATGGTGAACACATGTAGTTAACAAGAGATAAGATAAA
The DNA here is from genome assembly GCA_025024175.1 of Rhyzopertha dominica. NCBI lineage: Eukaryota > Metazoa > Arthropoda > Insecta > Coleoptera > Bostrichidae > Rhyzopertha > Rhyzopertha dominica. The sequence continues at coordinate 16,564,402 of QCXZ01000064.1, forward strand.
TATACAGTGTATATGCTATATGATATGCCAAGCAGTTTGGTAAGATTTCCTGAGATGTTAAGACATGTACGTAACAACAGAGGAGCTATAAATATATTTAGGTAAGTATTTCTAAAAATAAAGTACCTATTTATATTTCTTATATTTAAATCTGAGGCTACAGTTTATTTGAACGTACCTCGAAATAATTATTTAACAAAGCGTTACTAACAATTGACACGAGAGATTTTATTTTACATTTTACACCGTTATTGCATAAGTAGCAATATAGTTGATTCTCAAAAAAGAAAATGCGATTCGTTCACTTAAAACATTTGAAATAACCTTATGTTTTGTAGGTACTTGCCGACAAACACAATCTCTCAAATATTTCAGATATTCACATCTGCATCGCGCACACATTCAACAACAATTATATATGGCACTCCACCATTTATTAAATTGTAATAAGGACCTGATCAATGATCATTACCTTTCATTAATTTAAATTTAACACATTCGTTAAATGAATTCAAAAGCAATTACGTTTTCGTCTAAGTTTGATGGCAACCGAATCGCTAATATAAAATATACTTGATTCGTCAAACGTCTAGGTAGTTGTAGTTAAATGTCACAAAAATACCAGCTGATGCAGTGTCTTCTGAATTTGACAAAACAATGATTAGCCTGTTGAAAGTACTTCACAGACTTTCTCAAAGCACGAAGTGGAAAGTTGTAAATTCAGCACTGAGTTGATTGTAATGCAAGTATATATTATTATTATTAAACTGCAGTTTTGGTTCTGACTCGAAAATTTCATTAGCGATTAAACCAAAATTTCTGCCAGTAACAGCCTAATCTAGATTCCAAATTATAGGTCTGAACACTGTACTTGTGCAAGGAGTACGTCATGTATCAATCCATTCGATTTAAACAGAATCGGCCTTGTGAGCGCTGTTGCCAAATTGATCAGGCCGCGGCTTTCTTAAAGGTGGCCATGCACATACACTACACGGATATAGGCAGTGTCCGTTTAGAGAATCTGTTGTGAGGTCATGGATTTCTATGCCTGTGTTTGCACGTTTCTTGTCATTCCAAATAAATTATTTTTCTTTCTCAAACATCAAATGAAAAATATCTTGTAGGGGTAAACATAAACAAATGTGAAAAGATGTGTTTTGGGCGTCTTTTCTGCGACTATTTTTTTTTTTTTGGGACTCCAGTACGGGCAAATGTTTATTGTTGCTCCAAACAATTACATTTACTTGAAAAAAAGTTAAAATATTCAATTCATTAAGCAATTTGCTTCATAGTACTTACTCATCATTATATCTGTTTTTGTGCACAGTTTCATTATTTATTCTTAACAAGTCGCCTAGATGTTATAATATTTTGCAAGCAGCATCAGCAAACTAATCAGAATGGGCGGAAATTTCATATTATTCGTCTGATATTCGCAACTCGCAACAACTCCTCAGTGTTTTCGTTGATAAGTAATTAGCAAAAAAAATTGAATAACAGTTCACAGTCTAGTACCAAATAAACCGATATGCTTTTACAACAAAAATGTACACATCATTTCTAACAGCTTTATTCTCACCTTTATTGGAAGGAATGACGTCTGGATTTTTGTCGTCCTTATCGAACATATCGTCTGACTCGGATCGCGTGGGTAGCGTGACCTTCTCCTTAACAGGCAGGAATCCCGGCCTGAGAGCATGCGACCCGCTTCGGTGTACCGTTCTTATCTTCATCGCTCCAAGGATTACCACAGTCAACAGTAGAAGTGCCGTCACCACTCCTACGAGGATACCCAAGATCGGGGCGAACTCCATCTGGTCGCGAGCACCCAGGGACAGCACTGGAACTTAAAGAAACATTTTTAATCTAAAAAAAGTATAGAGTCATAATTTAAAAATTAACCTTCTGGTACGGACAATATAAGGAATGAAATATGTTATGATATTCATTACAGGAAAACGTAAAAATATAAACAATGCAATTGTGCTTTGAAGAAAGAAACATGAAAAGCAAAAAGTGTTTAGTGGCAGTTTACTAAAAAGTTACTTCGTAATTTACATGTAATCATCGAAGATTCTGCAACTGAATTTAGTAGATAATCTTCCCCTTACATCAGTGCATTACTTAGCAGAAATCAATACTACTAAAATAGTAAAATAATATGTTTTCGGAAAGATAGAACACTGACAAAAAATTAATTATCTCACGTTTTGATTACGCCTGTAATCTTTGTCAAAGGAGAGAAACTCAAAATGTCGTCTGACACAAGTTCAAACAAATTTTTTGTCAGCGTTTTGTAGAAAAAGCGATCTATCCGAAAACATATTATCTTACATTATGGATGCTGAAAGCATTTACCCTCGTACCAAAATATAACTATAGTTTTAAAGAACACATCGTAAAAAAGGTATAGAAGATGAAATGGCCGGTTCTTTGATGACAGAAGATTAGGATCTTAACTTTTTAAGAAGTTGCCATATCTAAATTGGTGTTAGTTTGGAAACCTCTGGTGCTTATTTCGTACGAGATTGTAAGTATTACTCAGGCAGTGACAACACTGGAATGTAACTGGGTTGAAAATGGCGTGCAGCGAACGACCGTAATTCAAATGTTATCGAGGCCGTTGATATATTGAATTCAATTCGGTACCTAGTCGCGTACTGTTATTCATAAGCAACACGTGAATAAGTGACTGCATTAGCATAAAAATGCGGGAAATATTGTCGAACATTTAGCTCCATACTATGCATATATGAACTCTCATCATTCAGTTGCGCTTTCAAACAGTTACTAAGCAAAGTGTTCGTGCAAATGCAAATAATCTTTCGTTTCCGAGATAACGTCTTGGAATTGGAGGAGGTAAGACACCCGTAACACATGCATATTTTTTGCTCCCTGTTTTTAGGATATCAAAGAACGGATACCTGACTGAAATGAATCGATGACATAAGAATTTGTAGACTTGGCTTGGTAAGCGCAAGCCCAAACACAATAGTACAAAAGTTTGTTACAAAAATAGTTTTCGTTCCTACGCCTTTGAAGGTAAATATATCGGCAGCAGTGAGACATAAAATTATATGATAAAGTATCTGTTCTACACATTTACAAGAGGCAGAAAAAATAAAAACAAAGTAGGGGATTTCTTACTTTAACCAAAATTGTCATTGCTTTAATAATGATACAACATGCAAAATCAAGAACAATATTCTTGAACGCGGCATTACTTCATGCTATTTTAAGATATAAACATTTCCAGGTGTTTCTGTCTAATGGAGTTGAATTAAATGGAAAAATAACTTGAGCTTTGGAGGAATCTGTTTAATCATCTCATTTGATTCTGTATCAAAAACTGCGATTCTAGTGCCATCAGAAATAAAATTCAATCATTAGTTGGCTTGGCTTTCTTTGTTTTTGGCGTCTTCTACGTTTTTTCTAATTTTAATACTTTTATTGAAACTGTGCCTCCTATAAGTGCCTTAATTGTGTTTATTCTTAATAGACATGCGTTATGAAAAGGGAAAAGTATTAAACGTATTGTACACTAAGATCAGTCCGAAGACCATAGCTGATCCAAGCGATACTTGAAGGAAGCAATCGTTGAAGTAGACACCACATTCTCAGGAAGAGAGCTCCAGAGCTCAAATTAATGGGTGAAAATTAAGTGCAAATGATGATACGTCCTAAAGTTTAGTTTACCAAACAGTATAAAAATAAACAGTATTATTTTGATGCTCTGAAAATGACTAATGTGATGGATACGTTCGTCAGAGCTATTACTAAAACTTGTTAAACAAAGCACACTGTTTGAACGTGCTGATTGTACAGGGTGACCTGTAAAGATGTGGAAGGAAGATTGTGGATTTGCCATTGTAGCTTTTAATTTTTATATTCTGCAGGTTCATGGAGGTAGGAGTACTTAATCCTAAAGAACAAAAACATTTGCATTCATGCCCTTCACATATACCTACGGGGGTGTTTTAATACATTCTTAAATATATTTTTTTAACAGAACACCTTGTACATGAGGGGGTGAATGCTTTCAGCGTTCATAATGTTAGATAATGTTTCCAGAAAGATCTCTGTCACTATAAGACAGTGACAAAAATTGTTAATCCGACGATCGATTACGCCTGTAATATTTGTCCACAAAGTGGACTATATGAATTTGAGCTTACTTATTTTTAGAAATTCAGTTACCATCCGAAAATAGGAATAAACGCAATTGCAATGGAGGTCGCGGAATATGGCAGCACGTGCAAATAAAACTGACATAGTATATAAGCACAAACTTATCTTCAAAACAATAAATTTCATATATTAGATAATATGTATTCGGAAGTATCGCTGTCACTATAAAACACTGACAAAAATTGTTAGTCTGACGTTTCGATTACGTCTGTTATATTTTTCAAAGGAGATAATCTCAAAATATCATACGACACGAGTTTACACAAAATTCATAGAAACAATGTGCCAACCTGATAAAATTTAAATCTAACGACGTAAAGGGAACCTACCTACTAGATATACACGAACTACTTGATAAAAGATAACTGGAAAATAACCTTCCAAATGTCACCCGACTCATAATTTCCACAATCTCTATTAAAATTATTAGTATTCCCAGAAATTATTGTAGCTCTTTTTTCTAATAGATTAGATACATTTATTTTTGTTTGGACGGGTTTTTTCTCTGTCGTGATTCTTTTGCCTCCATAGGCGTACGTAAGTCACGGCAATCTAGTATTTTAGCAGGTCGCTCTAGGATTATACAAACTATAATCAATAGTAGTAGGTGAGTAACACCGTATAATAAATATAACAAATTCTTTTGCATTTAATATGTGTTAGAATGTATCTACCTCCCTCCTAGCTTTCCACAACCATACAACTGCAATCACAAGGTATAATAAACGATCACGCCATTTTAAAGTATATCAAATTTGTCATATGTTTGATTAATAATTGTCTAAATTTATTGGGAAAAAACCTTAGGAATATTGCAATGTTTAATAACAAATCCCTATCTTTTCTGTCTCCAAATAAAGCGTCAACGCGGTGAATTCCATTATTTGCCAAACTGTCAATCAAGGAACGTGCAGCTGCGCAATTCTAAACGGAGACATCTGCGCCCTCACTAAGCGTCATGTAACGACCGTCGAGATTTACCTGTTTGTTTTTCAGCGGCTTTCAGCGTGAATCCCTCCAATAAAACACCCTCGCTCCTTCCTTTCGCGTTCGCCGCGTACACCACCATCTTAAGTATTTTCCCGGACTCGAGTCCGTTCACAGTAAATAAGGGAAACTTCGCAGACACATTAGCCTGAAGCACGCCGGTCTGCTGGTCGTAAACTTCTAGAAGAAAGTGCTGCGGCTGACCGCCGTCGAAACCTTCCGTGCACTCCACGACCAAGGAGTCACTGGTCTGGTTCAGGAGGGTGCAGTTCAGGGGCGGATCGGGCTTCCCCGCGGCTATGATGTGGAAGAGGCACGGTTCTGCCTGCTTCCCGGCGAGGTTGTTCGCCCAACACATAACCGTGCCGTAGTCGAACTCCCCTATAGGGGTGTAGCTGAGGACCGAGGAGAAGCGGCGGAAATCCGACGTGAAGAGGTTCCCCGGCACCTCTCTGGCCTCGGCGGAGTTGTTGAAGGTCCACTTGAAGTTATCTGGAGGCGGGTAGGACTCCACCTCGCAAAGCACCCTGGCCACCTCGTGTCGTGCCACTCCATACACCCTCTTCTGGTCTGAACGGCATACTGGCTTGTCTGAGAAGGAAAGTGATAATTAACCATTTGTTAGAGAGGGGTGGGACAATGAAGTTGCTGGTGGCAAATTACAAAACGCCAGTGTTCTGCTTGGAGTTTTACTGACAAACAATATTATAATAATAACTAATCCATAATCTCCCAAGTCTAGTTTTTTAGAAGTGAGTGTTTCATGTGAACTACTAACGATATCCGAAGCGTTTTTTATTGTGCGCGGAGAATGCGTAAACGCGTCAAAATCGCTCAGTAAGGAAAAACATGCATACTTACGACACCGTACACCATACATAAGAGCACCGCGCGTCGCGTCGTTCAGATTCATGCCCAAGAGGCCGTATTCAGAGGTACAGAAAATATTACGAATTTGGCAATGCTCTGGCATACTGCATAATTACCAGATCTACCACTACCTACTTCGGATTTACGGACAGTACATGTTTATTGCAAACCTCATTAATAAATATGCATCTACCTATATTTACTAAAACCCTACATACCTATACTGGCTATTGAGTAGACATCTATTAATTGACCCCCATTCTTGGAAACGTTTAGAAAACTTCCTGGGTACCGCTAATTATCGCAAGTTATAAATGCTTTTTAATCTTTCAACAAGTATCAGATTTAACATCCTGCACCGTGCCTAAAATTTACCAAAAACTGCTATACCGAACTATTTAAGTTGTCGGAAGGTGTGTTATTCTTTCATTCGTGTGCATTTGTCAAAATTAAAAATTGTAACGCAAGCATTTCGTCTCGGAGAAGAGATACAGATAAACCGTATATACAATATTATTAGTATTTTGTGAATGACCATATCAAAGCAAGGACTGAAAGGATGATCTGTTCTTTCTTATAGGTCAAAAGTGATTAGATTAGTCTTGCCTTTCTGGCTCATGCACCATATAACTGACAATCGACAAGTGATATAAAAAGGTCAACCGACGTTTTTAATTTACAGTCGCCGAAATATTTACACATGACGTTTTAATTTTTTTGACCAAAGGGTTGCCGAAATCTCAGCTTACCCTTCTTGGACAGATTCCTCTACAAAGTGGATAGAAAAAAGTAGGTAATTCATGTCGATATCTACAAATTTGCCCATATCTTCTTTTAGGAGAAATTCTGTACAAATATTGCAGTAACTGTGTCCCCGAGAACGAATACAAACAGACATAAAATAAATATGATTTCAGTTTTTGCATATCACTAGCAAATAAAGCTTTAACGAACTTTTTGGTTTCCATTTTCTATATTAATACAGTTCGAAGAGTAGTGGCATTTTATAAACGTACAAAAATCTATATTTAGGTTGCTGAAAAAAAACCACACACACACGTTATCAAAAGCTTTAAATCGTTTAGGCTTTAATATGTCACCTGTCTGTTTATAACAGTAGTCATTGTTTGTAATTATCAATAGATACATAACATCTATCGCATAAAAAAGATCTAGTATCTATCTAACATATAATTGGGCCATTATATGTTTACCACTACGTGCAAACGGGTTAAAAGCGTCTTATGTATATTTTCCTCACTTTCGCTAATTCCCAAAGTTAAAGGCTGTTTTCGTCTCAAATGTCCCATACTATACTCCGATCACCGAACAGATGGAGTGATCATGATGCGTGTTCACGTAATTTTTAAACCATAATCATTTCATAATTTTTTAGTTAATTGTTCAGTAGTCAAATTTTTTTTATAAATATTAAGTCGGACTTGAATAAACAGCATCAAATCTGATAACGTGCAAGATGCATGTAATGCATGTGATCACTCCATCTATTAGGTGATCGGAGTATAGTTTGTCGTGCACATAAAAGTAATATAATTTAGTGATTGTATTAGAGCAATAGAACTTTGGAAACATTATGGATCTGTTATAATTGCCATTGATGGAGTTCCACCGGGTCAAACTGAATTTTTTCAGCATTACTCGCCACCCCACACCTTTGTGTAAAAAAGATTGGCATGCCTGTGTCGTAGTGCTAGAAAAAAATAAACAGCTCACGTGCCTGCCAAGTGAGTTATTGCGGCATCAAGAAATATGAGGGCCTAAAGGAATAGCGTGTAAGTATACCTTTACGGTAAAAAAATATAGAGTTCTTTAGCAAACATTCGAGAAGTTAGGAAGAATTTCTGAGTATTAGTAATATCTACAGCAGACTAAGTCAATACTGGTTAATATTGTTAGTTGATTTCTATATCACTTTTTAGGAACATAGTCTTCTTTTTTCTTATTTATGGGAGTCTAGCGAGTGATTATGTTTTTATTAAAGACCTATTTAAGTTGAGCTGAATTTACTTATTTCTGAGTAATGGATCGGGCAGCGTCAAGTCTGCAATTTTTGTTTCTTGCAGCCTGTTTACTAATTCCTTACTAATTCCAATCAATTTCTCAGGTTAACCGCGAATGTCAGCAACATGATGGACAAATTATTGATAAATATTATTAAGTTATGGCAATATAAGCCCAAATTATCATTTAAAATTACAAGATATAATTATATATTATGAAGGTAGTGTAAATAATGCGGTCGGGCAATAAAACGCATTTCTCAAATTTGTATACATATGCTAGAGATTTTAACTCTCTTAGTACTTATAATGTTCCTACAAGTACGATATGCAATTGACATTCTTCTTCTATTAAAGTAAAATTACATTTATCAGATTATTGTCCTCAAAAATGTTGATTGAATATCTATTCATTAATTCAAAATTGAAATCGTACCAAATTATATCTTAACCGCAATGCATTTAAGTACTGCTCTATTTTCGGTCCGTGTGACAGTACAAATGGTTATTATAAAAGGTTTTAGCAATATGCATCTAAGTAGTCAGAATTTAGCAGTCTCCTTTCATCTGTAGCATTCGACTAGCTCTTATCTTACCGAGCGCTGATTGATTGACAACGTAATTAAAAAAAAACATTACACACCTTTGGACAAGATAACTAAAAAATATAAGTTTTTCGATGTTCGGGAACAATATAAGTGCAAATTGATAGGTTAGTCGCAACTAATTGTATGAAAATGTGCAAATAGAATATGCCAGATAACATGATGTACTTGTACAAACTTCTGTGTAGTTTTGATTAATGGGAGTAATATATTAGCTTGGCCAAATTAGCCCTAAAAATAGTAGTCAGGCTACAAAAATTCGCATAGAGCTACAAACCGCTGCAAATTGAATCAATACTTCCACATCCAATTGTCAAAATGACAGATACGCTTTTATTGTTTAACGATCAGTAATCAAATTTTGAACATTTTTTTCTCTCTACACATTTTTTTTCTAAGACAAATGGTTCTCGTGATATTACCAAACATATATAAAATAACTCAAAAACTAAAACCTTAACAAAAAAACTGTAAGAGTGCTTTTCGATCAAAAATTTGATTTTCTATACAATACCAAAATTAAAAAAAAAATCGTATCGGCAGATTCTAAAATACATGTTTTGGAAATATTTCAAAAATGTCAAAATTTTGGATAAATCTTCTAAGACCCTTTTTGTGAGAAATTTTATTTCCTATCCGATGGTATTTTCATTTTTTGAATATATTAAGTATTTTCGGAGAAATTTAGGAAAAATTGTGTTCTCTAAGTGACGCTTTTTTGCTAACATTTTTTAAACAGTTTGCTGCACCAAAAATTTATAAGGACGAATAATACTCGCAGTTATACTACTAATCACACACTAAAACGAAAAAAATAAAAATATGAAAATTTGCATAAAGGGTACTTATCCCACAATTTCACCCCCTTACAGATACCTTACTTACCCCAAAAACAATAGGTCGCTTTGGGTGGTAGAGGTTCATATGTATGCCAAATTTCAAGTCCACATATTAAGTCTTTCGAAAGTTATCGCGTTCATAAACAAAACCACAGACACAGACAAGAATTTTTTTGCTCAAATTTTGTTTTTTTGGGTTTCGACCATTTTAAAGCGATTGAGAAAATAAACATTTTTGAAAATCTTTTTTGCGTTACAGTACTTCCCATCCGATGGATGTGGAAGTGATTGGTATGAATGTTCGAAACACCATTATAAGTCATACCGATCTCGTACGTGGAAAATTTTTTATTGGAGGTCAAAAGTCTGAAAAATGAGTTTTTCGCGTATTTGAACAAAACGGTAAGTTTTATCATAAACTTAGGCCAGACAAAAATTGTAGTTCACGTAATTATCTATAAAAATGTCCAAGTACTTTTTTTTACTAAGAGCCGTTTCTTAGATAAGTTTCGATACGCATGTTATGTTAAAAAATACTCGTAATAAAAAACGAGTGTAATTAACTTGTATTCCTCCAACCTCTTCTGCTCATTAACATCTTTTTCGGGTATGTTGCCAAGTTCAAGTGTGGCTTGACATCAACTAGATCCAAATGGTTGAGGTTGGAAGTTGACCGACAAAACTCCTCAACATCATTTTATGTTATATGTTTTGCAACTGTAAAAAGGAATGTAGGTAGTGGTAAATGCGGCTGCAATAAAACTTGGATTGTTTTGTTCTCTTGCATGTACTAGTTGTCACGGTCAGTCATGCTCCAATGTTGAATCACCAACAGAAGAGGATTGTATAATACCAACGAGCAGACATGTGATGAGGCAATTTACTTGCACCCAACAAGAAGAAGAAGAGAGACAAGATCAAAAAAAGATGAAGCGAAAGAATTAGACGATTATGAATCTGAAGAAATATTTTACCCATTTTTTTTTAATTTATACCGTTTTCATCATTCCCAATACTATTATTTTTGTTATTCAATAGTTTTAAAATGGGCAGAATCACAATAGATTGTGGAATAGGCCTACTGGGCAAACCACTTAAAACGGTGCTAAGTACAGTTCCTCACAGGTGGCGTGGAAACGTGTGTATATTATGAAGATTACAACCTTTATAATCGTTATACATATATATCAAAAGCGGTAGCTCTTAGGAAAAATGTATTTTTTATAGATAACTATAAGATCTACAGTTTTTGTCTGACCTAATTTTAACTTACGGGTTTGCTGAAAAACGCGAAAAAAACCTTTTTTGAGAGCTTTTTCCATATGCGGGATCGATGAGGACTTTTCAGCATTCATCAATAATGCTGTTCCGAGCATTCATACCAATTTTTAGCTCTACGCGAAACTTTGTACCCTTGCATGTCTAAATTGATCGGACTATATACAAAACCAGGCCGCTGAACATCTAACTGCAGTATTAATACCGCTACTCAATTTCAAATGTATGTGTTTAATACAGCTTCACGTTAGATTGATAGCACATAATAGTCGCCACACAGCCGCTCATCAAATTGTTCCTATATCACTTCCGATCAAACCGTAATTACAATGCCAACTCGGCCCTAAACGTATTACTCACACATAATTTTCAGTTCAACGACGTTGCTCTCCCTGTCTCCCTCTACGTTGGACGCCACGCAAGAATAATTTCCGGACTGGCTCCTCAATACCTTTTGAAGGGCGAGCGCCTTGGGACCGGCTATTACTCCGTCCTTCTGGTTGTGCTGCATTGTTTGTCCCTGAAACAAACAAAATAATATCGAAAAATTAATCCACATACGCCAGCGAGCGCAGAAATTACATTCCACGCTTTTCGCAACATCTAACAACACGTTGCACGGATGTTTGCTCGTAGATAGAGACCGCACCGTTACCGCGGGAAAGGACAGAACTACAATTAATAAACGAAGTTTGGTCGTCCCGAACTTGTGCTATAATTCTGCAGCGCAATCTGGAATGGCCCTTGTGTTACTTTCCAGGACAGCCGGTCGTCCTCGTCGAAGGGCTGCAGAAGAAGCGCGCTGTGGAGATGGGAAGGGGTTGACGTGGATGAAACACAGCCACGCGACCCTGGGTATCATGTCCGCACACACCAACCCGGCTGTTTATTATATCAGGGAGGAAACGCAACAACAGCATTCGGTAATTACAACTGAAAGTCTGGACGTGTCTGGAGCTTCTGACATTCCACAGCGTTCCGGGGAGAGGTGTAGCGGAACTCGTGCATACCGACTGTGTGCTCGCTGACGGTTGAGAAATGGATACATCCATTCCGCGATATTAAGGCCCATACCATTGGGGTATCAAGAATTTAGAGGAATTGTTTCTTCGCTGGCGTAAAAGTTCAATATTCTTAGACGATTCGTTTCCATAAATTTTAGCTGTACGTGACAGGCCTACAATCAACTGCTGTACTGATATCTCACTGCGGGGTTGAGAAATAACGCCTTGAAAGTAATCAACACAAATGTCAGGAATCCCCCGAACAGTTAAGTGCTTTGTTCAAAGCTTCCTCAAAGGGGAAATGACATATTGCGGTCATTTTTCAGATTCTCTAATTAGGAAGCTTAATGCGCAGTTACTATAAGGTAGATATTAAGTAAACGAAGAATAGAATCAGACTATATCCATCCGTATTTATATTGTAATGCACATGGTATGTAAAGAGTGGATTTAATAAATAACAGGGGTACAATTCGGTCAATGAGCTACCTACAACAAAAATTAAACCTAAATTATATATCCTATTATCTTTGTAGTTAGGTGTTAGATAAGCAAATGACATCTCTCCTTACAGAGTTGTGTAGAACAAGTATAGCTGAGAGCAGGTCTATGTAGGGGTTCCTACTTAAGTATACTTTTGTTTATCTAACGACTTTGTTTACTTTCCAAATGCTTCATTGTGTACAGGGTGAGGCATAGAAACTAAGTCTTTTTAAAATAATAATAACAACATGCGTATCTTAAAGTATTGATGCTATTCCAATCGTTTACAAAAATTAGCCTCCGCTCTTTCCAGCAGGTTTCTGTTGATTCCAGTGATTTCCTAACGCACGAGGTTTAGCCTCGTAAACATGTAACTTTAGGTACAAGCGACTGAAAGAGTCATATATGTTCTGGTGATGTGCGACTATGTTACGACCTCATTTTGCCCAAACCTCAAATCTTGAAGATACATACTCATTCTTTAGAAATCAGCTATGAAGAAGGTGTAACCCTCAGATGTTACAGTTTCAGTAAACCGAATTTCTTAAAAAAATGAACTCCTATGACACCAAAATTTCCCACTGCGTACATAACCGTTACCTTAGGGCTATGTAGCGGTTTTTCATTCCCGCGGATCTTCGCGACAATTTTCAATTCAATTGTGTAAACATTAAATTCCGGTCGGAATCTGAAGGTAATTTCTTATATTCATCTTGTTAACACTAAAAGCATGCAATAAAAAATGCCTTGCTTAGAATTATTTCCATCAAAACACCTGAACTAATAAACTACCTTGACGTTACATTAAATATGCCACTCGTTCACTTGTATAACCCAACCGGTCGCCACTTGTGCTCAGGGATGGGAGGTTTAGATAATGTAATGTAGACAATTGTATTTCCGACACGTAGAAAATGGTGTAGACCAATCAAAACAGCCCATCAACCTTTCTTTTATTTGATGTCAATAATTATTTTCCATACCTATAGGTATTACTTCCAAATCTAAGTAAAGCAGTACAGATGTACATGATAATTAAAAAAATAATAGTCAGTTAAGTCAAAATATTGGAATCCTGGATATATGCCATCAGATAGCTACACGCTTGCCCCTATACAAAGTTAGCCGTAGAAATGTCTATAAATCCATTTGTTACTTTCTAAGATTGAACTGTGGCAAGTTTATTATAATTGGTAAGGTGGCAAAACCTATTTTGCTATTATGCTATTCGATGTACAACTATTAATATCAATTTCGCTCCAGGAGTTGGAAAACTGCTAAATAATAATGGAATCAAAATAGAGGATTTTTGTATACAGAACCGGCTTATAAACTTATTTTTATACAAACTAAAAGCCCTAAACCCTAAAATATACTTTAATTTTTATTATAGAAGAAATATAAACAAAGGCGAGGAAAAAGCACGAATAAACGAACACATAGGTGTAGGAGTGAGATAATTAGCTGAAAGAGAACTTTGGGAACAACACACTACACAGGAACGTGAAAGTATCATAGCTAAAGCGTGCGGTCGGTAAACAAGGAAAGGCACATTAATTTAATAGGTACGTGTAATACCACTAAAATATAATATTAKCAAAATCAGCAAAGTGAATGTATGGAGTCATAAAAGAAGAAAGAACTGGAAAGCAAACAAAATGGTGGATTAAGGACAGTAGCAAGGATGACAATAAAGCTCGAAGTAGCAAGTGAGAAAGCGAAAGCTTAAACTAAATTTAGAGTAAAAATGAAGCAGGATATTAAAGGGGTCACGATAAAAAGATACATTAAATACGTCAAGATAAACGGAGAAAAAATGAATATGTTAAAAAAGCAAGCTACAGAAGAAAGTTATATGGAGAGATGAAAACGATAATTTATCCAGCAACTAAGTGGCAAGTAACAGGAGAATATAAAGGGAGACAGCACAACAGTGCAGCTAGAAACAGTTTAGGAACAATGCCAGCATTTCGAAAAGCAGAGGCGCATGAATAAAACGATTAAAATGAGGAAGTGGTACAATATTGTGTAGGAATCAGGGGAGTAGAACTAATGTTCAATCCGTTCAGTTTGCGTGGGGATGGGGAAAGACCACCAGATTGCAAGATGCAAAAAATTTAACCAATCTTTGACAATGATCCACACAACAGACGAACATAACGTGCATTGCAGCAGTTGTAGAACTAAGAAACCAGATTTTGTAATCTCTGAGGGTATGAGACAAAGCAGTACACCAATTCCGGCGCTTTTTGTTATTTTAGTGGATGAAATAATAGGTGGGCAAAGTGATAGCTATCTCACAAATATCTATGAATGTCAATAACTAGCAGAGAAAGCTAGCGGCAAGGAATGCAATAAATGACTGCAGGTACAGCTCGGCTGTACTATACCGTAGGATATTTTTTTAATAAGAAACTCAAGACGGAAACAAAATAAATTTGTATGGAAGTATAGGTAGACCAGCGTATGCATTGCATTCAGTAGAATGGATATAAAAAAACAAATCCAGAGAGTGAAAGAAGAGTTGCAAGTCAAACAGGCGTTATTACTGATTAAGCATCTACAGCTTAATGATAATAGCGGCTCTCTATTTATTTGAACTTGTATAAGAACAAATGCGGTTTTCTCTGTCAAAGCTTTGAGCGGGCTAACATTTGATTCACAGTAGTACCAAAGTATATATCAAAAAGAACAAGTAAGTACTGACTGAAATGATGTTGCTATATGAATTGGACTGTCCAGATGCTGAAGTTCGCAATATAGCCGAGTAACCGGGAATTGGTTCTCTTAAACGGGGCTGCTGCTTCGGTCTCGAACGAATTTTGATCTTCCAGATGATAAGTGCTTGATAGAAAAAATAACTACTGGATCTAGCTCTAGGCCTCCTCCAAAAGACCTTAATACACTTGGATGTAAGTGACACAGTAATAATCATATCATACAAGGTTACCTCACTTGTTGAAGGTCTTTCTCCGGTAATACAAACAATTTGCAAGAAATTTTTATTTGTTAAATTATGACGTAACTTACAGATGCTCTCAAAACATGGATGATCTCAAAAATACGAATATCTCACACGATTTGGATTATTCCAAGAACGCCTTAATGAATGCGTGCTCTGTCTTTTGATGTTAGTCACAGAATGATGGTTTTTGTGGAAAACAGGGCCAAGCCAAAATGTGATAACAAACAGCAAGAGGTACTACTGGAAACCTCACGTAGGCAAGCCAGGTTGCTTATACAGGTAAGTTAATTGTTTCACAACGCAAGATAAAGTTAATGTTATACTATGATTATAAAAATAGTGAATAATGATAAAAATCTGAACCACAATTCTTGCATTTATCATAAGTTATACCAGTATCCACAGTAGAATTATTCTTAGACTGAAAAGTATTGTTGCATCTCTATATTAAGCCCCTTGGCCATTATACTTTTGTATCGTTCACTGTAGGAAGTTCGTGTTAACCACATTTATCGAACCTGTTGATATAAAGAAAGTACACACTAGTATTCTTCCTACACAAGACATCAAGTCTATGGTTCCCCTTTAAATTCCCCCTCAGTGTGCCGCGTAGCAAGTAAATTGAGCAGACAAGTCAAGTTATTATCGTTCATATTACAAACAAGAACTCCAAATCCAATAAATGCAATTAGGTTGCGGAGCGGCGGTGCAAGTTACGTCGCCGGACCCGCTCGAGATTACAGTTAGGTCCTTAATAATTTTGGCCTACGTCATAACTGAAACAGCCCGCATTCCTGGACAAAGACCTAGGGCGATAGTGCGATCATACCTGCGGCACAAATTTCTGGCTGGACCGCTTAGTTCGGTCTTTGTTGTGGCCAGAGTGGTAAATACTTGGCCCAGAAATGGCTCGCTATCTTGGCAGACAGGCCACTTAAAAATAATCTGTGTTTATTCAGTGAAGTTTGCCGGGGTTTAGCCAGGTATCCGGTGCAGCTAACTGCGGTTGCGATGTGAACGCTACAGCTCCATAGTTAGCCGCAAAGCACCAAACTCCGCTGGATAAATATTTAAAACAAAGCTCACGAGAAGCAACAGACACAACAGTAGAAATGCACACGGATTAGAAAGCCGGCGTTCGTGAAATTGTTATGGGTTTACTAAAGCCAGTCCTTTATACATTTAAAGTAAAGCGGTGAGGCAACCGAGTAATTTTGGAAACGTTGGTCGCTAATCGTGTGACATCTAAGTCTGTCAAAGGTCCTTCTGTACCTTAATGAGGTTACCAAGTAAACGGGGCAAATTTAATAATAATAGCTATTTTATTGGATAATAACAAGAATTTTTATAACAAATACTAGAATTGTAAAACTAGGTTCTAAATAAGAGGTTTACAAGAAAACACCCCTATCTTCTACATGGGCTACCTCAACGGTAAACTTTAATAAATAACTGTGTTTAAAATAAACTCAACTCAACAAAACATCTTAATACAATATGTTGCTTAGAAACAAGCTAAGTGTTTTGAATGTATGTGTTTGAGTTCGCTAGATCTAGCGAAACATAGCACATATATTGAAAACAATCAGCTTGTTTCCAAGCTACCTTATTTATTCAAAATATTTCACAATGAGTGCGCCCTTGAAACCATTCTATATATCTTTGTACAAATCGGTTAAAAAAATACAAAAATTAGCTTTCCACTATACAGGATGTTTCTCGAATGATAATGACACTGACGAAATTAAAAATGCAACCCAAAATAAACTCTCATAGC
Organism: Rhyzopertha dominica; assembly: GCA_025024175.1. NCBI lineage: Eukaryota > Metazoa > Arthropoda > Insecta > Coleoptera > Bostrichidae > Rhyzopertha > Rhyzopertha dominica. The sequence continues at coordinate 16,581,419 of QCXZ01000064.1, forward strand.
CAATGTGGTTATTTTACATAATAGTATTATTTTAAAAATAAATTGGGAATCCATGACGGCTATGCGCTATGGTTCGTGTCACTGTATTTATTAAAAGTTAAAATGTATTCAAACGATGAAAAACAGATATGAGTTTTATTTATGGTGGATCCAAGAAAAATGCTACCGCTGCTGCCCGTTTATACCGACAACGTTTTCCAAATAGAAGAGCTCCTGCCGATACAATTTTCAAGAGACTTGAATTAACTTTAAGGACAAACTGGCCACCACTGAAAATTCAAGAGAAAGAACAGCAACAGGTCCTGACAATGAAATTGGAGTATTGGAAATGATTGACGAAAATCCTCATATTGGTCAAAAGGTAGTGTCAAGAGCAACCGGTATTAGTCTGTTCGGTACACCGATAATTAAAGGCAATCAATTTTATCCGAATCACTTGCAATTGGTTCAGGCCTTAAAGGAGACATATTATTCTAAAATACTGGCTTTTTGCCACTTTTTTCGGGAACACCAAAATTTGAATGTGAGATTTTATGACAACACTTGTTTCTTAGATGAAGCAAGATTTTCTAATAATGGTGGAGTTAACAAACATAACATACATTATTATGTGCAAGAAAATGCACGCTGGATTCGAGAAGGACATTTTCAAACTCGACGAATGTCTGGTGCGGTGTATTGGAGAATCAAATTATTGGGCCTAATTTTTTTCGCGATAGTTTAAGCGGCAATACTTATCTAAATTTTTTAAGAAACATTTTACAGGTACTTCTCCAAAATGTGAATTTACAAGTAAAGCAAGATCTATGGTTCCAACAAGATGGGGCTCCTGCGCATTATCCTAGAATAGTGCGAAATCGTCTTGATTTGGTTTTGCCTAACCGATGGATAGGAAGAGGTTCAATTAATCCTTGGCCACCGAAAAGCCCGGACTTTACTCCTTTGGATTTTTTTCTGTGGGGAATGGTAAAAGAGTTAGTATACCAAATTAAAAGTGTAGAACATTTAGAAAATAAAATACGTGATGCATGTAGATACATCACTCCAGAAATGTTAATGCATATCAAAAGATCGTTTTGAGCATGAATTCAAGCTTATGAAAACAGCGGAGGACGATATTTTGAGCATTTATTACATTAATGTTATTGAATAAATATTTTTCAAAAATAAAATTTGTTTTACAATACCGAATTTACTTAAAGCAAATGATTGAAGTTTATGTCAAAATTTACGAATTTATACAGCTTTTTACGTTTTATATTTTCTAAGACGATGAACAATTATCAATGTTACCTCGGCAAATGTATTTTGAGTTGCATCTTTAATTTCGTCAGGGTCATTATCATTCGTGAAAAATCCTGTAGACTGTGGTCTGCCATTGTCGCAGCTAATGCAACAAAAAAAACTTGAGTTATAGAGGCGTCTAATTATTAGAACTAAAAATGAGAATATTTTCTATAAAAATGTTTCCAGGACCTGCCTGGTCAAGTCGTTGTGTATGCCTGTTTAAAATCCCAGATGAGTCTGCTACAAACGGCTCACACCTCGCAGAATGGGTCCTTTGCAGCTCTTCTTTGACCTATAAGCCGTTTTCTCATTTTCAGTTTTAAGAGCTATATACAAATTGTTAGTTGAGGAACAAGTATATTGATCTGATTAAAGAAATGAGCACATCACAGAGACCACTAATCAATTTAAAAAAGAACAAGAGTGCATGCCTTTTCTGGATAAAAAAAAGATATAATGCCGCGATAAAAGCGACGCATGATTCGAAGATATTTGCGTTGCGGTCTTTAGAAATCAGAAGGAATGGCGTATTTTTTTGACCGCGAGCCCGTAGAAAACAACGAGTCCAGGATATTTCATATGTCATTAATAAATTTAGGGAATCAAGTGAGAGCCTTAGCGGACTCCACAGGAAATGTTGAACGGCTCGGAAACGTTCTGGTTAATTACAACTCGTGAGCTACTCTCGAACAAATAGCTGCATAACTATATGTGCAGCTGTATCTTATTTTAATACTTAACTTGTTAATCATTGTGTGTAAAGTGTAACGTTGTTACTATCAAGATATATGTACGGCTGCTATTTAAATAGCAACACTGCAATATTACTGAAAATAGTGATATTACTTCCAAACTAAATGCCTTGTTCACACTGAGCGTGTTATAAATCCTCTTTATTACTCGTATAGCAGCCGGAAAACAAATTGAATCGATTCATTTTAAACGCATGATTAACAAGATATCTCATTACTCGATTCGATCCGAAATGCAGCTTAAGTTTTCGATTTCTATACCTACTTCACTTTGTATAAAGTTCGCAATTTCCTATGGACGTCAGCAGGATTATTTCTTGTTTACGACTTCTGTGAAGACCGTAAAGGATTCATTTGGTTCATAAGCGCTAACACAAAAGCACCATAAAACTGGCTGTACAGTTTGTATTACGAAAATTATTAGTCCAGTTTAAACAATTTCAGCGAGTTGTCAATATTTAACAAAAAGAGAACGCCCCAGTGTGCATTTTGCATAATACGTTGTGCCCCCTTTATTTTTTTTTGTTAAATGCTGGAATGTCACTAAGTTATGCCACTTAATGGGTACCCAGTGCGACTCGTATGAACAAAACATTTTTCAATATGACGCGGTTATATATAATTTAGAAACATGTACTGTTATTATTTAATAAAACACTTCCATGACGCCTGTTACTTTTAATTTCTATTGATGTCTTTAATTCATGTGCATGCTGTTGATTTTCACTACTAAAAAGTATAGCCGTTATACGTCATTTTTTCAGAAACTTTAGCAGCACTTTTGCAAACAAAAAACTATTTTGATATTTATTATCTTCTTTATGTTATACTATTGCATTCTACAGCTTTAAGACATGAAATGTTTGCTCTCCATGTGTACTTTCTGTGATTTTGGATATTGTCACTTTACTATACCCACAAAATTATATGTGCCAAAAATACTTGTTGTGTACTAGACATGTGGCTGTGTCTTTTAAACAGGGATCTACGGATTTTTAAATATCTAGAAATTTTGTTTTAATCTGAGCCCCTTTTATTTATCCTCTGTAAGATGAATTGTTAAATTATGTGTATGCAACATCAGAAATAATTAAGATACCATAGCTGAACAATTAACATTCCCTCTTCGACATACAGAGATAAACAACACCATTTGGATTGTACTATTTAAATGAACCATAAATAAGAACACACTGAATTCAAAGGCATCTCGCTGAAAACGCCCTTGTTTAAGTTTCCGTCTCCTGCTCTAAGGCATAATAGTAATTATCCGTTGATAAACTATTTCTAGAAAATGAATTGTCGTAAAATACCGATTCAGAATTTTTGTGTTGCATATCTTACAACCAACAAATTTTGTACAGTTCTTGACAATCTACTAATGTAAGCTGCGCTAATATTCCTACCTAACGGCCTTGATTTTTTTAACAATCATTTTATGCTTATTAAAAATGCAAGTACTTTCACATTTTTTTGAGTATCAAATATATTCAGTTATTAACAATACCATTCGTAACAAGTAACAACCAAACAAGTTTTCATAATAACACCAATCCAGAAAATGATAAAGGTCTCAAATCGACAACTGCGTTAATAAGGACCTTATTCTATTAGGATTTTGTGGAACATAACATTGTGGTCCCGTCCTTGAAGCTTTCGGATACGGAGCCCTAACGTATACCAAACGTGTTCGATGGATTTCATGTCCTAACTGAGGGCTAGCTATCAAAAACAACTCCAGCTTCCTAATGTCTATTGTAATTATACATAAAAGCACCAGGTTTGTCCATGGTGATCATAATAGTCAAGACATAATAATTCAGCGTGTTGTTTTGAAGTTATTGCCGCATACCCATGACAGACCCAACGTCAGAAAAAGGTGGCTGGTAAATACAAGCCGGAACGTACCTATCTTCATTCTGGTCTGCAGTCTTCAATATTCCATAGCAAGTGTATTGGACAAGAGCCAATCTTGCAAATCGATACCGATGTCACAACGATAGGTCTACAAGACAGTCCAGCAGCACAATCTACTGCTAACGGCCCATTCACTAATATTTATATCTCTAACCTCCATGAGGTAATTTTGTAGCAAATCCGCAGAAGCTTTTCTATTCCGCAAACTTGAGGACACCAAAAAAGATCAACTCTTTGAGTCCAACTTTTTCTCTGGGATCCTGATTTGCAATTTCTTATTTCCTGGGCCATCTTATGTCCAAGATAAAATTCTTGCTTCAAGGATATGTTCTACAGGCATATATGGCGTGTTGAAAACTATAAACGCTACGGTATGTGACTGATGAAATCAACTGTAGTGTTTTCAAAAGGTTATCGATTGTTGTGATGATGAAAACCATACAAAAAATATGGTAGATAACGTAAGAGAAATTGTTTAGTGCCTAGTGTAACCTCTACCAAATGACTTCTTGGCTTTTTACGCAATATTTTCTCAAGGTGTGGTGTAAAATATGTAACTACAAAGATGATAATTTCAAACTGACCTATTTTTTTTGCTCGCCAGTGTATTATGTCAGTTACTGACTTATTAGTGTTGTAAATGCCAAATTTTCACCAAAAGTTATTATCCCCCAAAAGAAACTGTGCTAAAATTTTGGGATACTGCTCTGTGTTATTTACGTGAAAACAGTTGACATTTTTAACCAATAAATCAATTCTTTCTGGAATATTTGTAACTTTTTCCGTACCATAACGGCAATTTAAAGTAGAACTGAGACTAAACACGAGCAGAAAAAGTATGGTCTTTCAAACCCTTGTGTTTAGTCAACAATACAAAACATAAGAATATTCACTTTAATTGTCATATAAAATGGAAAACGGTAATGGTTAATAGATGCAGGTAGCTGATTCTTTATATACAACATATTAAAAATATCACTTACGTTGTGCTTCCAAATCACCTTGTAGGCTTTTGGATTGGCGTCCACCTTGCATTCAAAGTACACATCGTCACCCTCTTCGATATCATCCGGATTCATTTGCGCCCCAAAGTTCAGTTGTAGTATCGGTGCATCTGGAACACAAAGAGAATTCTGAGCGCCGTTCAGGGATTATCCGCTACTCCGGCTCAGGGTTTGTTCGTGTCGAGTTTTTATATTACTTTATACGTATACCGACAGTCTTTCACGGCTAGGAAAATATTTGTGTGTAAACGAAAGGAGTTGAAGTATGACACGTTTATCTTGAGTGGCGTTGTGACAGCACACGATGCTGATTCGCCGAATCTCAATATAATAGTTCTGAAACAATATAGCATAGTACTTACAGAAAATGTTCAGCTTCAGTGAAGCCTCCATGTCGCCGTTACGCAATAGCGGATTGGATGCTCGGCAGGTGAGCGACTTTCCGTTATCCAAACGAGTTGGTATAAATGTTAGCGTTGATATGGAACTGTTTCCGTCATCAGAATCCTGGAAATAACAAATCGTGCAGTTAGTTTTAAACTCCGATGCAGTTGAAGTATATTTAATTTACGAGCGAGCCATTTCTTATTTCCACCAATACCTGAAACTAACTTTTATAATTAGAAAGCGTAAAAGTAATCAATTTTTGGAATTGGTTAAAAAAATCTAATTGTGACGTCAGGTCTAAAATCTTTGCAGTGATGTGATGTAATAATACAAATATCTCCCGAAATTTTGCTTTTAGAGTTGCCACTATTGTTGTTAATATATTTCTTTAGACGGCAGTGAATATCCTGGTTGTTTGTGCGCTTCTTTTTTACAGACCTGACTAAATTTTGAGAAACTTTCGCCAGTGTTTTAGGTGTGTCCTCCGAAGCAGTGTTGCATGACTGAATGGCAAGAGACCTCCTAGCGGGCTCAGGACCAGAAAGGGGCAAGACGCTACCAATGCTCGCAAGATCGTCAGCCTTATAAACCATCCGTAACTGGCACTACTGTCAACATGTTTGACAGCGTTTCCAACTCTAAAGCCGTGTTTATCTGTGATGTTAAAACGCTTTTAATGCGGTTCGGCTGTAGGAGATTGTGCTGACCTCCAGTTGGCATACTGTCTCTAGTTTTTCCATGGAGGTTAAATTAGAAGTAACAACTTCTCACATATGATAAGATTGTCAGAAAATTGCACAACCATAATAGTTCCTTGATCGCCAATTTGGATCAAGACTTCGAGGAATTTGCAGTTTCAATTGAAATGGGTTCTGCGTTAGTGCTATGATGTGCAGCTGTAGTGTATAAATCCAAAATCATGGCGTGTCGAACTGTCGGGCAAAAACTGACATGTCCATCCAATCCTCCTCAAAATGCTTATGTCTGCGGGTTTCCTTAATCTGTATGCTTTAAGTGTAACTCCTTGCTACCACATCGATAATACAGCGGTTTTTTTTTGTCCGCATGAAAATTGTTTAAAGATGCTTCTGCTTTGTTTACTTTTTATACAATCAGGTTGCGCTTGCAGTTTTAGAATTCGTACAATAATAGTAATACAGTTTTAACMATCATATGTACATGGTACAGCGCCAAAATCAGGACATTGTGCTGTCAAAAATTCAAATTAAAATGAAAATCCTTTTGCATATCAGTTTTGTGACCTGTCCAGAATAAAATTATTTTATATAACCTTCCTCAGCCGCAATGATTTTTTAAAGCAGTGCTGTTCATTTAGGCAAATGCTAGGTCGATAGTGTTGCGTAAAGAAGCCACGACATTAAGATGTGGGACTTGTCAGTACTTAACTCTCTCGTTTACGCTCCAAGCATAGTAGTCGAGGGAGTTTACATTCAGAATATGTTCATGTTATCCGATAACAAGTTTTGGACTAAATGACTATCTTTTTGAATAAATATCGCCATCCACGGTTTCACTATATTTGTTAAAACACGCACATAACTTCTTTCGTGACAGTTTGCCCTTTTTAAAACAAAAAACAGCGTCATGACGTCGATCTCACTGTGTCACGCGTTCTTTCGAATGACTTKCCCTTGACGGACTACAGGATGTTTTTTTACTGATTTTCATCAGATTTCATTCAGATGCAGTGAAAGCAAATCTGGCAGTGTTCCCAGGGTAAGAAAGAACCGTATTGTCATTGACCCTGCTATGTATTTTACAGCCTGTTTAGCAGAAAAGCCTGTATGTCGGTTAGTGGCCACTGCACTACCCTTGTACATTCAGTAATGGGTTTAAGCATCATATGCATTTGTCAAAATAGTTTTTGAAAAGACACACCATGCTTTATCAAACGTACACCTATAGGTTAAAAGTTTTATTTGTAATTCATTCTAAGAGTGGGTTTGAATACCAGTCTGCCATTTCAACTTAACTGGTAGCAGCCTGACTTCTCTTAAAGAGGCGGAAGGTATACAGTTTCTTTACATCGCACTTCCACCTAAGAATGAAGCAGTCTAGGAATATTCTATCCGAACTTACTCTTTGCAACATAACTATTCCCTTAAAACAAATCGAAGCTGCTTTAGCAGCATGAAGCGCAGTGTGGTCACGATGCGTCACTAAACTCTCAAACCCTGAAAACCGGTCATACTGCTTTTATGATTACACGCCGTTTGATCAAGTCGGCAAGCATTTCATCGCATTTAACTGCGTGTACTTTATTTTTTCGGTAAGTTAGCGTGTGTTAGAAAGTGGTTAAGTCACCTACTGCAAATTTGTAAACATTTCGCTGATCACTATTTTTCAATAATTACAGCTCATTTTAATCCAAAATCCAAAACAGATAGTCGTTTTATGAGTATATAAGCAGAAGCCGCATTCCCTTGGTCCCCTTCAAGATGTAAGTTCTAGGTCTACTACAAAGTTATCTAAACCACAACTATTTTGTTGCGTGCGGAATGAAATTCAGCACATCTTCAGATTGTGGTATTTCAGACGTATTCTATTTTGTAAATGATCCCATACGTAAGCGTTGTGTGTAAGGTAATGGAAAAGAATATTGCGTCAAAATTTATGTCTTTCCTATTGACAGCACGTGTTCGTTCCTGGCCGTTCAGTAGTGACCAACATGACTGACAATGACTTGACAATGCATTTGGATCAGGGAAATCCAACTGATTTAATACATCTCGATTTCGCCAAAGCATTTGATAAGGTGCCCCATAGACGACTTGCTGTGACGTTAGATCGTGTCGGAGTGCGGGGACTATTGCAGCAATGGCTTGCCGCTTTTCTGCGAGTAAGAACTTTTAGAGTAAGGGTGGGGGGTGCAAAATCAAGATGCTACCCAATATTCAGTGGCGTGACTCAAGAGTGAATCCTGGGTCCAATCTTATTTACTATTTACTCGTACAACATGGCATCCAGAGCAGCATTTCTATGTATACAGACGACACCAAATTGTACAGCAACCTCTCTTGCTTCCTACAGTATGACCTGGATTGCGTTTCATCGTGGTGTAGCACTTGGCTGATCCCCTTAAATATTGCAAAATGTTCTATTCTACACATGGGCAAATCAAATTTTGCTGTCATCAGTAATCTTTCCTGGTTTCCCCATTACCTGAAGACTACAAGAAACGCTAACGCTGCTTTATACATTTTAAGAAGAGCTTTTCCTCCCCGGATCCTCGTCTCGCAGCCCGACTGTACATATGTTCGCCCTCTTCTGGAGTTCGGAATACCAGTCTGGTCCCCGGTTTTGATCAAGAATCGCAAATGCATGGAGAAGATTCAGCACGCAGCAACTCGCTGCCCCAGGAATTTATCTGCACTGTCCTGTGAGACGCGGCTAAAGAGAATGGACATCGATCTTCTCTCCGTGAGACGAGAGAGAGAGAGAGAGCAGAAATAATCCAGTTATTCAGAATAACTCACGGGCTCTTCGCAACTCTTCAGGTCACAATATCGTCGCGCTCAGCACTAATGCCCGTCCACGTGGTCACCCGTTTAAATTAAAGAAAGAAAACATTAAAACTTCTCACCGGCTGCATTTTATCTCAAACCGCTGTTTCGACCTCTGGAATTCTCTTCCTGAAGATGTGGTCTGTGCTCCGACCATTGCTTCCTTCAAGCACCGCTTCGATCGGTTGCGGACGTCGGAATGATGTTTGTGTGCGGTACGTGCGCGTCTGCCGTCTGCTGTGTTGTGCAAGACTTCGTAATCGTTGTGTGTCTCTTTCAACGAATTTGTTAATTTTGTTTGGTTGTTTCAGATTATGCATATTTACTTATTTGTTTTTTAACATTATTTTGCGACTGTTCGCACGTTATTTTAGTTGATTATATTTAATGCATTACGAGGGGTTGACTAAAATTACTACTGAATAAATCAGTAACTCATGACTGTCAGAATAAAGTGCGTTCTGTTTATTTTTTTGCGCTTTCGTATGACCGGTTCATACACTTTTTTATGTGTAACAGAAGTTATTCCACATTAAAGTTACCTGCATTAAAACTTGTATAATACTGAGGCACGAAAAACTGTAAAAATTTTGTCCACCCATACAAACAATTACCCAATTTTCGCAGCGACGAATAAGAAAAAAATTCCTTTCTGTCCCAGTTTCCTGCCAAAAATGTGTCCCATTCGCTGAAAACACTTATAAGAAAAGAGCTCGGCAAATCGGTCTAGGAATTCAATGATCCTCTTTCAGCGCACCCTTAGGGCCGTTACCGATAATGTGGGGAGTGGAAAGCGTCGATTTCGGGAAACTCACCTTTTGCGTATGATTATATGTGTATGGTTTCACTTCCATGTTATCCATCCACCATGAAATTCTAGCCGGGGGTCGTGATCCATACGTCACACAGGGAATTTCGAACTTTCGATCAGCGGAAAAAGGTTGATTGCTACTCAGAATTTCTACGCTGAGGGGGCGAACTGCAAAAAGAATATAAAACATGCATCAGATTGGAGCACGGGGATGTTTAAAGCTTTTTTTCTCCACAGGCACGTTTACAATATTTCCTATGTATAATACACGAGCAGGGGGCGAGGAACTTTGTGGACTAGTGGCACGGGCTTTGAATTATTTATCTTCCTGCAAAAGTTCGGAAATTTTTGTTTCGTAATTGATGAAGGCGTTTTGAGATAGTTTTGCAGCATACATAGCTGTTAACACAAACACCTTCTAATGCTGCATTGCACGCATTGTATAATGGTACAAAGTTTCTCGTTCCCATATTAAATCTTTGGCGGGTTAAGTAAGAAGGTTCAAAGATTGTGGAAGAAATTCTTGCATTTTCAGGTAATGTTTTTCTCATAATCAAACATTGCGCCACAATTGTTGCCATCTTATAAAGATTAAATATAAAGGGGATCATCTTACACCATGTTTAAATGCCACTTTCATTATCTATATAATTGCGTTCAGTAAATCGAAATCAGATAAATTACAGTTTGGCTAACCTAACTTAGGCCGCGAAATGCGTAGAAGGGGAAGCAGGAATACCGCTGGCAGAGAAGGATGCACGATCCTTGGAGGGGATTTTTGCCGAAAAGATACAATCGGGAGGAAAAGTTTTCCTGTCTAACAGCTAGGTTGATAATTATGCTTTTTTTGGCTCCTCTAGGTACATCTTTATTACTCATTTCCAAGAAAGTAGTTATTGAACAATTTGGGAATAATGAGATCTCAATAATTCTTATATAGACACCTTAGAAATAATAGATAATATAAAGACACAAATTTAAATTGAAAGTTGTTAAAATTTACACAATTTAAGATGGTTTATGAGTTGTCTTATTTTTTATATTTTGTTGTTTGTTTGTGTTATGTAAGTTTTTGATATTAATGTTTATACATCATCAAACTCATCTTTGATTGACAGATAAATAATAAAAAATATCTAACACTTTATTATAGTGGTTTATTGAAAAAATAATAACATTTTATAAATTTGTGTAAGATTTTGATATCAAGAGTTCTACATCGTCAGTGGACTCATCGTTGATTGGTTTATTAAATGAAAATCTAATCCTTCTTCTTGTTCCTCATCGATGGAGATATACACTTCGTCGTCACTGTCGTCTTCATTCGCTACATTTTTCTATGCACTTGATGCGGGGTAGGCACCTGGATATCTGATAAAAGGATTATATTATTTACCTGTTTGTTTGTAACATGAAAATGTATTATTGTTCTCCTTAAGGCTGTCAGGTCAAAGTGGTCCAGAGTAAATCTGGAGTTCATGTCCGGTCTTTTCTTATTTGGGATGGAAAACATGGATTGCTGATTGTTTTCAATCTGCTTGCTTTCTTGTTTTATTCATTTAATCGTACCAAAACTATCTCCAGTTGCTCCTGCAACACGCTCATGTACCTAAAATTATGCAAGATACTTATGACATAACATGTTAAACTTATTTATTCGAAGTAGCTTCAAAAAATGTTTTACGTTAGCCTCATTTTTCTATTATTTATTTATTTATTTATTTATTCATAAAATTGCCAATACCGTGGACATACTTACGGAATATTTAAAAGAAAGGATCTAAGAATTAAATATTGCATATCGAATCAAAACTTGCAAATTTGTGCATATTGGAGCATGTCTAAGAACAAAACAATTAGAAAATTCAAGTTATTCATAGCTGGCATGCAAAAAGGTTTTATGGAACTTCCAAGTACCAGGTATGTTTCAAATATACCCCCATATAATTTAGAAAGTCACCGTGCCACTTTGTAATAATAGTGCATTATATGTCTATTAGTACTTAAGTGCTGTATAGTTACAATAAATATTAAATGCTTACCTTAGAAAGAGGTATTACTGGAGCACAGAACAAATAATTTCGCGACTTTGGCTACTTAAAACTTTGTTTTTCACTTTACTTTGGAAATGCATCTCGAAGAATTAAAATACATAGAGACCTGCACTGTAAAAAATAGTACTCTGAATATACTCTAAAATAACATTAAGCGAAGCTGGAGCATGTCCACTCTAGTATAGTGAAGAACTTAGCAACATTGTTAGAGTAAATTTTAGAGTGATTTTTACTCAAGTCAAATGAAATTTTTGACACAAGATTTGAGTAAAGATGTTTTTATTCTAGAGTAAAAATACTCTCTAATGGTGTTAACTAACAGTGTGCGATATGCCTTACTAAAGCATTAATTAACTCTTTGGATGAGTTCTGCTTACACTCTGCTCTTGAGTGAAGTAATCACTAGTTAGAGTTAATGAACTACACTTAATGGGGGAGAAAGGAAGCAAAATAAAATACGTATGAATATTTATAATATGTTTTATTACGTATCAAAAGTAAATAAATACTTAGGTACTAAGTACCAGGTGGTACTTGAACAGGTTGGCGTTATTTGATATGGTTCTTTATAAACGAAAGTCAATTACATTTAACTAAAATAATATGTTCGGCTTGGAAACTTGCATACACGTTTAACAAGTCTGTTAAACGACCTTGAGGCACAAGATTAAATTTTTGAAAAAAGATTTATACTATGTGGTGATCGACTACTTATTTATCATTACTCATACTAATGAATCGCCATTGTGCAAGTATTACTTACCTTTAGAAAGCAATTCCAAAGTTAAAATAACTACAAAACTCCAAATACATTCACGTTCACTTGTACTCCGTTCGCTATATAACACGGTAGCAATACAATGTTGCCAGGCACCACTGGCACAAATAGAAATTTCGCTAGATTGCCGCAAGTAATCCGCAAAAATTCTTAGGACAGGGCCGGATAGAGTATGTAATCTATTAATATGAAACGAAATTTATTATTTATTTTACACATTATGTTACCATGAACCATGAACCAATAATTTTATTACGTGAAACACACAAGCGCCAAAGACACGTCAGTTGTTAAATTTTGTATTGGTAGGTAATGTGTACACGATATATTTTTCCAAGCAAAGAAAGTACAAATTACTCATTTAGCGTAAATAAATCGATTCTGCTTCATATCTAAGTTTGCCATATTGTTCATTTGGTAATTCTATAACGCTTGCAAACTTTAGGTTTAAATGCTAAATTGTAATAGCTAATAATAAACTAAAAATATTTTATCCCGCTAAAATATCTGTCAACCGCTAAAACCTATTTTTTTCTTGCTAGGTGAGTGTTTAACTGCTAAATTTACCTGCAAAATCTCTAAGTTGGCAACAGTATGATACAGCGATATGTTACAGATGGCGCGTTTTGAACGCCAATCTCTACTAGAGCTCTGTTCACCCTCAGCAGAGTTACTTTTACTCTAGATATTTTCATTCGCTCTAGTTCGAGAAAAAAGAGGGTAATTAGTGTAATAGCTACATTTGTTTAGAGGTATTTTGCAAAAAATCGATATACTAGAGTGAAAAATTGATTAAAGTAAAAATTAAAGTAGTTTTTACAGTACCTCCTTAATTATGCAACAAACTTGAAGCACTTATTACGAGACAAACCCAAAAAAATAGATTTTGTGTTACCTCCAAGCACATTATGTTCGAGGTCATACAAAAGACTGAAGTTCTTTTCATTGTCAAATATGGTAGTAATTTTAAAGAAGTTTTGATCTGTTGAACTGCAAAAGTACTTTTTGAAGTATTTCTCTTTAATAGCGCGCCTATAAAAAGATACTTCAACCTTTCACCCATCTAGTGTGTTGTGCGAGTTACAATTCGATAATTTTAATAGTAGGGGTGGGCGTTCCTACAACACCCGTTAAAGAATTTTCTTATGCACAGCTTCATCTTGTAATTATCTAGGGAAAACAATCCCTAAAGCTATAGCAGTAATTTATTTTACACTAAAATTATAATATTTATATAATCAAAGATAATTATCACCAGAGTCAATTTTTAATGAGCATAAAAAATAAATATTGGGTTAACAGAATAACATATAATATGAAAAGGTATTGCCATCTTTGGCAATAGGCTGCTAAATACCATCCATTATAGTAAACCTCAGTGTATATATATGTCGCTTTGACCTGAAATCGGAATAGAGCTTTAATAGTGTAGTGGCTAGCATGTTAGATTCCCGGTCAAAGCTGGTAATACATTTTCGTTACATATATTGCCCTGTTATCCCAACTACCGTCCCTTATGTTCATTTAAAATGCATTGAGGTAATAATTATCTTTGATTAATGATATTATGATGACATGCAGAAAACTATGCTCATGACAACTGCAACATTCTGCGTTCAACAACTGTACCATGTTGGTTTGTTGTAGATTATTTCGTTGCTTCTTGTTTCGTTGTTGAAGCTGATATGGTCATACCATGATCAGCTAAATATAAAGGATTAGTCGAATATATGGAATAACAGGCTTATTTATGTAAATGTCTTCAATAAAAGCTAACCCACTATTTGTTTTTGCATGTCAACGCAATTCCATGGCAGCATATTTTTTCTTTTTTTTTATAATGGCAACCAAACTATTTTTGCGGACTTTTTAGGCACGAGTGGCCTATGTCAGAAAAGAAAATGTTGTTAGCAAAATTTGTATCATCATTGGTCATGTTCATCATCATCATTGTTAGATCATGGAGATGGTGTACTTTGTAAGTTTAGCATTTGTTTTTTTTATACTCGGGCGGCGATTGACTATAATAATATTGTCCAAAAAATCCATAACGCTAATAGCTAGAGCTTGATCGTCATTTCTAGTATATCTTTTACATGTCCAGCTTCTTGAAAATTCATAACTTACTTGGGAACTGTGGATTGGATAATAGGATTTTTTTCCGGCTGACCGTTATTAAATAGATCAAAAACACTTTGGCGTGAACATCGTCGATCTCTACAACCAACCATCATGAGTATATTTCCATGTTTGCAAATTAAAATGAAGCCGTTCTTATAGAATTAGTGTATTAGTGTACTGCGATGTACTGCAATGTACTTCAGCTCGGCGTGAAAGAAAAACTAAAGGTGGTTTGTAGAATAATTATAGTCAAATGAATAAAAACCAGTATTGACTTGCAGGATCTTTCACAAACATTTTATGATCAAATCATACAAAATAAGCACCAGGTCATTTAAGGATTCAAGGATTCAAAACCGCAAAAAATTGCTTGGTAGCCATTTAAAAAAGCACGTTAGCAAAAAGATTGCGTTAAGGACATTTTGATAAAAGGTTCATACTTGCATTATAAACTGGTTATTCAATACTTTTGATTAACGCTGTGTATACTCTGTAGCAAGGTATTTTTATAAAAAGCTCGATAGCAATAGTTTTATGTCTTGGATCTTTCACTGCTAGGCAATGGAGGTATATATTAAATAGCATTTATGGATCACTGATTTGTTTTACTAGAAACAATGCATCGATAATACAGTAAGCATCTATGACTTATGTTACAATTTTTAGTATTTGGATTAAACCAGACAGGCAGTTTGGGCAAAATTCTTCAATAAATAGCAGAGCATGACAGCAAAATGTTCATTTTCTTCCATATTTTTAGGTGTCGATTGTAAACTTTGTTGACTTATCCTGCAAAATGATTCTTTAAACTGTCTGGTTAAGGAGCACTGATTCAGGGTGACAGTAGGTAAAGGTTGGAATCTGGAATATACTATTTTAATAACCTTTCCAGAACCTCCATGCCATTATTCCAACAGAAATCTGTAATATATATAAGTACGCTGTTTCGAGGTAATAAAGTTTACTTCCCAAAAGCGGTACTGCTTTTTCACAAACCGATGCAACATCCCTAGCTCGACAATGCAGTAATTAATCATTAAAGCCGAACCGTTCCGTAACTCAAAGCTAATGTAATGGCATTGTGCATGGGACCGGGATTCCAGGCACAGGATCGTGAGTTACATTCTTCCCGGCAATTTACATATTTGATTGCATTCGGAGCAAGCAAGTACAGGCAGTTATTAAAATACCGCGATTGAGAGCAATCAGCGCCGCATTCCCAATTACTACCTTCCACTTTCATAAATTTCTGCATCGCAGATTAAACGATAATTCGAACATTTACAGACAAGGATTTATTCATTGATTTCGATATCTTTCACGAATAATTCCATTTACTTCTTTGAAGGGAGATTCGAGCTGAAAGTATCTTTCGGCGGAGTTTCTGAAACGGTTGCGGTCTCATTGATATTCTATGCGTGAAAACAGATACCGCATTTCAGGAGTTCGTTTTCACGGGCTCTTCAAACAGCTGGGGGTGAATTTAAGCAGACAACTGTATCAGGAAGAGGGTGGTAGTTTTATCTAACTAAGGAAATGGGTGAGAACGGAATTGATTCGCATCTATGACGAAGCAGCGTGTCTAATCAACGCCAAGAACAGACGGAGAGGCGAAGCCAAAGCATACTTCAGCAGATTCGGTTTAGTTGTCAAGAATGCAATATTTCAGTAAGATTGCTATGCCAACAAGTTTAATTAAAGACGTACTGAAACTGGATTTTATGAAAGCCTTTGTAAATCAAGATACTTACATTTTGCGTAACATCAACGCTACAATGCTGCTTGAGTATCATTTTAAATACGAAAATAAGTTCTATGAACAAAAGGATGGGGTCAGCAAGTCTAGCTAATCTAAAAAGGAAAAAGTAATATACAGAAAAGATGGAAATTCCACCAGTTTTCGTAAAGAGACTTGTGGATGACTCATAGCCCCACCCGAAGAAGAATTGACTGAACTTGTCGAATGAAAAGGTCAAGAAGAAAAGATTTTGAACGAACAATCCAGAATTTGCTCGAATTCTTAATATTGAAAGACAATTTTACTGCAGTCACAATTTTTAACTACTTCAGGCCTGCCTACATAATTCGCCCCTTCTCGGAGCGCTCATAATTTTAACTGCCCATTTCTGAACAGTAAATAACCTACTTCGAGGAGTATCCCCAGTGCATTATGCTGTATTGAAGGACAGTTTCAAAGCAACCAAAGTAAAGTTATAACAGTTAGTGTAACACATCCGATATCACAGCGTTCCAGTTTATAAGGAAATATTTAGTCCATGAATACGGATCTTACGGATCTATATAATCAAAGAAAGCAGTATCATTACCTCGATTCTGGATAAAACCATGTTGGCAAGGGTTAACGATTATATGCTGATTTATATATGAAATATGTTATTTTTAAGTATACATTCAAAGACCTTAGAAATACTTGGTAATATAGTTCTTATCGGTCTGAAACTAGTATAACTAAACTATTGTCGCCTTTCTTCAAAAGAGGAATAACGATCTCTTCTTTCAATGCTGAAAGTGCGACGGGGAGTGTTCTTGTAACTATAAGTTTATAGTATAAGCAATTTTGCTATACAAAACATTTAACTTTTTTTTTAATATATATACAAAATCTTTAAATTATAAATAACTTGTACAATATCGCTTGGTAGGTATAGTGCGTGCCAGGAAAGAAGGCAGGCGTGGTGGCGGACGACATCCGCGCGCTCTTAAGCGTGCCTAGGATTTTTATTTTCCGCAAGGACGGGACCTAGGCTTCGTTACCGTCCCTAACCTCGCGGAGGTGGCGCATTGATGTTGTTTGCGGGACACCAGGTAGCTCAATCTTTTTTGTAGTTTTTGGTTGTTCAGTCTAAACTAACTTGACATAAATAGTTTTAGCACGAAACTACAGTTTGCTGTACTCAAGACCGAGTCCCAGATTTTACTGCTTAGTCGTTTAGCAAATTTACTGCAGTTAAATTAAAGCTTCTTAACCACTTAAAAGCTGGTTTATTGCAAGTCAAACAATTTTGCCCCAGGCAAACATTTTTTCCAAAATGAAATTGTTGACTTAAAGCCAAGTTTGTTGTCAGAATTGCTGGATACAATAATGTTGTCTAGGTATATTCCAGCAAGTTTCTTGAGCCGAATTACCTCACAAATAGTTTGAATTAAATTAAACATGATTTATCATTCGATTCGCCGGCGCCAGCTAAATACACATTAAAATCACCAGTGATAATAATTGTTTTATTTTGTAAAAGAGAGTTTGTGTCATGTAAGGTACTTAAACATAAATTTAAATTCCCGAAATGGGGTAATAACTTACTTGACTGAAGCAATGCTTTGTGTGTTTTGATTAGATACGACGTGGAGGCACAAATAATATATTACTCTCTAAGTATGTCTGCCGGACAAAACTGGTTGCAAAAGCCAATTCAAGTAGAAGAGATTAAACAGGGCATTTAATATCGTGAAAAAGTTACAGCCAAATATATTATACATAGGGTAATCCAACACCGTTGCATTATTCTACTGTTTTCATTACTGAATCTGCGTCTCTATCCATTATTCTTGTTAATTCTGTTTCGCGCAACAAAATAACCGTTTAAGCCCAGTCTAATGGCTTTCGTCTAGTAGCCACTATGTTACAAAATGAATATTCATGGGACGAAGTTACTTCCCGAAGCTTGGAACGAATCCCGTATATTGTTTAGATAGCATTATTCCGCGATGCACTCGAACTAAACAAATCCCAAGTTTTCTGGACTGCAAAGCTAATATCATTAGGCAAGCGATTTAGGCTGCATCTCTCTCCCACTTTGAGAAATCGTAATGGGGGTAACTACAAATAAGTAATAAGAGGAGCTAAACATGTTTCGCGTTTCAAGGCAGGACATTCATGAATAGGTAAAATTAATTAACATTCCTTTGGGCCGCGCTCCATCTTTGCAAAATTTATAGGTAGCAATCCACTCAGCTACTGTCACTGGTCAGGATGTATTGCTTTAATTATCTGCTATTCCGTTTACTATGACCGGGAGATTTTGCCTTATAGAGCATAGGACCTAATTAATCCCACAGTGCACGAAATATTAGCCAATATCTTGACTTCTTCGCTGTGCTAGCATGCTTTAAATTGAATTAATAAATCTATGCTGATAAAATAGTCTTAAAAATACTTGTAGTTAACTCCATAGCACTTTTAATATGGGTTTGTTCCATACAATTTGAGTAAATATCGACTCCTACAATATTGCCAAAAAAGAAGCGGACTTTAAAACCCTTCGCAGTACTTACCAACCCTTAAAAGTTTTCACTAGGGCCCAAACAGAAAAACTGCTTGCCAGTGAAAAAATTAATATGAAGTGTGCACCTGATGATATTGCATGTAGCGTCGGCCTCAAACCATACAGGTATTTGCGAACACAATATTTTCCTCTACCACCTTTATCAGGTTTATGGCATTGGGCTTTAAGGTTTTCGGTAAAACCTAGAATATCGACAAACGTTATAGATTTAATAAAGCCCAGGGCTTGTGAACTAGATGAAGTTGACAGATTATGGGTGCTCACGTTTGACGAGGTTTATCTTAGTAACCTAAAAGACATCGAAAAACAAAATGAACAGAAAGTATATCCGTTTAAGGTTTAAGACAAGGCAGGCCATTATTGCAAAGCGTCTCACAGGTAATTAAAAGCAACCCGCCTATTTTCAATTAACCCAACCAATGACCGCAAATTGAATGAATGCACTCAGCGATTTTATGTTAATAACCAGATTACAAACAAAAATATTATCGAATAGTTACTTTCATTTTCAGTAACCGACTTCACATACGCACACAAACTGAGTAACCACAACCTTAATTTGAAGCGATCCGTAAGGCAACGAGTTCGRCCTKTGACATGTTGTTTTCCGCGCTGGTTCCCACGTTGCTTATTTGATCTTGACGTTTCGACACTCATGTCGGTATCTTCCTCAGAAGTAGCTCTGAGCTCAGAGCTCATGATTCAATCAACGCGGGCGCCGTTGATTTCTGAATTGTTTGTGCCGCTTTTTTGCGTACTGAAGGTTGCAGATCAATGTCACACCACAGCTCCGAAACGTGAGCTTTCTTCAACCCTAAAGTGAATTATCTCACAAAACACTGCATAAAAAATAAACCAAATAATTCAAAAATCGTCAGATGACAAGTGTACGTCACTTTCCTGAGAAGCGACAAATTGATTTAATCGATAATTTCCATAGACGCCCTCGATGCATGAATCATGTATATGTAGAAACCCTATACAAAAAGATGTAATAGCAAGATGACGAATTTAATTTATCAATGACCACAAATCATTGAAGGAAATATTCAAATACCGAAAAATAAAAATACATTATGAAGTACATTTTAACATCCAGGTTGAACCAGATATCCCGTCGGATAATTTTTTCCTACATTTGTGGAATAGGTAGTGGTGCAAATGAGATGTCAAGTTTCATTTGAACCTTAATCTTAAACTGTAATTTCAAAAACCCATCTCAAAGAAAATAATAAGATCATCATTGTGTACTTTGAATTAATTTTCAACAATAAGACTGAATACCGCAGATACGGCACATAACATGTTTGCTTTGGTTCCACACAACTTGCACACTGAATATAATTGGATATATTTTAATTTGACTGGTACATTTTTTCGCGGGTGTCTGGTTTTGACTGTTCAAGTTACTATGGTATGTACGTTCTTGAGTAAGTTCAGGAATCAATAAAGACGATGAAACATATATCAAAACTTTACAAAACGTATTTTTCTAAGCGGGTTGACATGTTTGACTTTAAATGGCCGCTCTACAATTGTCGTAACCAAACAATGAATTTCTGGCAGCGACGATAATTTTAGATACTGAATTTCAAGCCACGTATGGCAGTGCATTATCTAGCGCGCATAATTTTTTTTTAAACTTTAGCAAAGAGAACTGCTGAAAAGAAAAACTTACAACACCAATTCCATACGAAGTTCTGCTATGTTTAAGCTGTACACGTATGTACGTATATTTGCTTACGTAATCTAATCAGAAAAAAGAGGTTTTCATAACTTGTAAAAGGAAACTAAGCCGAAAGCTAATTAAGTTTTGTAAATAAAATAGGTGAAGTTCCACGGCTTAGCAACCAAGAGTACGTTTTCATTTGTTTACCTATGTTAATTAGCACCCAAGTATGGTTTTTAAGTTATTGTCCTAATATGTTTTAATTAATATGTATTACATATAAAGTGGTTTTCAACTCATTATCTAACTGTAAGATTTTCAGAATTTGTCTATATTTTTACTGTATTACAATATGAACGTATAAAATTAAAATAACTCTCAGTAGAAAAGTAGAAACTGATATTACTGCCGAGCAAGTTTTTATAAAGTATATTTCGGGAACGAATCGAGAAACTTATATTATATTTATTTACTTTTTCTGTGCCTATGACATTATTTTCTTTGCTGAGAAAGAAATATATATATATTGTATAGTTTTGTATTGCCAAATTGGTTCTGGTTGGCATTAAAAACAGCGCAAGCTGACAGCCCGCCAGATTAAATAAAGACGTTTATTATTATTATTATTATTATTATGTGTGAACTGCATTATAAAAGAAAAAGCCTTTATCCCTAAAATCGTTATTTTACTGTCCGTATTTTGCCAACAACTTATTTCGTCGTTTTATAAAACGAATAAGATATTAAACATTAAACAACTGCAAATATTCCACGGAATCCAAACCGAAGCGCAAGAAATAATAGAAACATGCACACAGAAAGCAAATTTAAAGAACAGCAACCTATGACCTAAAAGACGAGCTTCCCTCTTGTAAGGCAGATTTATCTGTTTTTAATAATGGTAGACAACACAGTGTGTAACTTGACTGCCGACTTTTTAAAATAGGGCATTACAAACCACGCCGTCCACATGCGGTCCAGTTTCCATTTTTTCTGCGCTACTAAAACGAGTTACAAAGTTAAGAACAAGTTCTTAAGAATAGCTGACTATAAGCTAGGACTATCTAAATATTTAGCTATATTTACAACATTTACAGATATAAAGGTCTAAGTTGAGTCCTAAAGTAGACCTAAGTCTTAAATCCTACCTAAAGCATCAGGCAATCTTAAAACTTTTAATGCTATGTATAATAACATGTATATAGTTATGCATCCGTCCATCGATATTAAAACCCAGATGTGGCCTTTGGACAAAAAAAGATTGTAGACCCCCGTCCTAAAAATTAGTCGAGCATATTCTGCTATCTAGTCTATCTCTGGATAGACGAAGAAACGACATTATAAGCGCTTTTGTATGGATTTTGACTAGGTCGTACAAGATACTTAACCCAGAACTAAAAGAGTTTGTTTAGCATGGAGGCAGGTCCGTTCTACGAAATGGAAACTTAAGAATATTCAATATAACTGAGATTGAGAAAAGAACGCGTTTCCTGAAAGACTCATAATATGAAATTTGTATTCTGAATTCCCAAGGCGTTCTCCTTAAAATAAAATATCTGCAGTTATGACGGTGCTATCTTACATGCTTAACAACGATAAAGTGCACCTCAAATCCATTTCCGGTAATTGTCGTGTATCTCTTGTACCAAACCAGCGAGGAAATTAGTTTAGTTTAAATAGTTATATAATGTAGGTTTTTCGTAGTAATTATGATGTTTTTAAGGTACCTGCTATATTCTATTGCATGAAAACTAATGACCTTAAAAATATATAAACAGCCAGTAAAATATCACACTACTGACTCAAGCATCTGCACAGCTATGCATATTAACACAAATTAAGTAACAACACCAGGTTATAAAAACCAGCACCTATCTATCGATGCAAGAAATTGCTGTCAAAATTATTATCATCATCAATTATCATTTACTCAAAAAAATTGCAGTGGCAACACACCGTTGTTCAGAAACGTCTTGCGATAATAACCTAATTGTGGCATATCATCATCCCTAAGGAACAACCCTCGCCGGTGTATGCATCCATCTTGTCGCTAAGCCCAATACTCGAGAGAATTTTCTAGTACAGTACTGAACCAATATCGCGATGAACCACGCATTTTAAAATCCCGGATGAATTGAATTTTCTAAACTACTTTACAAGAAAGCAGGCTTCTTAAAGCGCGGATGTTTATGTGCTTTACTGGTAAGTTCCTAGACAAAATTCTCTGATAGTGCCCTCTTTGTCCGTAGCCACTCCATCAATTTTACAGGGGCGTAAAACGGAGCCTCGCTAGCGGCGGGAAAATGATACTCTGTGGCCACATGAGAACGAACACGGACGAAAACGTGATATTGCAGATCTTTTAATTAAACTTGTCCTTTTATAACCCATAGGTTTATTGGAAACGTATACGTGTAGTATGGAACAGCTTGAGTTCCTATAACTTATTTAATTAAAGGATAGAGGTTTACTTAGCTAAGAAGTTTGAGACCGTGTCAGATCAAGTTCAGGGGATATAAAAATCATCCCTTGTAAGAAAACTACCGACAATTTTGTTATTCTCTTGTAGAGTATGCGGATGCGGAGTATTGTTTCGCCTTACTTCACTTGAGCCAGGCTGAAAGACGGGAAAACAGATTCTCCCGGAAATATTACCTACTCGACCTTGTCAATATTATTTTTCTTGCTTTGAGCGAAGCAATGCTCAACAAATTGCGTTTATATTACCCATTTCTTTTGTGCGCTCAAACCGGAAATCGTTATTGATTTACTTAAGGACGTTATGTTCCAATTAAGCTGGTAAGCGTTGGAATTGGTAAAGAATCGCAGCGAAATAACTGGAAACCTTTATCGTTCCTGGTCAAGAAAATACAGTCCAATTCCTTTGCTAATGACGATTTGCAAAATTGAGATGATTGGTATAATGCAGGTTGTAGAAAAGAGACAATTGTCCAACCTGTAGATGTTGGACTAAAGTACGAAGTAAGTTATACAAGGAAAAAGGAATTTTAGTCTAGGCAACGCGCACTATTTAAAAATACACCGCCTAACCTCGGTTCCAAACATTACAAACAATACAGCTGTCAACTTTTAATTACTAGCGGTGACGTTCAGCCGCAGATCCATTGCTTTTCAAAGCAGCAAGATAAAGCGTCATCAGCACACAGACTATTCTTTATAGCTAGATATACTACCAAGAAAAGAAGTCCAAAAATGGATCCCGATGGCAAAATAGAGATCTACATGCCAATCTGGATGACACAGCACATCAGCTATTAACACTATTGTACTTTATCACTCAAGAAACTTGATATAAATTCACACAAGCTTAACTTAGCGAGTAAGAATTCATGATCTGTAGTTTGAAAAGCCCTTGAGAAGTCAAGCAACACACTGCGGCAAATAGGTTTATATCTAATCATAATAGCATGCCATCCGTTAATTGTATTAGGGCAGATTTACGGCTGTAACCTAAATGCTAGCTGATGACAAATTGCAAGTTATAAGAGAATAGACTCATTATACATTATCCGCTCTTGAAATGACTGGCAAAACACTTACTGTCCTAAAATCATTCAGCTCTGTTTGCTTGGCAATTTTGAGAACTGGGCTTATCAGAAATGAGGTTTTCACATCTTTGAGAAGGTGATCTTTTCTTTACATAAACTGATCCCGATGATTTTATTTTAATAGAGTTAACATTTATCTGAATCTCATCCCACGAACAAACAAAATCTATTACAGTTTTTGTATGCACTTATATCTATTGCTTTAAATTCTTAAAAATACAATTTTTTGTCCGAAACACTGATGCACTGTTCTAAGTAGATCGTATTTTTATGTACAATATCTGAATTAACAATACTTTTTTAATGACTTATAACTATTTGCTATTGTTGGATTCTTCCGTTATCTAAGTCTATTAGGAGTTCTATTCTAAATTTTTTCCTTTAAATTTACTAATTTACGGGATGGTATCAGTGATGGATGCGTAGAATATAGCATACCAATTACGCCATTATCTGCACTCAGTACGTAATACTTTACTTTAAAAATCTTGCATAGAAAACAGCTTGTGTGAATAAACATAAATTAGAAAATATTTGAGCAGTTTTTAAATAGTGGTAATCATAAATTTGTCCAAAATGCACAAATATCAATACTGTTTTGGATTTCATTATTATTTCAATTTTGTGTTGTCTAATGAAAGAAATATTGCTTTGTTATATATTAACTGGCAACTGTTTTTTTTTCAAAAATTTTTAATCGACAGTTAGTCTTATTGAACTGTGCTGAGAAATAACTAGCAATTGTGGTTGCTGAATAATTGGTAATTAGCTGTAATAAATATAATAATCTATAAAAGTACCATGTCAATGAAGCATTATATGCTTCATCACAATATACGAGTAAGTAGCAAATTATTTGCTTAATTTTGTGGATTTGAAACATTGCGAAAACAAGAACATAAAAAATTATCACGCTTATGAAGGACGACAAAAATAATATTTTATCCCGAAAATGCGTTTAAAGTAGAAAATTATAATTTAAGCGTAAACGCCCACCAGTGGTTAATTCTGTATGATATTATTTCTATCCAACAAATTCTACATGGACAACATACAAATATAAATTCCATGGACATTGGAAGTATCTGTATTTGATGTTTCAGAGGATTTACTATTCAATTAATAAGTGTGAAGGTGCGTGACAATTTGGCATATTACTTGTTACTTCTCCTGAGGACGTAGTTTGCTTTAATACGGTTATGTGCCTTTGTAATTTCAACTTTTTGCTGATACATCGCTTCAACCCTTTCATTTTCCAAAGTACATCGCCACTACCTTTGATGTATAGGTAAAATCAGCTCTATTCCGTGCTGCATGGACTATATTGAGACTGCACTAAGAAACTTTAACAAAAACGATACGAATACGCCTGTAGTTGAGTGGTGGAGACAGCATAATATATCGAAATAAAGTTACTAGAAATACTGCGTATAATGACGCAACTGATGCACCGGAGAGTACAACATTAATTCGTTCAACAGATGTACTCGTTTATTTCAAACATGGTCTTTCGATATTTATGCTGGTAGAATAAAACCATACAATATATACAATATTGAAGGGGTATTAATTAGGATCAGAAATGGAGAAACTGAGTGGATGCAGTAAAAATAAAGTTAATAATAAAAAGTGTAATGCAATGATGCGTTTATCGTAATATAGGTATAAATACGATTCGGAAATGTAATCCAGAGCGAAATAAAATAACACCCAAAGATGCAGAATTATAAGTGGTCGCGTTAAAGAAAAGTGTTCAGGAAGGGTTTTTTAAAGATGCCATTTTTTTAGTTATTTTTTTTCATATTTAAACTTTCAAGACGATTATAATTCACACATATTCCATAGTTCAGCAGAGCGTTGTGAGGGTTTAATTAGACTGGTAAGAAACAGGTTACAAAAAACGAAGTAATTACATAGTAGAAATTGCATTAACTTCATTGGATGAACACAATAGTTTAATTTGAAATAAAAATACAGAAAAGAAACTACAAGTCGCGAAAGACTTCACGTTTAACTAGAGCTTTTGGCGAAGTAACCAAGGAAATACTGTTATAATCCATAAAGGCGCGCTTCCGTCTTAAAAGCTTCGTTTATTATTTAAGCTCACTAGATGGCAGATTAAGACGCAGAAGCTCAGGTACCTCAGCGTCGACTTTAGAGCGACCGGTTAATAACTCGCACATCCAGTTGCGTCACTAGTGCGCACTTTGCGGCTGAGGTCATACGATTTCATGAAAACAGCCAGCTACCCCTCTAGTCCTAAGAGTATGTAACTCCTTCTCAGTTCAACAAGTAAATTTTTAACAACAGAAATGTGCTATTCATACACAGATAATAAATAATGGCCTAAACATTTCTCTGCTATAGCATTATCGCCTCATTAACTTAATAGTGGAGAAGTAGCAGATATGTAATTTAAGAAAGGCAGCTTAGTTCCTGCTAGCTCCACTGTTTCTAAATCTGGCTCAAATCTTCCTAGTTAGCTTTTGAGGCGGATTTGAACAGTTGGAAAGGCGAGGAGAGTTGGCAACTCCTTAAAATAGACTGCTGCAATGGCGATATCATGGTGGTTTTAGCTTTTAAATAATTAGAAGAATGTGGAGCTAGTTGGATATAGCGAAAAGCATTTTGGAGTGTCTTGATTTAAAACTATATATCTCCATTTATTGCAATAAATGTAATTGAAGTTGCGTTTCTGCTATTCCGCTGGTTTTGATTACAATTTTACAGCAACTTTACAGCAATCGTATTTCGCAAATTGTCTGCTGCTGTTGTGTCAATTCGTAACGTAACTTTGTTTCGGTTTATTAATATATTTTGTTTATTCAGTACTTTGTAAAACAATATAAAATATCCGGCAACGTATATTTTAAAACTGTAGATAGATCTTTTACACCGAGGTTTTCAATGAAAACGAGCCAACCTGAAATCCTGAAACCTGTCGATTTTACTTCGTAACGTTCAAACTTGTCAGAATAATAGTCCTCTGATTATGGCAGCGCCAACCATTATTTTTTTTAATACGGAAGTCGAGTAAAACCTTATTTTAGACGTCTTTTAAAGCACCTTTTGCAACAGAAACAATAAAATACTTTTCAAAAATTAACTTGCTCATCAAAATGTGTTTATGAAGTCACATCAACTTTCAGTCGACTCAATTTTGAAAATGGCTTCCATCAACATCCATACAAAGGTTGAGTAGTGACTCAAATGCTTGCCTGATATTTTTCAAAATCTCTGGCAGGAACTGCAACAAGTATTTTTAAGGAAAGTTTAATTATGTAAGATCTGGAGAGCTTGCTGGTGATTCAATAGGTCATCTCCGTCCGATCCAATGCCCATGAAAATTGCCAACAAGAAATTGCTTGATAGAAGCACCATATTTACGTGGCGCCTGGTCCTATTAAAAACCTAGTTGATTTTAATTCAACTTTTCACCTTGTTCCACGATGTTAATGATATAATGATCACATTAAACTTGTTTTACCTCTTAATGCGTTACCGATACAGTGATATTTTCGCGTTTTCATAAAAAATACAAAATTGGTTTACCAAATGCAGCCCGGAAAAAATACAAAGTTGAATTGATTAATTTAAAACTTTCAAGGAAATGGGAATTATTTAAGTAGCTTAATATTATTCATATAATATTGAATTTTTACAAAAAAAAATAATCTTTATTCACAATGATTATCTAAAAACGTTGCAAAAAGCCTTCAAAATAAGGTATTCCTCGACCCGTTTTTCCCTACTATAAAAAAGGGTGAGAGCTGAGAAAGTCGTACTGACTTCAAATGTTGCATCATAAAATATGCGCCTCAGAAATATAATGAAACCGTTTCAGGATTTTACCCGATTTTTTCTTTTATAGAATTTATTGAGGGTGGTTTGTTTGCAACGAAACGTATTCAGTATATTTATACTTGTTATATTATTCCTAAAAGACCAGAGATTAAGCATGTCCCGTTTTCAAACATTTGAATTAAACGTTTTCAAATAATGACTATAATACGATCAAAATCGTTGGTAGTTAAATGCTCGAGGGAACAACACCGCTCCACATGCCATAAATTTTACGGGCCCTTTAAAAGAAGTTATTGCACATTTAAAGGCTTCTTATAGCGGAGATTCCTTAATAATTTAGAGGAATTTGGAGCGAGTTAGTATGACCGAGCTTCTGTTCCATTAAATCAGTAGACATGGTAAATCCGTCGACCGTGGACTAATCTGCATAATGGTTTGTGAATATTGCCGGTTCTGCTGCGGCAGAGAACACGGGACTTCTGTAACCCGACCAATAAATTATACCAAACGTCAAAATGCGGCTTTGCGTTGCACTCAGTTGTAGACCGACCGACCTGTATCTGGAGGATATTTAAATTATTCCTGCGACCGGAAGATACATAAATCCAACTTCCGGATTACATTTCAAATTATACTTCGACGCAAACAAAATTTCCTCACGGAAGTTGTGAAATCAAGTAATTTTATTCTTAAGAACTAAGATAAGTCTAACGATAATGTAGAGAACTTAATACTTCCGTAGAAGCGTAAACTACGAGAATGCGCAATATAATAACAAATAGTTGGAAGTATAGTCTCGTATAGGGCTATATTGGGGGTCCCTTTGTCTAGAAATCCATCGCTCTCGCAATTGGTATATTGCAGACATGTACGGCTACAATGCATAATTAGGGTTGTCCACAAACCGCTCTAGTCCAGTATTGGAAATTATCATCTTGTTTAGAAAAGATGTGCTACTATTTAGAACACTTTCAGGCATGAATTTGAATAATATTCGTAACACATATTTCTTTTCTTACCTGTATTAAGTCCCTCTTTATTAGGATATAAGCAGAATTTATAAGTGCTTCACCTGGGGCTTAACCCTTATTCAAGTGGGCTAAATCATGTACTGAAGCAATGCATATTTTCTAAAGGGACCTGAATTGGTAAGTAACCCGTAATTATTGGAGTTAATTTTTTACTGCGACAAAATAACCTTAGATGACTGCGAGAAGTATACAACTAATCATAAATAATAAAATAAATCGAAAATATTTATAGCTAATATTCATTGTTATCTACATTTGTACTACATAAAAATTAGCAACTAATAATCATTTTGACTAGTTGATTATTCGAAATGCCTTGCCATGAATCTACAGTCAGTACAGTAACGCCATCTATCTTAAAATGCATGTCTATGCTGTGCTGTCTGCACCGCAACCAACAGCAGATAAATCTATTTCGCTATCATTATAGTTCATCAGTGCAGTTTAGGTCTAGTGCAGACAGCACGGCATAGAACTGGTTTTGCTTTATATACCAAAGGCTTGGTATGATGTAAATAAGAATTTAGATGGCAATGCCTACTGTCAGCATTACACTGACATGATGATAAAGTCACCTAGCTGGCATTATGGGATCTACTTCCTAAAGGAAGTGACCTGTAGCCCGACAAATTGGCATGCACGTGCATACTACAATTTGACAGTAGGCCCCCACAGCACTTTTTGCAAAAAGTGGCCGCTAGGTGGCTTTGTCATCATCTCGGTGTAATGTTGACAGATAAAACTGCCACCTAAATGCTTACTTACATCATACCAAGCCTTTAGTATATAGACAAAACCAGTTCTATGCCGTGATGTCTGTACTGGACCTAAACTGCACTGATGAGGTAAAATGATAGCTCTATCTGCAGTTGGTTGCGGTGCAGACAGCACAGCCTAGACATGCATTTTAATGTATTGTTGATTCTTGCCCGCTTGCAAAAAGTGCCGTGGGGGCCTGCTGTCAAATTGAAGTATGCAGGTGCATGCCAATTTGTCAGGCTACAGGTCACATCCTTTAGGAAGTAGATCCCATAATGGCAGTTAGGTGGCTTTGTCATCATGTCAGTGTAATGCTGACAGATGGCATTACTATCTAAATTCTTACTTCCATCTCTCTTCTTACGATTTTTTAATAGCACAGTTCATATTTGATGTTAGAATTTGTTTTGCCTTGGTCACCTGCGAGAGGGATTAACTTCGTCACAGCAATGTTAATGACGCCCTCGAAAGCGATATTGCATTTTACCAACAATTATGTATCATAGCATACCAAAAATAAATCGTCCAGCAAAAATTCTATTTAGACCGCAGTAAAATCGCAGCAAAGTGCTAAACAGCGCTGCCAGACTAACCATTCCCTGTGGTATCCGATTGTCTTCTTTCTGGCGTCATAATATTTGCATCTAACAACAGAAAACGCCAACTTTAGATGGAAGTGGTTTATGAACAGCTTCATCTGTTGTGCGTACTCTTTTGTTTTAGGGTCGTTGGGTAAACTAAGGTTGTTTATGACGTTTAATCAGCCATCAGCGTTGTCACTTGCGAAATAATACACATGCGAACAGTTAAAACAATAGGTACCTAATTTATTCGCCATCCTCTACAACACGTTTTACTTAGCTGTTCATTACCATCTATGGAGAATAACTACTGCTCAAACTTCCCCCTGTACATTACAAAACTCACAGTTTAGGAAATAAATTCTGAAATTCTACTCATGAAAATACGGTGTATACTAAAGCAGCTGGGCATTCGTGATAGTATTAGCAAGCCTGATTAAACTAATAATTATTTTATTATCACAGTACCTAATAAGCCAGTGAAAAATCATCAAGCACTTAGAAAGTAAGTTATCACATTCATTTTACTTTTCACTAAATTGATTACGTCTGTGGAAGTTATTTCTGTTTAGAGAACCATTTTGTTTCAATTATATTGAAATCTGTTACTTTTTTTCCAACATACAGAAAAAAATATAATCATTTGTGGCAACTTCGATTAAGTGCACTTACTTAGCAGCCTGGGTTTGGACTAAGCACAACCTTATTAAGAATTACGGGCTATAAGAGCATCTAATCAGAGGAAGATGACAATTTTACTGATTTAAGATAATATTTTCTCGGAAAGATCGTTGTTGTCTTCCAACTACTTTACTAAAATAGTTTTATAACGTTTTGTTTAAGCTATTCCTTTCGTCATGTGTCTTCTATGCATACCATTTCTACTTTTCGATTTTTTGTTGCGTTACTTTGTGTTCATGCATTCGAGTACAGTGGCCGTTCTTCTTCTTTTCTTCAATTTGCGTTTCGTTGTCTCCATAATTTTATATCTTTCGGTTGCAACAGTTTGTTCTTGCTACACCAACACTACATTCCTGCAGTATTCTTCTGTCTACGGGGATCTTTTTTTTTTGTTGATGTCCACGATAGATTTCGTTGTTATATATGTGAAGGAGATTACCATCACTAAAACAAACCAAAAATATGTCGTTCTTGGTAAGGTAAAAAGAGAGAACTTAAAATATCTTCTACTTGAGCTAATGGACTATCAGTTGATAAAAAAACTTTTAAGATTTTCATAACCGGTTAAATATTGAATACCTAAAAAACTACCACATTTTTATTCTGCTCGTACGCATGTATTCCTTGGGGCGTATGAACTTTCAAAAACATTTGATTCCGACTAGATCTATAATCAACAGAAAGATAGTACAAATTAACAAATGTAGGTTTTTTTTACTATAAAAGTTATAGTTTTATTCTTCTCTGCCATCGAGATTATGGTTCGTGGTCAACAAATCTAGTTTACACAAAATCTTCTGTTTCTGATTCTCTTAAAGAAGTGTTTCTGTCAGATGTACATATCTTCTTCTGGCAAAAAGTTATTAGTCTGACTTTTCGATTACACTTGTAATTCGTCAAAGACGAAGAACCTCAAAATTCGTCTGTCACAAGATCAACCAAAATTTTGTTTGATCTGGACGCTGATAGCATTCACCTTCGTAGTTTTACTGTTCCAAAACTTTTGTTAATATTAATCAAAAAAAACCTCTAACTCTTGTTTTAAAGACAGTTAGTATGTTGTAGTTTTTAAATAGTTACATAAATAGTTAATAGTTATCTCAATAACAACCAATAAGTTGTTAAATATCGAGAACTTTGATGATCGATCCAGGTGTTGTTTACAGTACACATTGCATATTGACATTATGCGTTCGCCACATTTGTAACTACGATATGTAAATGCTTTCAAAGTGTATTGTGCCGACCATATATTGCTAGCAACATTAGCCATAAGGAAATATTATCAGACCACGGCTTCAATCTAAAATCGCATATAACTGTTGCGACTATTTTCTATTTATGTAGATTTTGCATTTAGTGAATATGCCACTAAAGGTTTTCAATAACATGAGTCAGTTACTGTTTTAAATCATCATTGGATCATGAGGGTGTATATGATCTACGAGCACATCCCTCCCTTAAAGTGTACGTAATACGTAATGTCTTGTACAGGCTTCAGACTATAACTTCGTGCAGAGTAATAGTACAACAGGATCAAGTATTTCCCGAACACCTGCATAGCTCACAATAGCCTCGGGTATCTAAAGCTATTTACACAGTGACATAGTCAGTTTGCGATTAAGCAGCATAATCTAGATTAATTAGCTGAACACACAACAAGGCTAAAGTCGAAGCTGATAATTGCGAATTGCTTGTTATTGCTATTATAAATGCTGTCAAGCACTGTTAGACACCAAAATCTTCTTTATTTAAAAGAGTAAAACGGCTAAAATGTGTGGAAAAGATAACTTATGATCCAGTCGGTAAGGTGAAAAGTACAGTTCTACCTTGCAAATGGTAAAGGAAAGTTGGTATAAAACTTTACTTAAGTAAGTTGTTTAAAATCCCAGGCTTTCCATCATGAAGGGCTTCTGCTCGAGTCACCGTGGTGGTTCAAAGCGGTTGAGATTATTTTTTACGTGATTATCTCGTTACCAATGTGTTATGTCAACTAAGGCTATTAAGAAAAATGAAGCTCGTGAAATTTTCAACATTTCTTGTTCTATATTTTTTTTGCCGTATTTCATACTTCGGAGATATAACGCGTAGAAAATGAGCAGTTTTAATACTACTGCTTAAGTAATGATAACGTTACTTTCTACTCGTAGAGTCCTATACTGAAATACCATTAGAAAGACTTGCTCCTGAAGTTATTGTTAGCTTAATTCTTCGTATTTATTTCACCCACGGTCAATTTCGTTATTTCTGGAGGTAATGGCTGGAACAGCACAAGCGTTGAAGCGTTGAAATGTTTTCACCCTGTTATTTGAGCTCCGTCGACACATGTTTTATTCCGGCTATAATTCATGAGTATCAGGCACGTTCTTTACGTATCTCCTGTTTTGAAATCGCATTTAAATATGAATACATCATAAAGCTTTTACCGCATCATTTTAGGGCAAATGCATCGTTTATAGTCGTTGCTTCACAGCGTGACGTAAAGACATTTAGCGAACATAAAAGCAAGCGACAGGTCAATTTTGTCCATCCTTATTAGTTTTGGCACCTTTACAAGCAGCTTCTTACTTATAAAGTATCAAATAATGATTACAGTGACTCTCTTTGTTCCCAATTAATTAATAAAGCCAATTAATAATGGATATATTACATAATACCAAAGGCAAGAATAAATGCTTGCGCTTCCAAGCAAAAGTTCTAGTATCCAGCAGCACTATTAATTAGGATACATGAAATTAAAGTAAATAGTGAAAAGAGATATAATAACTACCTGGAATTTTTTAGGCAGCATACGCATACAGCGCTATCTATTGACTGTCTGCGAAGGCACAAAAGTGAATGTGTTGCTTCAGATTTCCTATATTCGTTAGAAACATGTTGACCAGCTATCTTACAGTCTCAACCTTGCACCTAATGGCTATTTCCTCTTACTTCACTTTAGCCTTTAGACAGTGGCCTGTTGGACAAAGCTTCGATAACGTTGAGGATCTCAAGACCACCGTGCTGGTTCAATTCCAAGACGGAAGACCATTATGTAAAGGGGTGAAGAAACTGCTGCAGCGTTATGAAAAGTGCTTGGAAGTGAACGGCGCTTATGTAGAAAAACGAAATTCTAGGAAAGTAAAACTTTGAATAGAAGATTTTGGTAACAAATACCTTTTTGATGACAAAACTTCCCTTACTTTCAAAGATGCCTCGTATTCAACACCTCCGTGAATCAAGCAATTTCCTTGTAAACATTTAGGACCGAGGCAAGATTAAGGAATCTAGTACAAAAGAGTGTGATAGTAAATGCGTGCAATAGTCAAAAACATGTATTTGTAAGTGTAGGCTTTCAGCTATCTGGGACAAATTTCTAAACGGGCTTTTATGAACAAGGAATTAGCGACAAGACAGCAGTGAGGCAAATCAACACTGAAGTTGCAATGTTCCTACCTCAGTGAAGGGCGCGTGGAATACACCACGTAGATTACACTATTATCTTCGCGTAAACTATGTAATATTCTACTTTGAAAGTTTACTGTAGAAAATAGTATTGTGTACATAAACAGAAATATTCAGCTTTTTAATGGTGTTTGTTATCGGTACTGATCAAAACGCTTCAATGACACTATTGTTTTGTATTTTATTATTTCAATTTCTTGGTAACTAAAGAAATGCTACTTTAGCAACAAATGTCTAAACAACAATAACTTTTTGGGCATACGTTAATTAAGGCCAGAAAACCCGACTAAGCAATATAAGCATGCTGTCAAAAGCACTTTGGAGGCCTTAATCGGTAAAAAAGGCTCTTCAATGACTGTAAACTGTGATTTTATTGCCTTTCTTCTCTATAAACGGAAATAAACCAGCAATTTCGTACTCTACCCTATTGATCTGAAGGAGCAAGTGGCAGTGATAAGTGGTTATTAGTAAATACTTTTTTAAAGAAAAATCAATTTGTATCTGAAGTATACGGTTCTGAATTTGATAGCATGCCAAAAATAGGTTTCCTAGGAGTATACATAATATAGTTCTGGAAGGAAAGACTTCCAAACATATACTTTGTCTTTGAGCCCAAATAAGTTAAAAAAACTGTTCAGATACCATGATGACTTAGTAAAATATATTGTGCAAGTTTATAATACAGATATAAAAGCTATTAAATTTTAAAATCTTTCAGGAATTCGACACAAGGAGAAGCTAACAAAACAAAAAAATTATAAACAACAATTGTCTTTAGTTTTAGCGTGTAGCTAATACACTTTTAGCCAACATATACTTGTTTTGAATTTTCTACTTAAAATCTACGGTAAAGTGCTTTATCTGCATTTTCTACTCGTGTAACGTAGAAAATTATAACTTACGCGTAAGCGCCCATCACTGACCTACCTATCAATATCAACTATCACCAGCTCTCTGACTTACACTAAAAAAAACTAACATTCCCCTGAAATGAAAACTGAAAGCAAGTCAATAAATTAAGATACATACATGTACACTATTTCTTCCAAAAAGGCTCCATTAAGTTTCATGCCGTATTATGTATATTTCAGCTATTTGGTAGTTCCTAGTCTTTAAAATGATTACTAGTAGATGCAATTTAACCCAAAATATATAGTGCTATCAACGCGTTTACACCAAGCAGAGGGGCCTTCATTAACAAAGAAATCAAAAGCCTTTCAATAAAAACTCGTTACTGCGGTGCAGTTTGATTCGAAATATAGCCCATTGATTTCATCAAGTACGTGCCTTCGAAATATAACGATCTGCAACAAAGGTGCCACGATTTAATTACTCCATTGTTTGCGCGACAACAACAGCTTTCCCAGAAGTTTGCACCGCATCTGTTCAGTCGCCGTCAACTATAATTTATATTTCCACGCCAAAATTGCGAAAAAAGGGTTATACCCGCTGAAACGTAAATTGGCGCGATGTATTTGAGTGATTCGTGACGGAAATGAAGTTTTTTGTGCCCATTCACGAGTATGATTTGCACAGGAATTCTTTATCTGCACGTAGGAATTTTGTAAATCAATAATCGTGCGGTACGATAGCGAGCACACATAGGTAACAGGTGCATTGTTGTGATATCCATGAAACCAACACGAGCCGTGTTTTTGAACTCGTTGAGCCAAACCATTTCTAATGCATCAGTTTTGTGAAATGTAGCGCGGTGTTTTCCAATAATCCTACGTTGATGTAGCACTACAACACAGTAGACACGAAATCAATAGTCGGTGTACTCTGATGATGTATTCAGGGTAGGGTATTTTAGTGCTGAGGTATAGTAACATAGTTAATATTTTACGTCCATCGAAAATGTGGTGGGGTGAAACAAAAAGCAATGTAATTTTTCATTGGTAGGTTTCTTGCAAATTTTATCGATATCATCAAAAAGGAAATACTTAAATGGTTTTCTAAATACAATTGTCACTTTATGCTACATTTTGCATTACTGGAATGCGCTAGCTTAGCTTTAATTTTTTTGACCTGACGACGCAGATAGCGGCGCTACATTTTCCATATATATTCAGTATACACCTATAAAAAATTATGTTAGAGTTGAAGAGTAAATACAACTTCTTATCGTTTTGAGTATAATTTGCAAAGTATGTCTAAGGATGCATAGCATTCATAGAAAGCCGTGATTAGTAAACCTAACCTGATTCTTCTTCATAATTAACATATAAGTATTTAATCCTTCCCCCCTAGATGAATTCATAGTCAGAATGATTTTAGCCCTACTTGCTCTAGTAATATTCTCTAACAAAAAATACCTATTAAATACTAACTTGAAAAAACACACTCGCACTGTACGAAAGTGACATTTGTTGGAAAAAAAGCATTTTTTAAAAAATTTACAACTATTTGGTTAAGTGAAACATTATTAGTAACGATTAGGGTTGCCAACTCAGAATTCATGATTTCCGGGAAACATGGTTTTCAAATCCGGACACAGGAGAACAAAAAAAAACTTACATTACATTATTAGTATAAGTTGTTTAAGAACATGAAATATACAGGTAGGAAGTATAGCCTTAGAAAGGAGGCAACATTTATTTATTTAAGAAATTTAATATGGTTAGCATTAAATACAAATATGTTGAAATTTATACTTCCTTTTCTGAGGTGGCTTTTTCTTTCACTTTAGCGGGACAATGAAGCCAAATCCCGCTTATCCGGCAAACCTAGTTTGCTATGACTCTAGTCCATGAACATACTTAAAGATTTTGGCATGGTGCCGGTTGAAACAGGCGCGCTTGCAATTAAAAATACTGCATACTAAGTAGTTTCTTTATAATAAAAAATACGAATACTTAAATGGTATTTTGAATTTAAGAATATTCAGGCTGTATCGAATACCTACACCCCCCTGCCTCTCCGATCCACAGCTAAAGAAAAGTACAGGGTTTCTATAAATGATTCATGCATCCAGCGCGCATGTGGAAATTATCGATTAAATCAATTAGCCGCCTCTCAGG
The DNA here is from genome assembly GCA_025024175.1 of Rhyzopertha dominica. Classification (NCBI taxonomy): domain Eukaryota; kingdom Metazoa; phylum Arthropoda; class Insecta; order Coleoptera; family Bostrichidae; genus Rhyzopertha; species Rhyzopertha dominica. Next base: position 16,618,916 of record QCXZ01000064.1, read on the forward strand.
AAAGTGAACACAACTATTGCTTTGATGTATGCTTGTCGCCTGTCGATTTTCGCATTATTAGATAATTTTAATATGAGAAAACACGCGGGAGTGTGTATTTTCAGCATATTCTATTGTGTTTTGTGGGATAATCAACTTTAAGGTTGCACAAAGCTCAAATTTTGGAGCTGTGGGGTGACACGGTTTCTTATAACTTTTAGGTTATGTATCATATTTGTGAAGTTGTGGCTACAGTACGCCTGCTAAATAATTGTACCATGATGGACTGTAAGATACTGTTAGCCCTACGCAATGGTGAAATTCACAAAAGTGGTAGTAGCGTTAGCTGCACTAGTCAAAGCCTCCACAGTGTAAGGGTGTAGACTGTAGAGGTTACCACAAGCATACTGTACCAATAATTATTGTAATTTTTTACCTTTCACATAGAAATAGAGCCGTAAATTGTTGGAAAACCCTTATAAAGCCATCAATTTCGTGGCTATAACTTGATCTGTAACCTTCAGTACCTACTATCGCCGTGCTTATTGCAGCAGTTACAAAAATGCAGCAGAAAGAATTAAGAATCAACGCCGCCCACGTTGCATGAATCATTTATAAAAGCCCTGTAAAAACATCAACTTCCAAGCACGACGTAATAATGAATGCCGTGCAACTATTTAACTTTTTGTTTAATAACACACCACTCATCCATTAGCACTCGTTATTGCAAATCGCAAATTCGACAAATCCTAATTATTACTATTACCCCTATTGCCCGCAATACAAAACCAATCCGCGTCTAATTTGCTTATCTACCCTCAAACTGGTTCCGAACGGATTGCCCAATCCGGCCATCTTCAATTATTAACATTGTTAGAATGCAATCTGCGAGTTACCTGCAGTCCGCTTCAATGCACTCATTCGGCTTCACTGGCGKGCCGATAGTTACAGSCTTAAATGTGGGAAGCGGTAGTTGCACGTTCTCGTTCAGGAAGCATTGTTCCTGAAACCGAGATGAAATGCACGGACGAACTATCCCGAAAGTTAGGGGCTTCCTGCCGCACAAAATGGATACGGCAAACATAAAAGTATATGCGCGGTGGAAATGTATGCATACGTATACGTGACGCATAAATTGAAGAAAGTTGATACACAATTCTCCGCGGGATCAATTTGCCGATGTAAATTTATGAAATTTTGTCGCACCTTTGTTTGGCATCGAGGTGGGTAAAGAGCGGTTCTTCCTACCGAATTCTTACCTGAAGTCTTATCAATATTTCAGAGCAATTTCTGGAATGTTTGTGTTTGCTCAAGCACTGCTTATAACCGGCGGTATCTTCTGCATGTCTTGCATTATACATTACGAAGTACAGGGGAAAGGATTCAGGTGGATTGGCATTCGATTGGAGCGACCGAGCTGAGGCGCTCAAACACAGTACATATTTGGAATTATTGGAATGTTATGTTGAACTCCAGAGAACAGCTTATCTCTTAATAAGGGCTGTACCCGGTTTAGGTAGACAATGTTATGGGTTAATTTGTCAATATAGAAAACGAAAAACGCACCTCTTTTATTATCTTAAATATATGTTTACAGTTTTTTTAAAGTTACATATTTAAGAAACAGGATGAAAGGAAATAATTATCCGCAAACAACTGATTTTAGCCAAACCTTACTCATAAACTTTTATAAAAATTATAAAATAAGTCACATGTCGGAATTTGAACCTTTAAAATCCGTTTTTTCTTATTTAAAGAACCACGTTAGTAATAGAAAACCAGTACAAAACCAAAATTCTGCTAAAAATTTTTATGTTGAACCAAATTTTGCGTGGTTGATTGATAATGATGGTATATTCATAACATATTGCAATAACAAATTGCCTGGGCTGATGCTTTATACAACAATAAAGTTTGCACACCAGCTGTCGATTTAGCAGCATTTATCATTTTACTGTTCATACGGCCTGATTATTGTTGCTACTGCTTATTTGTGCTATGATTATAAAACGGTATACCAACAAAAGAATGGTGTAAGCCCATGTGATCTTCAAGAATACCACTTGTTTACAATACATTGTTGGTTAGCCACCCTTGAAATCTAATATTAATGCTTTACTCGTCTCATTACAAAAAAAATGGTTCTCCCGTTAGTATAATACCCTTACGCGTTTTTTAAGTTTTTTTTTAAACTTGCAGAATGTACTGCAAAACAGATGAATGATGGCAAGCGGTGTGGATGAGACGCGTTGGCGCCAGCCTCAGATTGCGCCGACCATAGTATACCAGGGGCGGCGCAAATGAAATTTTATTGGTTTGCACGCAAAGTGGTGTTTGGGAAACAAGAAATACAGGAAACAGTAATATTGTGTAATTAAATAAACAAAATAACGCAGGTAGTACAAAAAAATGGAAACCTGAAAATAATGTCAATAATACGTACGCATACATGTGAGTTGTCAAATGTCATACTTAGAAGAAACAAGACTGTACTATAAAGAGAACTAATTACTAAGTACAAACAAGAGTTACTACCAGAAATTGAACGCAAATAAAAAGAAAGCAGGCGAAACAACATTATACAATGAAGATGGTTAATACATAAGTATATATGCACTATCTAATCACTTTCACAGTCACTGTCACTACTATCTTGTAAGTTAATAATGGAGGTTACACTTCACTGAAATTATCAACAAACACTTCATGCTCAATATATTTGTCCTCTACTTTAATCACGTGATCACAGCGCTTCTTCCAATCTTCGGGTTTCATACTTTCAAGAGTATCTGAGGCACCGCTATCATTTAAAATAATAAAACACACCGTACACTACTACACAAGTTTTATTTTTGCCGTCCGACATCCTGCACAATTTTCAGTCACGACACGACCACGCGCGATTACAGCAAGTACTACCGTTACGTCGGCACTGGTTCTGAGTTGCAGATGCGTTTGTGCGCAGTCCCCACTGCTCGCCGTCTTTCATCTGTTTTGCAGTATTTAAACTATATTTTGGTGAAGGACAGATTCTATAATTTACACAACACTAAGATTAAGGTGCAGATTGCACTGCATTTCTGTATAAGTAAAGGTGAGGGAAATTTAATGACGTAAAAATATACATTTCGGAAAAATATTAATTTAGGAAAAATAATAATAATATAATAAGAATAATAAGAAAAACCGCCACCAGTGTTACATCCTACATTTAAAATTGCAGATTACCAAATTAAATGCTAAAATGCAGCAATAGCGGACTAGATAGGTTTACCTGAGTTTTTGAAAACCTCAATGATTGTATAAACAGTAATGATTTTTGAAGATTAATTTACATTTTTAAAAGTCAATAACATTCATTTACGGAGGTGGGCACGTAACACCCATCTCAAAGTAAGAACAAAGAATGAAAATAATGAAGCCATTTCAGACTGACATCTTTGAATCTGACTGCGACCAGAGTCCAAAATTGAAACCTGCCCTGAACAGCATGATTAAAGTGACGAGCAATGACATAAGATTGACAGCTGACAAATATATGTAAATAAAGCTGCATAAAGCTGGCTTATTGCCAAATAGGCAGGGTCAATAATAATGGAAAAATAACCAAATATTCGAGAAAAACATTACCCGACAAGTAAGAAAAAACTAAAAGTTGAAGAAGTAGGCACTTCAGGTAGAAAAAATGTAATAAAAATAATACAAAAAAGACAATGAAGAATCAACCTGCCCTCATCAGGTTATGTGCAAAAACAGAATGTAAAGGCCAAATAAGAAGCAAGAGCCTCGGACTATGCAGCCAAACTAATTAAAAAGGGAGTTCAAAAAGGGGAGTTGTAAAGCTAGAGTTGTCATTCAGTAAGAATGAACTGGAGTCTGCCATAGCTTAAATAACATATGGGACCGCTCGGTATTAGCGGACAGTCGTTTCTTGGAATCTTTGTATACCGCAGAAAAAACTATACTTAAAAATTTTAAATAATAATAAATTTTGTTTATTGCTCTTGTAATCGATTTACCGCACATTTCTAAAAATTTTACTCGCACAGTCGTATATTAGCACTCGGGAATTGACCCTACTTGTTTCCTCAGTTTGCCGCTGTTCAGTAATCGGTCCGCTAGACTACCTCTGTGTTATGAACATGTATGATATTTTTAATGGGTTTTACAGGCATATAAAGAAATGAAAAAGTATTGCCAGCCTTGACCGAGATTTGAACTCGGGCCTTTTGAACACTAGTCAAATGCTCTACCCACTGAACTACCAAGGCCCTATTCAGAATCGAGGTCAAAGCGGCATATATTCATCAAAGTTATGTAATGCTGCTGAACGCCATCCAGCGCATTTACAATTGAATCGCTCGTCGCTCGTTATTTGCGAGCTTCGGAGCGCAATTCACTTCGGTGGCCAGATTGTGGCGACCAGCAGCTAATTACAACACAATTATATATTATTATACACAGTGAAAGTTATTTACTGCCTGAATTGAGTTTTTATGAACATGTATGATATTTTTTAATGGGTTTACAGGCATATGAAGAAATGAAAAAGTATTGCCAGCCTTGACCGAGATTTGAACTCGGGCCTTTTGAACACTAGTCAAAAATGCGCTGGATGGCGTTCAGCAGCATTACATAACTTTGATGAATATATGCCGCTTTGACCTCGATTCTGAATAGGGCCTTGGTAGTTCAGTGGGTAGAGCGTTTGACTAGTAAAAGGCCCGAGTTCAAATCTCGGTCAAGGCTGGCAATACTTTTTCATTTCTTCATATGCCTGTAAAACCCATTAAACATATCATACATGTTCATAAAAACTCAATTCAGGCAGTAAATAACTTTCACTGTGTACCTCTGTTTTCTTCTACCGTGGCCTGTAGCTCGTGAGTTCGGAGTAACTTGGTTCTCCATGGCTCTAGGTCTCATTCGTTGTATACGAAGAGCCCTCGAAATGTGAATTCAGCTTACACTTAAACTCTGTTGATAAAGAAAAACTAATTTTGCAGTTTGCTTTACTCATGTTAAAAATAAATAAAATATCGTTTTTTTACACGTTTGCATGTGCGTCCCATTTGCCTCACGTTGTAAGGGTTAATTAAAAAAGTAACTTAATTTGTGATTGTAAGTTCCTAACTCATCTTCAGTCACTTTCTTGTGATTGGAATTCAAAAAAATAAAATCTTGCGATCCTCGTTAATCTCACAAGTGTAATGAGTGGGAGAATGTAGTCTACATTCAACAAACAGGCAGAAAAATCAACACAAAAATAAAGTATACAGTAATAAACAAGATATCAAAAGATAATATTAATGACTTTTAGTATAATTCTGTACATCATTAATTAATAATTTAAACTGATAACACCTAACTGTACATTTTTGTACCTGAACAGCTCAAGTATCAAAACACGATTATTATATGTAACTAGACGGATTGGGAAATGTGCTGCTGCAACTTTCAGTGCCTCTCACCTTGCAAACTAATTTTCAAATGTGACGGTTGTGCACATTTCATTAAAATAAGTAATCGTTTGATACCAATTAGCATGGTGTTTGCTTAGCAGCTATTTTAAGCATGATTGGCGGAATTGAAATCGCAATCTGATTAAAAGACGTTAAATTCGGTACGCCATTGGAGACTCTTAAACTCAAATAAAGACTGAGATTCATCAGCGCCTCGCTTTAAATTGCACATTGAGAGAGGGATTCATAGTAATGGAACCGCTCTTAAGTGGGCTTTACATAATTAAAGTGAACAGTGCAATAGTTGGAAAACTGAAAGCAGGATGTTTATACGCCAGGGATCTCATCCCTTGCCCGTTAATGAATGCGGAAAAGTTGAATTACATCCTAGTCTCTCGTTTCTAAATAATATTCCCATTGGTACGGTTCTCCGTAATTAGAAGTCTTATTTATCGTAGTATTACTCAAACATTTGGAGAAAATGCGTTTTTAAGCGCCCCAGATGGAAAGCAAGGACTAATGTTACCGCTAACGAGCGCGGTAATTTCACTACGTAGTTTCAGCCTGCTATTTAAAGGAATCAATCAAAACGGTATTTCGTCACTATATAAACAGCACCATTTGTTATTACTGGCATATAAGTAATAAGAAAAACAACGTGTAGGTAGAGATAAGTCGATACTCATGTACCAAGACTTTGTAGATAATACTTGCTGCAGAAGTAGAAATAATTTTTAGGAACAGGAGATAGAGTATAGCGAACACTTGCTATAATTGTTCCAATATGTAAACAATATCAAGGAAACTACATTATTTTAAATAGCGGTTCGGGTGAATAAATTCTTAATTGTAAAGTATAGCTCACTATAAGTATTAGGTTAGCAACTACTTTTTTTGCGTTGCTTTATACAATTTTCCAATCATCAAAATGGAATGTCAATTTTACAAACATGAGCATTTTCTACACCTACTTCTTTTTGCCTTTCATCAAGGTTCTAAGGCCGCAAAAGCTGTTCTCGCCGTTTGTGCTGCATATGGAGGGAATACCGCAGCTGCAAGACTAGCTGGTGCCAAGCTAAAAAATTGAGCGACAAAGAACGGGTAGGGAAAATGTAATTCTCCCACACTGCTATAGAATATAATCGTTCGATGGGAAAAGTTAACAAGTGCGAAGCATGGGTTGGACATGCTTTCAGGTACAAGAACAAAAATCAGCGAGCCACAATCCCGCCGTCCACGCGACTGTATTTACAATTTGACCATTTCATAAAAAACAGCATTTTAGCATTTTCAGATATGCACCAACATCCTAAAAAATCCTATTATACAACTAACTTGATTAATAACTTACTTGTGAACTTAGATTTATCTCATCAGGACAGTAAGAGTCCTAGTAAAATTTCGAATTTCTGCTGGATATATGTAAGACACAAACATTTATATTAATTTTAAAATTGTGTTCCGGATTTAAAACATAGTTTGCAAGCAGTGAATGATTTTCTTAGCAATCCCTAAGTGCTATTCTATGCTTGTTCTGTAGTCCTACTTTTTTATACACAGTTATAGTCTTTACATCTTAATTTGTACACTTCCTGTTTTTCCAGTTTCGAAAATATTTCTGTATTATTGAAAACAGTTTTTGCCAATGTTAAAGTAGACATAAACGTGTTTCGTATTTTTTTATTTGGTAACTTATTGACCGTTTTAGTTTTAAGACTGTATTTGATTATATTGGTCTTTAAATTAAGTCCTGCATGCAAGACATTTATTTTAGTTGTCATAGGCGGAAATTCGACTCCATGTGAGACTTTCTTAACATACTACATGTCACGGTTGGGCAACGTGTTAAAGCAATGCAAACGTTTTACAAAAATGGGCGTTCGAAAAAGCACACGTTTCGTGTTAGGTAGGTAGGTACGTCATTTCTTAGGTTAATACAGTCCTCCAAGTGCACAATTCTGAATATCTTGTACAAAGTCGTCGCTGAAAAATTGATGCAGCAATGGAGAATTAACATATGGCGCGGTTTTTGGACTGCCGGCGTCATTGGTACTTACTTTTTAAAAAACAATACAGAACAAGCACTTATCGTGAACGGTAACGCTATCACGTAAAGACAATGGACTTTTGTGGCCGGAGTTGGAAAGTTTGGCCCTGGATGACATGTGGTTTCAGCAAACTGTGCCAGTTGTCACAGCAACACGCAACAATGACTCTTTTGCATCAAAAGCTTCCCGAACGCGTTATTTCTTGAAATGGCGATCGCCACCAATGTCGTACGATTTGACTCACTTTGACTTCTTATTTTGGGTTTATTTTTTGAGTCGAATATCATTTAATAGCTAAATGCGGCCCATCATCGCATCGATCAACAGCGTGGAGGAGCAACTATGCCACAGCGTTATCGAAAATGTAAAGAAACGGAACGAGGTCTGCCGCTAAAGCCGTAGTGAACATGGTGAAACTCTTACTTAAACACCGTAATCAAAGTAAAGCATACATTAAAAATATAAATACCTTTCTCTAGGTGCCATATCAATGTCTAAAATTGTTAAAGTAATCTAATTTGAGTTTGACTTAACTGTATTTAGTTAACGACTGTTCATCCTACATTAAGTTATAGGGGCTTTCAAACTACAGAAGCAGCCTTATTTTAAAAGTGTAACAGTAATGTAGCATTCAAACTGTAACACAAGTACAATGTTCTTTGAAAAGGTGTACACTATTTTACACGTTTCTTGCTTCGTTTGGAGCCTTTAGAGTCATAACTAGTGAATGAGGAAGCTCAAAGCAGATAGCGCTTTTTAAAATTCGTCACAATGAAATTTTAAGAAAATGTAAGGACTGTTTTACCATAGTGCATGATCAGATTTAAGAGTATGCTCCCTAACAACGTTAATTCCACACATCTTGGAAAATACAACATATAGATTAGTTATACTTTGGCATAGTAACAATCTGCAGTTATTGTCGAAACCCCGGAGTTGATGGTAATAGAGTGATACATCATTAATTAAAGTTTGGTATACATGTTTATAGTAAAGAGATAAAGAACAGTCGAGGATTGAACGGCAAGAACTTAAAAAAAACAATGCGTCGAGCTTCCATAAATGCTGTATGCACTCATAAATGTGCTGGTCGTCGACTCAGTCGATTATCTACATCGTTGTCAAATTTCAGGCCATTTGCATCAAGTGTCGATAGTCTGTTGAGAATGGGCTAAATGTAGCAATCTCCTATCCCTAAGTCCCGGAGGTCATACATCGGAAGAACTTGGTAACTAAGGTAACAAACCGACTTTGCCTTGTTCAAAATAGTGTACACTTACTCTGGATACATGTAAAACGTGTGGTTTCACTACATCTTGGATAAAATGCCTCTGAGATAGACTAAAGGTAATAAGCGTAGCTCTCCACACTGTTATTACTCCAATGCATGGTGCAGTTCATGCATTTCCACCCAAATTGAAAATAGCGTCTTCGAGAGACTGGTTCTCTGCACTACTGTAGTCAGTTACGCTGATACTCAATGGTAAGGACCAGCAAAACTTCTTTTTGGTCACCATGTGCCTACGTAGGAGTGGAGAGGTCTTTGGGAAACAAAAGCCTAACACGACATTTGTGTTATTCATAACAGCTTACTGAACTTTATATCTCAGAACTTCAATACTTACAGGTACAATTAAGATAACGACGCGTATGCGTATATATTGCGCAACGCCAACCTTATGTCTATATCTATGTTTGACTTTGACTGTCTACCAAAATCATGGCACTCTCATAAGACAGGATATCGTGCATAACGACAATCTTAGTGCTCTGGAAACCCATCCAAGAACAACATTATACCGTCTTAGTATAACAACTTTTTTAAAGGACAAACTGGCCTCTAGCACACTTACTCTTTCAAATTCGCTTTCAGAAATGCCACTATAACAGGAAAGACTGCTTCATTTTTTTCTTAATAATAGCAAACTTGTATCAAAATTCATTCAAATGGATCAAACATTACTGGGTGTTCTGATTTCAAAACTTAAATGTCTATTTAGCTTTAAACTTAATTAAGTATAATACTATACATTTCGAGTAGATTTACGCAGAGGTTCATCATGCACATGTCGGCACTTGGTAATCTGCCTCGAGCTATATGACATTCACTTTATCTCTAGTTATAAAAACCTCCAATATCTGAATCTCTACACACTCTGCTGTGATCTTCATTCACATGCGCACATCTAGAAATTTATATGCTGCATAGGGTGCATATTTCAGGGGAGAAATAAGCCAGAAACCGAGTGTTCAAATTCTTGTTATCTCGCAATATTTCATCCTTTACCGACTACTTTCCTACATCGATTGCACATGCCATATGCACGACGGCAGCTCTCGAACCCTTGCTGCTGATAGCACCGATAGACATTAAGAACCGGGAATATATGTGCACGACACAGTCGTAATGTTCGCCGAGCTAGCCGACGTTTTTAACCAGCAGCACGAAATAAAGTTGATTGTACTGGTCGCTGAGGCTACTATTTTTGATAGAAAAAATGAGAGGTCAGGTCTTTGAATAGCTGAGGAAAAAGAAGAATGGCGTTCAGGAAAATTAAAGCTACATATTTACATGTTAATCTTTTAAACGCAATGTTAATAAATAAATAAATAATAAAAAAACTTTTCTTTGGCATATTCCACGTCATCCGCTTGTATATTATTCTGCAGTGTACCCAGCATAATTATGTTTGGAAGCTATTGTTTGCAATATAGACATCAATGTATTTTTGGTGTCTTTAGCAATTAAAGTCCAACCGTTTCAGGTTTTGAACCGCAACGCTATGGTTTCGTATCATTGCTTTGTTATTCGCTATTCAGGAATTTGATACAAGATATACTAACATATATTTTGTCGGTTTAATAGAAAAACAGTTTCACCTTTTCCGTTGCCTGCCGCCACTTGCAAAAATTTTGTCGCAAATTATATTTCTAGGTCGTTCCAATTCTCAATAAGTCGCCCAATCTAGGGACACTGCTTTCAGCACCTTTTAGTGCGCATTATCTAATGCGCAGTTCTAAAGGCCCTTCAGCTGAGCGATTTTTGACCTTACGTGCTGGTTCAGTTTGACGCAGTTTTTCACCGCGCACCCCATATCCTTTGCTTATCTATTTAGAAAGTAATATGTCTGTGCCTTAGGGTTGTCTGTAGGGTTCCTAGATATATAAATTTAGGGACCATCGACACCTATAGTCGCTGTTCAAAACCGTAAAAACTGGAATTAAATACGAGTACTTGAATTTCTCTTGCCGATCCCCGATCTGACCTGTGAGAAAGTGTAAAATGCAGGAAATTAGGTGTCGTTGCGCAGGACGCTAAAATTTAAGGTCGGAATGTCCTGCAAATATCAGGACATTGAATTCGATTCTAAATATTGCGGTGACTATATTATAACGACTGGTCAATACGTTGATAATCAAGGAATTCTTTTGATGTGAACATATTTATTGAACTCTCTCTTAGGTTTTGGTAACTCGCAATCATTGTTACTCGACTATTATTAGGATTTGTCGCACGAAAACTTAGTCATATAGACATTGGGACGCCTATGTTGCTCAGAACAGAACAGAAGCTCTCAGGCGACGATTAGCTGTTCGACAACTTTTCATAGTTGTTTTGTCAATTTTGAAGATTTTCTGAGCAGTGGAGTCGTTACCGATTTGGGATCATTTTGGAAATTTAGAGTGTGGCTATTGAGATGCTGGAATTTGTTGTTGAATAGCCGCCCTCCATCTACAGGTTGTTGCAAATTAGTAGGTCATCCCTTTAACCCTAGATTTTTAAGGCCAACATATGACGATTATATTATTGGTAATTTTCTGAAACACGCTTCATTTAAGAAATGCAGGGTGTCAAAGTTGATATTTAAAAATGGTTTTTTACGATAATCCACAGTTTTGGAGGTATCGAGTTGAAATTTGATACTAGTGTGTAGTATTTCTAACGCCCCCCCCCCAAACTTTTTTTTGACGTACGCCCATGAGACCAGCGGATTTTCTTTTTAGTATAAAACTTCATTGTCAGTTTTTTTGATCTGTTGCAATTTTTAGACAAAATGTTTAGATTCAGAGATAAACGTCGTTTTGTAAAACTTTCTACCTTGCCTATTAGTAATAAATGTCTTTTCCCAAACCTACTTAGAAATCTTGTTAACTATTGGCTTGATTATGAAAGACACATAGACGACAAAAATGTTTAAAAACACATAATATGAGCTCCAATATGGCAATAATTTGGTTTTACATGCTACAGTCGAAAATATCATATCAATAACATTAACTATTTACAACGCGAGGAACATCATTAGTACTATACTAGGATCACCCAACAGATGAAGTGATCACGTGTAATCCACACATCTATCACGTGATCGGAACCCCTTTCCTTCCTTAGCGAACGTTCAGGTTTGGAATTTGCAACAGAAAAGTTTACTCAAAGATGCCGTATAGCAATACCTTACAATTAAATTGCTCAAGAACATAGTTTTGCAATTTTAGTTTAATTTCGGTCGTTCGGTAAGGTTAGCTAGTGTGAAACGGGGTTGAAGCAAATCTCCTTCGGTTGCAGAGAACCAATAGGGAAGCTGCGTTTGAAAATCACGTAAAGATCACGCGTGTTTATTACTCCGTCTGTTGGGTGATCCAACTATAATAGACACGGTGGAAAGTTTCACAACACGGCGTTTATCTCTGAATCTAAGCATGTTGTCTAATAATTACAAGGGACTAAAAAAGTGACAATGAGGTTTCATACTAGAAAAAAAAATCCGCTGCTCTCAGGGAAGTATGTCAAAAAAGGTTGGGGGGGGGGGGTTAGAAAGTTGCAACCCCCCCCAATATTCATTTGTTTTTATAGTAATGTTAACGATAATTTAGGGGTACGCTTAGACCTAAATACTATAAACTAGTACCAAATTTCAACTCGATACCTCCAAAACTGTGGATTATATTGTAAAAAAAAACGATTTTTAAATATCAACTTTGACACCCTGTACCTATTTTTTAAATGAAGCCTTTTTCAGAACTATCCCAATAACAAAATCGTCATATTTTGGCCTCAAAAATCTAGGGTTAACGGGATGACCTACTAATTTGCAATACCCTGTATAGTGAGAAAGAAACTATCTAATTGAATCTAATTAATTCCTCCTGACGTATGATTTGGATTTGACGATTGTCCGTGCGATTTCTTAATGCGCATTGCCACCAAGCTTAGGATTTTAATCGATTCACAGTGTGCACATCAGTCCTCGGTAGCATTATTCATCACATTTCGCTTTGGATCAGATTCACCATTGGAAAGACTCATCAGCCAGGTTGTAGGCATCGAACCCTCTTTGGCTTTACCATCTAGTTAGTTCACTAGCCGCTAGCAGCGAGACCCTGTGTCTTAGAGCGGACGTTTATTACCCTTAAGCCACCGTGTTGTTATTGTCGCGCGAATTGTAATTATCTAGCCATAGATTGTTAAATTGTAGGAAAAAAAAATATGGAAAATACATGGGAAGCTGCGCTTACTGCGTGAATGTGCGCATTGCTGAAACTACGTGAGACTTAGTTCATGAAACAGTCTGTGATTTCCCCACAGTGAAGACGTAATGCGAGTACACACTCTTATGTTTGGAAATTTTCACAAGGTACATTAAAGTCGCCATTCCGGTAATAATGAAAATGATGCGTTTTAGGCAGATTTCGAAATAAAGGTATTTTTACCTGGGAGCAAATAATCTATTCAGTAACGGGGTCTAGGTTTGTATCCACTAACAATAGAATCCAAATAAAGCTGAATACAGTGTTTGGACGTTTCTTCCTTTTAAGCTCAGTAATCAAGATACCCCTTGCAAGACTGATGTTTTGCTCTCAACTGTATTGTTAACAAGATTTAACAGTTCCGATGTTAACGATTTACTTCATAGGTTTTATACCATAGCTTAATAATAGGATTACGTTGTCGGTAACAATGTTAACAAAATTAAAACATGATTATCGGGATGAATACTAAATTCTTCGATATTGATAAGATTAGATAAATTATCTTGGTGTTAAAACTCGTTAGAATTGAATTCAATAGTAAGTACAATTCGTGCCGGTGATTTATTATATCAGGCTTTCTCGGAATTTCGTACAGAATTTCAAATATTAAAGTAGTTATTCACTCATTTATCGAAGTAAATAATGCATAAAGGTATTAATTACTTCCAACAATAGTCACCAAATCTTATATTCAATGTTTCCATTGGCAAGATACACCACGCCGAAACATCGCCACTTGAAAGAGCCTTAACACTCTGTGTTAACAAGACGAATAAAAAATCAATTGCTTGTTTCGCGGGATTGAAATCAGGATTGGTCCCAGCTGGAAAGGGATGTGTCACGTATTCAGAATTCCGGGCAATGTATGTATGTATGCAGAAAGGATAGAACGGGGTGCAGTTTAAATAAAGAACTGAAATTATTTGACGAACGCCTTGTGCATACGACCCCTGCGTTCCTACATGCTGTTCCAGCTTACGACGACATAGTCGGTGTAGACTGCTGAAAATTCGTTTGTAGCTACAGTGTAAATCGGCGAAGACGTTGTACATGACGCTTCAAGTACACATTGGGTTTACTTTAGATTCTGAAACAGAATCTGCTTTTAAAGTTCTTAGTAAAAATTTCAATAAATAGATACTATGAGATGTGCATAGTATATGCGTACTAAGGAAATACAGAAAGTGATTATCCAACTGATGCATTTTAGTCTTTTATTACAGTATTCAAGGTACATGTCTAATTTAATTGTTTAGAAAATATATACACATTTCAGTTTTTCGTAAAATTATTAAAAAAATACTGTGCGCTGTTTCTGAATGCTTTTGTAATTAAGGAAGAGCTTGAAAATGAAGATACAATATAACGCAAATATTTTGTCTTGCTTCGCGAAAACATTATAGCATCAAAACTAGCTTTCTAATGCAAAAGAATGCATAGCTGTGGTATTTAGTATGACAAGTACCAGTTACAATGTCTCTGCAGAGTTAAAAGATCGCACGAAGCTAATCCTTTTTATACAATTTTACTTTCTTCATCACTCTACAACCTAAATACTCACCTACAAGGATCAGAACCAAAATATATGTACCATGCTATTAAAAAAAATAAATTTTACAGAATGCCTGTGAGACACCTTGGTTCCGTGAACCATCAGTTGATAACCACTTTCACAGGAGTGAAACAGTCCCTTTATAACCATAAATCTAAACCAACGATCTTCTGTACATTGTTTTCTGTCTTCCTGGTGGAGTTGTCATTGTTCCCCATTTATATAATTTAAGTATTCAAGCATTCCTATTAGAGAAAAATGGACCAAATTTATCGATAAAAAATTTGTTTTCCTCTTTCAAACGATATCGAAATACGCTCATCATGCAGGTAAACATAGTTTTCAGCTGTGTGTGTTTACTTGCCACAAGCAGTAAATTACTGCTAGCTTTCAGCACATCAAATGTGCATCAGTTTGCGGCGGAAAGTGATTGCTGAATGCTTATTTGACAGGTTATGTCAACTTAATTTTTCTCAGCGCTTTCAGAGTTTTTGTTTGTGCAGGAGCTAGTCAACTACAGGTGGGTTTCCACATGAGTTTCTCACGCAGCGCCTAGCCTTATTGGCCTAGGTGCATTTAATTCCGCAGTTTCAATCCTTCAATAAACTAGTTTTCCTTAGTGTTGTACGAGTATAGCTTCTGATGACCGCAGAACAAATGTGTGTTTAACATAACGTCACCTGGCGTTTTTTTTTCTAAACCTAGAGCAAATAAGTTTCCTTATTACAATCGGTATCGTGTTAAAAGTGAATATCTGGAGTGGATCTAAACTCCGCGATTATGTTGAACCCATGGCACTAATTAATATTGCACTTAGCTGTCAGTAGTTGAAATACGACCAGCAGAAACATACCATTTCACCTACGTTATGGTACAAGATGCAAACGTCCCACAAGAATAGTGATTTTCATGATTTTTTAAATACCAGCTGTTGATGATGGTTGACTTCTTGAAAATTCCCTCAACTTATATTGAATGGACATATTTGTACGTATGTAGAAATGCCAATGGTTTGCTGACTACATAAGTATCGCTGAGTTTATTTCGTCTAACTGGGATCTGCGTTTGCCAGCCTATATTGGTTAAAGATAAAATACAGACACACCAACAAAGTTGTATTTGAAATAAGAGCGTTGTAATAATTGATATAAATATTATCTATGAGATGAATGTCGAGCCTCCTGTTACAACAAATTCTACTGTTGCGCCGTTCGCGCTTTCGCTGCTTATACGCGGATTAGACATGCGTGCTCTTCTCTCTCTCTCTCTCTCTGTCTTTCTCTCTCTCTCTCTCTCTCATGCTCTCTAATAGTAACGGTCACGGTGTAAATGCTGCGCGACCGTATGTCGTCAACCAATATCATCATTGACAGTGGCGTTGCATGGTTTGTAGTTAGTGATTGCCTCGTGGTTTGTTTTGTAGTCTAGCAAACAATTTTATTTAAGCTTTAATCAGTGCAATTTATAATAAAAGGATTTGTGTAAGTTGGCGTTTTCGTTTATCAACCGAGAGTCGATGTTTATATATGAAGCTTGGATATTTCAGAACGGTGAAACACATAACTGCTGCATGGGCCAGGGCACGGATCCGTGACTGGTTGGAAATGCGTGGCATCCTCGTGGCCAACACTTAAGGCCGAGCTAATGGCATTGGCCAAAGAAAATGCTTCAGCTAAGAATATTTAGTAGAAAAGTACCTTAACGAGCATATGTTCACAAAGTGCTGCTGTCGCCGTACCAGTGCCAATTCAGGGCTATTGATCCGATCTGGGAGCGTTAATTGTTAATTGTTCCCTAGGCTGATGGAATGTTGCGCATAGGCAAAGCAGTATTATGATAAACACATTGGCAAATAGGACAACGCCAAAGCAAATGTGTTGGTCATGCGGGCTCATGCACTGGAAGAGTACACCCCCGAACGCTGGTGTTCAGTTGTCCGGCACTTCAAGCAACTGATTAATTCTTGGTACAAATGGGTGCGAATAATCGATGAAGTAGCACCGTTAGTCATTAATGTTGAGGAAGAGGACAACGGCTCTGCTTTCGGAGATACTGAAAATGTGGACAAATGAACAGCGTAAGAATTGGAAAGGTTTAAAGATCAAAATTGTGAGGTATAATATCCAGAGCTTGCCCCTTACACATACGCCACCAGTAACACATATCATGAATAATTTGTAGCTCGCTAAACAGCACGCCACTGACAGTCACTTTCAATCGATTTAAACCATACCTGACCATACTCTTTAAGATTTATGACGTGAGGCTCAACTTTTATCTCATAGATAATATGACGTTTACCCTAAACCGCCACAAACCTGTGTTTACGGTCATCATCGATTATTGTTTGAGCATTTTAACACTTGCGGCCAGATCTCTTAAAAGTGTTGCTGTGCTTATTTTATTCATGTCGTGTTGAGGTTAATGCCTTAAAATCTGAAATCGATTCAATTGTGATAGAAATGAACTTCTTTTTACATCTGTATATTGAGTTTAGCCCTCAAGTACAAACAAGCAATATTGAAACGAATTGGATTTGTAATTATTTACGCATGAATTTCTGCTGCAGTATAAATGAATAACTGCTTTCTTACAACTACCGACACAAAATTGCAGGAACTTGAAAGTGCAATGTGTTCCAACATCGCTGGAAGTACTGGGATGTAGTCAATAACCAATTGCTATGGAAATCGCCAAGAACAAATAATATTTGTCACTATAACTACTAAATTTTAATTAAACTGCTTGACCCTAGAGGCTCCACAAGTCCCGGTGTAGATAAAGGACTAACAGAACCGGCATGTACGGCAATGCAAGGAATATTAGAGGAATCCACAAACAGCGGAACCTGTTTGCGTGAAACTAGACCTCACATCACAACGTAATCCATTTATACTTACAGTATATCTCGACTTTCGTGGTAGCTGACAGCGGTTGGCTAATGTTGTTGTTCGAAGCTTGACACGTAAAAGATGCATGCTGATCCGACCTCTTGAGACCCTTAACGATTAGCTGATTCGACTGCACGTTCTTGAAGTTCTCGAAGCCCATTTCTATGTTGCTGGAGTCGATCAGTTTCTCGCCTCGCCACCACTTTATGACGGGGGCGGGTTTGCCTGAAAACAAAAGCCACGTTGGTATCGTCTATCAGAGTAGGTAGGTGCTCCCGGTAGGGATATGTATATATATGGTCCCACAGGAATTTACGCATATACCGCTACGTCGATTAGCGGACTTGAAAGTGCAGGTTTATTCTTGCATAATGGCCCAACTGTACCATGAAATAGATTTAGAGTTCTTTTTCTAGACAGCTGAACTTCCTCTTGCATTACTGCTACTGATGAACAACTAAAGCTATTTCGGACTTGGGAAAATAGTGCTAAGGTCCTGTACAAAACTAATGGAGCTGTGGATAACGAAAATGGCTAGGTTTTCGTCTGATTCGCAGCTGGAGTACCGGTCTTTTAAGTATTATGCGTAAAATGTATAAAATGAATTTGTCAAGATAACTTTTGTACAGTTATTTATTAATCTAGGCAGCAGAAAATAAGGGATTTAATGAAAAACTCAAACTAGCCTGTCGCCTGACTTGACCTGACCTATACATATTTTCAAACCTAATACGAACAAGCATGAGTAAGACAACAAGCATCTTATTGTTTATAAAAACTCCAGGTGCAATACCCTATCGTGCTAATAAAGGCCGCACCTACAATTCTTTTATTTCTAAATTGTTTAACTTATGCGTTTCTGGAAAACGACTACCCGCGCATTTTAAGGAAGGTAAGCAATACCTTTAAAAAAGATTTTCGAACATAATGTAGTAACTAACAAGGAATCGCTGTCTTAAGCTCCATTGATGTCATATGGCAAGATTATGAAAAACATAGTTGAACATGAGAGGTATGAATCTGAAAATAAAAGCGGCTTTAGGGCAGAAATGTCATATACTGATAATATCTTGAGTATTAGGATGGTCACAGACAAGAGGTTAGCACATAATCTAGATACTCATCTTATCCACATCAGCACATAAAAATAATTTGTTAGAAACCGAGGGCCATTAGAACTTCACGTAAATAAAGGATTGAAACAAGGGTGCTATACAGCACATATACTTTCTAAAACATATTTAAATGATGCATTTAAAGTTGGAGAAAGAAAAATGCCACGCAATTGGCATACATAAATGACGACACCCTGTATACTTTGAATTCTGCCGACGGCCAAGTCATATTCGCCGAAGGTGAAGCCGACGCATACTACATGCCAAGAAAATTAAATGATGAATATCTACGTGAAATGGGGCTTACACATGAAGAGATTTAGAAATGGAAGATGGAAGCACAGTATACTGCTGCGCCACATATGAATATTTAGGAACAATTGTTTGTAGTAACGAAGGTAACGAGGTAGACATTAAGCAGAAAATAGGGAAAGGCAGACAATTATACTCATTCATATGGAATTAAAATAAAAAAAAAAATGCGAAAAGAAGAATCTACAAAACGGTAGTTGAGAGTATTGCAATAATAACAAAGGATAAGAAAGGATAAGAAATGAATATATTCGCAAAGAAATTGGGGTTGCATCAGTGAATATTTTAGATACAATAGAATGGAGAAGGTATAATTGGTATGCACAATTGAGAAGAATGCCAGACGAACGGTGTCCGTCAAAAGTATTCCATTGGAATCCCCACAGGGCAAAAAAAAGGAGGAAGACCTATAAACTCACATGGAATGAACAAGTGATGCAAGCAATGCAGCGCAGATATATACGAGATGAAGAATGAGAAGATAGAAGGAGGTGGAAGCTTGGATGAGAGAGACGCCCTATGGTGTACCTAGTTCCCACTCGCATCTTGTACATTTATATTAACCGTATTCTATACGAATGCAACTCGAACTTTTTCCAAGCGTTTTGTGATGCAGCCGCAAATACAAATATCTAACTAATATAAAATCTCTATTGCGTCCGTTACAATCATTACAGATGTGAATTACTTTTATGTGTTGACGTGTGACATAATTTCTGAGATTAAATCCCTATTAAGTGCCTTTTGTTTAGGCACCGTTTCTAAGCTTCTACACTTGATACATTATCGAAATTCACTCAGCAAATGAAGGAATTCCTAAGCGTGGCACATTGCCGTAACCCTCTCGCGGTGATGATATTGAAAATCAACGTTTCCGGAAAGTCTTAGAACGTTTTGGAAAATTCATTAGCAGACGAAAAAACTGCCCTAAGTGTGGCAATTGTCGCAATCGTCTCGCTGTAGCAATATCGAAAATCGACATGTTCCAAGTGTGGCATCTCGCTGTGGAGATGACGAAAATCTTCGTTTCGAGAAGGTAATAGAAGATTTTAGAAAATTCATCAGCAGACGAATGAACCCCTAAGTGTGGCACATTGCTGTAACCATCACGTTGTGGATGTAGAACATTAAGAGTGACACATTCCCAAAATCGTCTCTCGACTGCACACAAATATGACCCAGTAAAGGGCACGTAGAATACGTTATGTATAGTACACTCTTATCTACGCTTAAATAATGCAATATTGTACCTACTTTAAAAGTGTACTGTAAAAAAATAGCATTGTGCGGATAAACAGAATTCTAAAAATGTAACGTCAATATTGTTTTGCATTTTATTATTATTTTGTTCATTATTACCTAAACGAAATACTACTAGATAAATGTACTAAACAACAATTGTTCGAGTTCCGAACATGCACTTATGCATGTTGGCTGCAGCTCGCTGACATGTGGTGGCGTATGCAGCAGCATATCCGCGTGCAGTGCCTGCACATGCACGTTTATTTGTTGTCAAGCGATTTTCTTAAATCTCCATAAAACACATAAAGTTAGTACAAAGATTTATTTAAAAGCAAGAAAAATACAAAGGCGCAAAGACTCCTACAACAATAAATTGTTTGGATTCACGTTAATTAAAGCCAGAAGATCTCAGTAAGCGGGCCAAGCGTGCTGTCAAAAGCACTTTGAAGCCCTCATTTGTCAAATGGACACCTCAAGGATTGCAAATTGTCATTTTATTGCCTTTATATTGTATAAACGGAAATAAACGCGCAATTTTATACGCTACCCTTGTTCTTCCACAAACGTTTTTAATTGCAGATCAATTTATTGTGCTATATATTCTGAACTAATTTTATGGGTAGTAAAATTCTTGTCACCTTGACGGATGTCGGTAGCCAAATCTTTCGGATTTTGGCCAGTTATGGGTAGTCTTTTTACTCAGAAATCACCGACACTTAGACGACCAAACCTGATCTTTAATATTAACATTAGGAATAGAACAGAACTAAATTTGTCACAAATGAAAATACTTTGACACTGTGGATATTCAAAGTAGGTTCTACTATTCCGTAATATCTTGTTCACGAATACTTTATGAAATTGTAGCGCAGTAAATTATTATCGCTAATACTAATAACACTAACTTAAAGGTTTTTGGATCATCTACCACAGTATTACCTCGTTCGGGAAAATATCTCCACGCCATTCCAATTCTGCCTCAAATATAATTGTCACGCTTTGCTGCCTACAGTATGGCCAAGTTTATACAATAAACCTTGGTGTGCTAGCGCTCAAAGTTCGAACAAAAGAACGAAAACAGCATCAATTAAACACCGCCGTGAAATACGATCTGCGGCACCTGGACCATATTTCGTTAAAATCTGAATACCGCATTCAAAAACAGACGCGGGAACGGAATAGCAGGCTGCAGAAGTGAGCAAATAAAACTGTGTAATTTTAATTACGCCGCCGGTAATTAATATAATGAAGCAAAATAAACCGTCGCGTTTTGCCGTAGAATTATCCTTAATAAATGCTGTCTATCCCTCTGCCGCCTAAGAAGCGACAAAGGAGGGATAGTGTTTTCATTATCCGAGAAGACAGCTAATTTAACAACGGCCTCCTTCCACCGATTTCGTTACGCGGACGTGCTAGCTGGGACCCACCTGAAACCGAAGAAGCTCCATAAATCGCCCACAGACGTCAACGAATATAATTTCGGAAGCTAGATTACACCTTCACGGCTATCAGCAATTAATTACATACAGCTGTTACTGAAATAGTCAAACTAAATTGGCTGCAAAGGTTTTTTCAAATAGGTTGTGCACCAAACTGCATATAATGAAATAGCATAATTAAGAATGTTTTTTTTTAATTTTAAATTTCAAGCACTTCTTAGTAAGCTTGTTTATTGTGGCCTTGTATCCTAATTTACGTCCATTTATGCTTCATTATGCAAAGGTACTACAATAAACGGATGTTGTCTGGCATAACAAAGGGGGTGTTGTATTTGTATTGTCAAAATATAAAAAATCATAATTGATCCATTTTATTTTAACATAGAGTTTTTCGCTTCTCCGCCTGTTGGACGATTCTTGCCTAACCTAACCCTAACCTAACGTTTCAGCTGCCTCAGAAGCTAGCATTATCAGTAGCAATCTGAGATTGAAACACGAACTTTGGACACGACAAAAGGCAGTTATCGCCTGAATAATAATATTTACCCAAAAACTATCTCTTATGTTCATATACAACGCTAAACCGTAATGCTTTATTAGGACAATTGCGATGAAAGCCTAGGAATTTAAATCTACTTAATTCAGCTTTAAAATTGTTTATGTTAGCTACCAAAATGTGATAAATATTTAAAAACAAGTACACTAAGTTCACTGCCCGACTCACTTTATTAATATACAGGGTGCGGCAGAAGTTAGTTTACCAATTTGCAAATTAACAAAAACAAACAATGATGGGATATAAAACCTAGTTTGTTATTAAAAAGTCCACACTGAGTACGAATTTTCTTTGGCGGACCGACAAAATGCGGATCGGCTGTCGTACCATATATTGTACACATCTGAATGCTCATTGGGTACGAAGTGCTCATTCGATTCGTTTGGTCAGATGTGTACGAGCCTTTACACGGAGCTGCGCAGCCATAGTGATATGACTCGGTCGAACGACACGCGAATACTAAACTACTTTGCTATTTTGTTGTGTTTTGCTAGCATAAACGGACTTTATATTTTTATTGTGAGAGGGCGCACTGGAACTTATGGAGAAAATATAAAGCGCCAATGTAGAATATAACGAAAATGACACTGAAAATGGCCTAATTAAGGTTGCGGTACCACAGTAAGCCAGTAAATGAAGACATGTACCGCTAAAAAAACGAAAATCTCAAAAAAGTACTTGAACAATTCCAAACAAAAATGTTTATTGGAAAATTATTAATCTATGCTTACTATAGTTTTTATGTGGCCGTTTGACGCAACTCATGTACTCACAATTTAGCAACGTCAAAAATGGTGGGAATTAGGTATAGGTTTAAAGCGAAAATCGACAGACTATGTTAAAATTAAATCATCACTAAAGCGATATAGGTTTGGCGACCTAGAATTATCAAATTATTGGCCGTTGATGTATAAAATGTTATATAAATATAACATGTTTCGGTTTTAAGACGAATAAAGCGCCTTTTATCTCATTGCCTAGCTTTAGAAGATTATTGTCTCATTCTTCAGGGCCCGTAATACATTATTGAATAGCTTTAAAGTAAATAAAGCATAGAAAACTATAGAAAAAAATACTTATAATAGAAATTAGGTATCCTAATCAAAAGGACAGCTTCAACAGGGTACAAATAACATTAATGACTGTAGGTACAATAAACTATTAATAATTATAAATAATGTTGACAAATATCAAATTTCTTTCAAAATAAATTCATCTATAATTATACGAAATCTAGATATGACGAGAAATGTGGAAAGCGCATGTAGGAGGTTATGTTAAAGAAAATGGTTTCTTTTATTATACGGTGAATTTGTCTATTAATATGAGCCATTTCTAAAACTATTAAAACATTAAAGTAAAATTTGTAGTCAAACTCAGAACAACGACTGAATATTACAGAAGTTGAAATAAACCACATCTGCTCTGGTTAATCACTGTCACCCTACAACTAGTTTCGTCCTGTTGGGGCTCATCAGGCAGGCGTGGAGAGTAAATTGAGCAAAGCAGACCGTCGCTTTAACCACAGCGTGCAGGCTGGTGTGTAAAAGATGACACTGAGGGCATTAGCTCTTTTACACTTTACAGAAGTTGTTTTATTATTTTTAATATCTATTTTGAGTTATATAATTGTCAATTGAATGTTTTGATGTTTGGCCCATATATATTTTTAAAAGATAACTGATGCATGAATATCACGTTTTTTGTTTTAAACCTTACACAAGAAGTATTTTCATAGCTATGTCATAATCATAAATTTTCGGGACAATCTGTATGGTGTTATACATTTCAATGGGGCTAGGAAAATTGTTTTATGCGTTTTAGTCAAATTTAAAAATGTGGTAAATTAAAAATTATTTTTCATGTGAATAATTGTTTTAAAATTCTACATGAAAGCTATTAATGACAGTCAGGTGAAGCGAAACATTATAAGAAAGAAAATTTAATTATGCGTATATCAGTAAAATTGTACCCTTCTAGTGAAAAAATATGTTATTGGCATTTAAAGTTTGCTATTTTAAAAGCTTATAAAACAATATTGTATCTTTCGAAAATTTTAGACCTAGTCTTATAAAATATAAACGTTTATGACCTACTACACACCGATAAAAACTGCGTAATCTGCAAAATGTCACATAAATGGGAATTACGCCTAAAGGGTCCATCTTAGACCCATGCTATTAATAATAAAGTGATATTAAAACTTGATACGCTATTTAAATGTGTAATAATATAGGACAGTTCATTAAAATAATGAAGATATGGTCAACTTCCAGGATAACCGGAGGACCGCCATCTTGAGAAATATTTTCGTTCAACTCGCACCTCCTTTGAATATCAGTGAACAAATCTTCAACTTAAAATTTCATCAACTATCCATGACACTTCCAATGGAAGCTAAAGTTTAGACACCTTGCATTTCCAGGTAGTTCTCAGTGTTTTCAGTTCTCAGAATAATAATTCCTTTCTATCCTTTCTGCAGCTACTATGCTTTCGACTGTAGGAGTTCCCATATCTTTTGTTGACCCTCATTTTTTTTCCTAAGATTGCGTCACGTTCTACATATCCCAGAGAATGATAAGATTTTATTATTTGGCTTCCTATTATACCGCTAAATGCGCTGTATTAGGAGTATCCAATATGAGTATTTACCCTCTCATAGAATTTACAAAATGAAGGTTTGGCGTTCATTAAAGCAATACACTCTTGCAGCCGGTCGTGTAATAGTTGCTCCAGCACTTAGCGATTCGAGCTGAAGCTAAAGAAGCGGTGTCCATTTCGGCTGGGTCGCGGACGAACGATGGTCAAGAGAGCTCAGGGCTACGTTATTATCTCGTATAACTCGCCAAGTTATTATGTTGTACGAAACACCACGTACATTTGTTCCGCACGTCTCTGGGGAAAGCATGTTTCATGTAAGTAACTAAGTGGTTCTGTCCTACGTGACAACGATGCCCCTGCGTCAACTGGCGCGCTGCGTGAAAGTCCTGCCTGCGAAGGTTCATTTTGGTGGAGGCGCCGAAAATGAAAATATGGCTTTTGTGGGGACCACTGCCAGCGCTTTGGGTTACAAAGGCGCTCGGCAGCTTTGCGCGCTTATCCATCTATGCGGCTATGCGCTGCATAATTAGCTATTTGTTATAATAGGGCAGCGTTACAATAGGATTAATGGCAGGGGTTATACAAACAGAAAGGCGAAAAATAGTCAGCAACTGAGCTTAAATGACAAAATTGATTCTTAATCCACGGGAACTGTTGAATGTAACTACGACCAGCTAGCATGACCTAACCTTCACAATGAATCAAATCTTTCACATTTGCCACAAGAATATTATAAATTATTGACTTCAGCTTGGATTTGGAGATCGATCAAAGCTTAAAGAACGTCCACTTTGACCAACCCAGTGATCCCCTGTCATATCGATATTAAGCTCACTAGCAACCACACTAAAGTGAGTTGGCGCTATTTTTTACATTGAATGAACATTTTTAAGTTATTTATGTGTCGACTAACAATTATCTAAAAAAAAACACCGTAAATAAATGGCAAGTTTAACCTTGAAAGGAATAATTAGTAAAAGTAGGATAGGGAATTCGTTTTGGAAATGGTAAGAGTGACGCCATTCCGTGAGTTCAAGTTCGGCCTATGATACGGAGAGGGCATGCGTAACAGTTTTGGCTTTAGATTATGATATTATGCGGGGGCTGTTTATTACAAAAAATAATGACCCTTTGTATAAAAAAAATATTTGAAAATAACCTGACAGACTTTTGGATGCCGCCTTCAAGACGGTCAAGTACATTTTGATAACCTGCTGGAACACTTCCTTTGTGACGAATCGTTGTCCGCTCAAAAACGTCTTTAATTCTCGACAGCTACAAAAATTACTTGTGCCAAGTCCGGCCTATACGATAGATGGTCAAAAAAAGATCGTCACATTAGCAAAATACAGTCTTCATTATCGTGGATCAGAACAATACCGAACGAAAGCATGCCTCTTCGTTTATTCTACTCATAAACCGCTCGCCGCAGGCAACGTAATCTTTCACAATAAACCTCCTCTGTTATCATTGTCCTTTGCTTCATGGTTAAGCAGATACCGCTTTGCCACCAACAAAAAGCTTCAGAACATTTACCTGACCGAAATTGTAGCGCAATTGTGAGGACAGGATGTAAAGATTGATCTTTTAGTAATAAAATATTTTGTTATATTAATTGGTCTTATTTTTATAGCCCTTCAGAGGATGAAAAAAAACAATCTCGTAAATTCTGCTTAAATGATTCCATACCAGCTGGTTTTTTGTTTGTCCTGTGTGTGTTGTGTCACTTTCGTTACAATTAATTTTGTTTATTACATGGGTTTTTTAGTTTAACAAACGGTTTATCTGGGGTATTCATTTATCTTTTGGTAAGTTTTAGTTATACAATTTATGTATTAGTAATTCTTTGTGTAGTTACGTTTATCTGTTTACCGTTTTTCTCGAGACATTCATGGCTGAAAAGTGATGTCTGTACAACCGCAGCTGTGGATTTAGTTTGCGTGGCATTCCTGTCTTCATTGAGCAAGTAAAAAGTCTAAATCTATAAAAACTAAGTTTACGCGAAAGTAAGTTCCACAGTAATTCTGCTTTTTAAAAACTTCACCAGTTTTGAGTCCTATTTTATTTTATAATTAAACATATCATTGTGTTGTACTGCTTCAGTCGATAAGTTATTATTATTATTACTATTATTATTATTAATAATATTAATATTGTATTATTACTATTATTATTAAATACAAGAATTGCGTGCAACCTACTTAGAACTATGCAATAAAAACCAAACCAAAATATAAACTGCACCCGTGCGTCAAAAGGATCCATTATTTTTCTTAGTACTGCTATTATAGCATTGCAGGGTAATACCAAGCTGCGGCATTCCTAAAACTGTGCTCCAGCGGGAGCCGACTCGGATTGTTCATTTCTATAATTAAAGTCTTTCCCGCGAATGACCTTTGACACCGACATCCGTCGTTTCTTGTAATACCGTAAACGTAATTGACTCAAGAGTGCAGCTCAATTAATTAAAGTCTATTAGGTAGACGACCTGGGGATCAATCAATATATACCCGCTGACTGGCGAAATTGAGTTTGACGCTTCACATGGATCAACCCTTGTACTGTAATGGAGAGAGCTTGTTATACTCTTCAGAATTAGAAAGCCTGCAATTTGATTTAAAGGTTTTGTAATTAATGATCTTGAAATCTCGTTGTCCCTATCCAGCTAAGGAAAACACGTCAATTTTAAAAATTATGTATATGTATAATACATCATAATTTAGTCAATTGAGTACACCAGCTGAAAACAAGATGGTGGTGGTTGCACTTTCTTTGAAGCTTTTAGCGTCGCCCACCAAAAGTGGCAGTGCTTATATGCTGGATTTTCCGTCTGTGTCCGTTGATTTTGAGAGTTAAGGCTTTTAAGCATAGGAATGACCTCGAGTTTTCGCTATTGGTAAATTATGATACAGATGCATGCCCAAACAGCTTTTTTTGAACATAAAATTTCGCATATTACTTCATGGGTTTTTTAGCGTTATTTTTTGTGCTAAATATGGTAGCGGGAGTCAAATTTTTTGTAATGATATAATAGCCTGTTGTGTGTCAATTGCAGAGAGGGATAGAACTTCTCACCCAATACTAAAAAAAAAAAACATAATGGTTTTGAAATACCCCAAATCAAGTAATATACCGTTTTATACATACTGATTTGTGACAAGTGGGTGGCACTAGTAATCGGTAATTGACACACGCTTCGGATAAGTGCTTGTTATAATGAAGGCAGAACAGCAACTTTCGAAGTGAAGCTAACTTCAGTCTAAACAAAATGTTTAGAATCTCCTATACATTTTTTATTGTTTTCGGTTGGTAACAAACTTCAGTTGAGTTGCTCAGGTAACTAGCGGTTACTTAGGCGCCATTTTTTTGCGAATATCACATAGACCGTGTGCTGTTAATAAAGGTCTAGAATTGGTGATTTAGGTGTAATTACCAGTAAATAACAACTTTCAGCCTTTGTGTACAGTGTAGACATAAATAAACTAGCAACATTTTACTCGCCATTATGCTGGCTTTGCATTTTTGTGTGCTAACTACTGTAATGTGAAATATGTTTCACTAGCAGTCATTGCCAATCACTGTATTACACAACTGCCTGCGAATTTGATCTATAAAGCACCTCTTATTGCGTTTGGACTTACCGAAGCTTATTGCCGAGCAAAACTTTTCGTTTAAAGGCTTCTTTACAATTCTTGACATCCTGTCTATGACTGTTTGTTGACTGCAATCTTAATACTTTAACGTATGATTCCTGCGAACCACATCGAACCCGTCTACAGTGTTAACTTGCGAGGAAGAAGCCACCTTAGTTGAATGGGTAATAGATAACCGCAAGAAGGGATTTCCTCAACGGAAGGAAAACGTCCAGGCTAGCGTAAAACAGAAAAAAAATCCATGCCATGACAACCTTCCAGGAAAAGGTTGGTTTACGGCATTTTTAAAACATCCTTCTATTTTTTAGAGAACATCACCTAAAACTGAGGCGAATGGTAGCACAAATATTGGAGAAAATAGTATACCAGCATTGGTAGAAGAACAAAGGCACTTCAAAATTTTAGACAACAATTCCAGAGTTTTCAATGGGGATGAGACCAGTTTTTATGTTGTGCCCAAAAGGTAACAAAGTTCTTGCTCCAAGGGGTGCAAGAAAGGTGTGCAAAACAGATTGCGGACAATCAAAAGCATCATTAACTGTTATGTTTACGTTTTGTGTAAACGGTGACATTATTCCACTTTTCATAATTTATCCAAATAAAAGACGTAACCCTGAAATCACAAAAAGTTTACTAAATGACTGGGGTTATGGTTTGTCAGACAAAGGGTGGATGAAAGCAGTATATTTCTATGTTTATATTACCAACACCTCATAACATCATCTTAAGAAAAATTGCACGAAGTTTCATATTATATTATATGTAGATGGGCACGCTACACATTTAACATTTGAACTCGGTCAACTTTGGGGATTATACTAATTGCGCTGTATCCGAATGCAACAAGAATTTTGCAGTCTGCTAATGTAGCAGCACTTAAACCATTTAAAAATGCATGGAAGAAAGGTGTTTTGGAGTGGCAGCGAGACAGTTCCACTAAAGCACTGACGAAAGAAACATTTACGCAAATTTTAAAAGTAGTCAATGGTTTTCGCAGCTGCGTATTGTGTCTACAAGAAATGCCTTGGAAAGAATACAAAGGATTCCAGGAAAAAGGGGAACTATTTCCAGTCAGTGAAGACACCAAAGTAAACTTCTGATATTAGATAAAATGTTTTCGGAAGGATCACTGCCGCTATGAAAAAACTGACAAAATATTATTAATCGATTGCTTCGATTACGCCTGTAATCTTTATGAAAGACGAGAACCTCAAAATATCGTCTGAAACGTATTCAAACAAAAATTTTGTTGAGTTTTCTACTAATTTCAAAGTCAATTTTATTGCTCTCCACCGACACAGATAATTCCAGAATTTAAGAACTCCATTTTTTTCCCTTCCTTTGCGTAAATTGGATCTTTTAGTTTAGTTTAGTGTATTAAAAATTTTAAGAATACATCCAGCTATCTGTCAGTTTTCGTCGGAAAAAATCAACATATTATATGATCCAGGATAAATATTCTTCATAATTCCGTTTTTCGCTGTAAAGAGTACAAAATCCGACAATTAAATTTCGGACAAAATTGGAGATACTGGCAACCGATTGTCTTGCTTGTAGTATATGAAAAATACCATTATACCTAAAATAATTTTGATCTGTGCATATTTACAAAATATTTAGTAGTTCAGTTATTTCCGTGTTGGTAGGGGGGTGCTATTTATTTTATTTTTAAGTATTCGTAAAAGCTCATTTAGATGGGTACTAATTAACACATTAGACACACTAAAGAACGCAATAATACTTCTTTTATCTTATTCGCGAAAACTTACGGATATTAGGGGAATTTGGATAATTTATACGATGGAGTATTAACCAAGGAACGATCGGACCCAAAGATATTAGTTTTTTACACCATACAGAACTGGAGCTCGGGGGTTGGATAGCAAGTATTTTGAAGGTTTTAGAATACCGGAGACATCCTTTTGGAACTGGCCTGTGATGTCTGAATTAAATTTAGAGAAGACGCTCATGTTTAATAAATTACTTATTTTTAGCCTGGTACTTTAAGGTACCTTATGTTTAAACTAACGTTAAACATGTAATTATCGAGWGTAGTTAGCGTCCATAAAGCAGCACTTTATGGTACGATTTTTTTTTACTTTATTAGAGATGCGCTGAACAACTGTATGGTTAAATGTCAGATTTGCAGAACAAACTTTCCTTGTTTTGAACAATAATTTTAAGCTTCTTGCATGGTATGTAACGAAATCTTGGAAGCGCACGGAATTGTCATCATTCCTTAAACGTAGGAAAAAGCAGCCATGGAACGTTGTCAGGTATTTAAAAATATTCTTCATATTTAAGAACTTTATATTAGCAGATAATATTAATGTATATATGGGTAAATTTTCCCAGATGAAAAAAAGCATGTTAAAGTATAGAGAAATAAGTGTTGGTGAGTCGTGCTATGACGTATTTAACAAAATCTTTCTTTTATTATCGATATTTCTCATTTCGTGCCCGAATTTCGTGATTTCTGTATGCTTTTGCACCAATTAATCATGGTATCAAGGCAACTTGTTCATTTATTTCTTATTTGAGCTCGACAAGCGGAGATAATTAATTGCAAACCTAATATGATAAATAAGTGGCTTTGTTTATATTATATAGAGGTTGATTGGTTCACATGCAGCACTTGCATAATAAAAGTGTTTCGTTTGGTTTGTCGCGCTACAGACTGTTGAGAAAATATATGTTTGTGTATTGCTATACCCCTGGTCTGTCGTGTATAGTGGTTAAAATTCGGACTACATGTGAATTACATGTAATTCCTTGTTTTTCTTATATGTATAAACTGTGAAGTAAAACTTGTACCACTATTCTCCCAATGGAATAAAAGTGGGTGTGGTGAAGGAAAGGGGCAGACATCGCGACTTACATACACTGTGCCATAACGTTGGATTAAGCATGAAGAGAACAATTGAACACACACATTTTGCTTTATCTATAACGACTCCTTCTGTATTTAGAAGGAGCAAAATGAAATATATTCTTCAACTTATCTCATCATGTTCAACTGTTTGAAGAGAAGATCTGTCTTTGCTTAATTTCAAACTTCTCCCTATTTATACGAATTCTGATAACTTATAATTTTGAAATTATAGCGGTACACGTTATAAATATTAGAAAGTCCAGAATGTTCTCTCGAATCTAGAAATACATACGTTGTATGACCTCCATTGCTCATACCTGCAACAATGGAAAGTCGAAGGCAATCGATTCTGGGAGATATTTTTAGTCCACAGTTCGAGCACTTATTAACCTTTAATACGTGTAGGGTGTATCTGTTTTGCATGTTGTAGTTACTACACGAACGCGCTGTTCCCGGTCCGCAGGGCGCACAAAAACGTACTGGGTGCGTCCCATTAGAACAAGCTTCCGCCGTGTAAACACGAGTTAAACAGCAAACGAACAGGAAACTGCAGAAGGTGGAACGCCGGGTGAATTTGCCACAATTTGTCCTGGTACCGTGATCCCAGCAGTTAAACAGGTACAAATCAATGGCTGTATGCTTTATTCAGCATTGGCGTTATTATATACAAATAACAGGTTTGTACAATGGAATCGCTGACATTTGCGTGTTCAAGCGTTGTTCTCCACGAGTCGCTTGCTTTTGTCCCCTCGAAGTTTTGGAATTTCGCCGCCAAGTTTCCGATGGCTTGTAAACAAACGTGAAAATGGTGTTAGCTATTGGGGGATGGTGTTACAGCCGACAGCTTTTAACCGACTCTTATTTTTCTGACGAGTTATTTGTTTGTCTTTCCATAAGGAGCTTTTGTTTGCGCAGCTTTTATCACATTTTCAATCGTATTTAGAAGCACCGCGGAACTAACAGTGGCTTTTCGGATTATAAATAAATATTTGCAGCTCGTTCTCAAATAAGTACATATCTATTTTTTGTAGTTACTTCAAAATTAGGACCGTAGTTAGTTCTTGTACTCCCCTCCAGCAACATAGTTCAGTAGTTATTCCTCTTCATATATTGGTTAGGCGCTGCTTGAAATTTCCTATAGTATACGTTCTGCAACAATGCAACGATGATAAAAATGCTCACCATACCGCCCCAAAAGTCAATTATTGACACTTTACTGAATTATAAATGGAAAACTATAATATAACCAAATTTGCAATTTCTTTGAGCTACTATTGACTTTCAGAATATACAAGTTTAACAATAAGCTTTGTACTCTTCCGAAAACTTCAAGTACTTTAGCCAACAGTATTGCGATGTAAATGCAATGAAACAGGAACGGTGATTAGAGCCCTTATGTGGAATGTGGTTAAGCGTGTACGAACCGCTATGAAACATACCATACCATTTACTAAATTGAAATTTTAAAAACATAAGCGATAGGAGTAAATTTTTGCATTGCAGGTCATTTAACAGCAAACGAATTAATTAACTTTCTAGGTTGTAAATATAGAGCTTATTTCAGTATACCCTTCATGCTGCAACTCTATTTATATAACAATTACCTACTTAACGAGACTGGAGTCTAATGAAGTAACATGGAATGTGTAACTATGTAAGCTAACGTTTAGTAACGTTCTCTAAGCACTGATATAGACCAATGATTTCCAAACTGGTCTGTATCGACCATAAGGGGTCGACGATGACCTGCAAGTGGCCCTTGTCAGCTAAAAATCGAATTCAGCATAGGTATATGAAATGTTAATGGTTGTTCACGAAAGTGGATCTTATATATACCACAGTGAAAGATAAATATAAATGGTGTACTGAAGAAGCAGATGCCGTATTGCAAGAATAACTGATCTGAATAGGCACTGACAAAGAACTTAAGGTACAGTTTAGTAACGGATATCGGCCATTCTGGCTTCAAAAAGATATAGTTAGTTATTTCATAGCTTGGAGTACTGCGAGAACATGTTAATTGTTGTCTTTACCGTCCTCTTGCCTAGGTTTCAGCATGGTTGCCAAACTCTTGAAAAAATAATTGGGAAAAGTTCTGAAGCAATGCAAGCTACCTGTTGCTAATTAATGTCCGTTGAACGAGATAAGGGCCCAAAACGGCTCACTACAGTACCACACCAAAAAATTGACTTTTGGAGGATATCGCTTGTGTGCTTGTATTATTCAGCGTGAATAGGGTCGTCCCGCACATTAAAATTTGATAGTTTTAACCTATGCCTTTTATTGCTTACGTCATAAATACTGGTGCTACGCATCTATTTTGCTTTTAGATTAATTCAAGTCGTAACAAGCGGTGGTAGAAAAATTACTCTGTTTCAAACATTTTCTTCAATCCGCCAACAACTACGCAATAGGTTCCTAATTTCCGTCATGTGCACTGTTACAGCTCCCTAGGTAACAAGGTGCTCAATGTTGTCAGTTTTATAAATAGCCAGAGAATATAACCGTTAACATCAATATTATAATGTAAACATAGGAATCAACTGTAATTGTTTATCAAAACACTTCTTAACGTAACCCATTCTTACATTTAAAAAAAAAACCAACAGATTACCCAAATACTTCGACAAAATCTTGCGCTCCTTCACTTAATCTGACAAATACGAAACTCGAAAGTTTGACCAAACTATATAAACAAAAACGGGTGGCTAGAGGGTTATTACGTTGCCCATGGGACATGGACACATGGAGCACGTGCATCCTAACTCCATAGCCAATCATGCATTATATTTGAGTCTATTCATGCACTTAACTACACGATTTTTCGACTCAAGTTGTTTTTTAATAGTTTTGGTTTACCAGCCATTGACAGACCCAAGTCGAGGGTTCTCGATTTAGCTAAACCGCAATAATACTACTTCAAAATTTGCTGAAGTGCAGAAAAATTAGGTCTTCCAAAATCCTAAACTACCTTAAAAAGTAAAATTTTGCCAGAAATCTAGTTAACGTGTTTCGGTGAATTTTAAAATGGAACCTTACATCAATTTTATTGAATTTATACATTACCTTCACAAACACTGTATATACCTATGAATGTTGGATCTGTTTTGAAGTTTTATAAGGTTCGCTTGATTTGCTTTCACTGCTCCGCGCAAAAAATACTGCCATTGTAATCGACTGTTTCAATTGCACGTTTCGTCTATCCTGTTTGATGTATTTCAGAAGAACTTTTGCTACTCAACCTGCATGATGCAAAAGCCTATTGACAAATTTAATTTCCCTTCATTAGGTGAGTACAACGCAGTAAATCCTCAAACTACAACGCCCAAATACTTGTTTTTCAAATACAGCTTAGGTGCAGGTAAGCCGACTAGATGATTTCTTCAGAACTGTCAGAATTGTATAAAGTAACGGATAGGATAAATATGCCCGGAATTTTTTTAAGAGTGAAAACCCTGATAAAAGGCTAGTTTAGAATTGAACATTTAGTTAGGAGAATATCCTTCCGCTATCCAAAGATTTCAGGAAGTCGCTTACTTTATATTTCTACAGAGCATAGGTATTTTCAAAGTTATTGTGTTTAGGGTTTTTCATATACCGTTTAATAAACGTTTATACTAATAGGTGAGGCCAACTGACAATGGTAATGTTAATCTGCGTTAATGTACGGAACAGAATCAACACCAAACTGGACGAAGGAATGTCACACTCAACGTCTATGGTCAATGACTGATAGAAATTTGTCCTTTGAATGAGCAGTTCAATCCATTAATAAGACGTGAGGTTAATAGGCTTTAAGTTAATATTATTTATGAGCGTAAAGTGTGCCGATTGAATAAAACACAAAAATCATTTAAAAAAATAAGTTAAGGCACTCTTAGTCGCACCACAATATCAGCAACAAAGCCGCCACAACCTTGCTTAAGACATGAACATAAACTAAATAACTCAAGTGGGGCCCCAAGGTGCTGGCTAATGTCGGAGGCAAAACACAAAAGGGACCCAATAAATAAATTATTCTTTCCCTATCCTACAGGTACCTATTCCCCGGTCTAATAACTCACCTCCAGTCACAATGCACGTGAGTTTCATATCTCCGTTTTCCTCGTAGGGTCCTGCCATAGACGGAACATCTTGGCCGTTTTCATCTATAATGGTCGTTCGCTGCGGCGGAACTGCAAAGAAAAGGAACATTAAAAAATAAGCAGAATGCGGATGTTGAGCGAGAAAACCCCGCGGTAGGGTCGGTCGGCTTTTCACCAGAGGTCTGAATGCTATTCAGAACGGTTTAGGCAAAATTATGCCCGGAGAGGAAATTACTGTCTCGCCGGACTGTTTAGCCTCTTAAAAGAATGCTTCTGTAGCTTGAGGAATTAATGCATGCAACAACAGACTACGTCAGTTTCCTTTCATTCCAGGCGTATTTAAACCTTTAAGGTTTAAGGAATCTTCGCTACAGCTCTGACAAGCAGTCCGTTTACTGCCTCTGCAAATGGCGTCAAAATCCTGTTTAGTAGGGCCTGACAGTTAGCGCGATACAATGTTAATAACACAGAATTACATAGTTATGCGTTATGTACAATTTTAAAAGTACTTCAGTTAAAAGGCTGATGTTCCTGTATTACGAGAACGCTACTTGAATTTGTGACTTACAATATAAGCTAAAGCCATTATCGAAAATGTAAGAGGATGGCTGATTTTAACATCACTAACATCGGTAATATCTAGTGAACATTTCATTAATTTTTTGAGGTCCTTTACTTAAGTAGTTAGTGCTATAGTCGTCTTTATCGGGATATTTTCTTACAAACAGATGTATAAAATAAAATGTATAACGTAAGGTATTATTGAGAAATTCAAAAGCACCAGATTTTCTACAAATCGAAAGCCATCTTGTTTGTTATAGAATAATAATAATGATAATAAGATTATCATAGCCAAAGCTCGCTAGCAAATTATTACGTAAAATTTTTGGAAGATGTATAGAAACCGGAGATTCGCTTATTAGTTTTGATGTGATACACGTAAATATTCGGGCCAGTCAAGCTTTTATATATGTTTTCAAATGCTGTGGTAAATTTTCATATCGTGCAGTCAAACTGATCTCAATTTCGTGTTTAACGAGTAATTTTGATGAATCGTTTATATTAAGTAAATTTTTAGCTGGAGTAAGGTAAGGTAAGGTGCATATGTAGTCTCGGGCGGGTTGGTCATGTGTGACTTCAAATTGTTAATCACCGATTCAGTCATTTTGTTCTCTTCTGAATTATATCATGTGAAAGACGTTAAAAGTATTTGGTTTCATGATTTTGAATTAACTATTTTTTTAATTTGTTCACTGTTTCATTCATTAATTGTTAAATATATAATTTTTGTTGAAAAAAGTATATCGACATATCGTAAGAGTGAGTCAGACACTTTTATTAACTGCTTTTATTCATAGTCATATATAAAAAAGGCAATTAGAACTTACAGTCCTCGAGATTAATAGTTCGACTCGAAATTAGTTTTGACCTGTAAGTAGGCATAGTGCAATTGTAGGAATTTAATCAGTCACAAATACAGAAGTAGGATTCACTATTATTATTATTTTCTACCAGGGAGAAACCCTTTATAATAGTTGCTAGTTACGCAAAATATACTTGCTTATAGTCATCTTAAATGTAATTGTAGATAAAGCAGGTTACTGACAGATAGAACCCCTATCGCATGGGATAGGTACATAAAATTATCTAAATGCGCGGTTATGAAAATGAATGCAAAAATAACGAAGAATTCAAGCTTAGTACTTCAGTCAACACGATACTATTGTGGGTACCACCGTTCTCGTCGGACTGCAGTAAGTGTTCGTCCGTCAGAAGATTGCGATTTCTTCTTCGGGGTCACTAGCTATGAGTGATTCCGTTCACGTCGGGGTCACCGGTTGTGGTTACTACCGTTTACGTCGGATGGTAACCAGTTGTGTACGTGTTGGTCCATTAGGCAAAGAGGCTTGGTGAAGTCATCGGATGGTTGTACACACCATTTAATCAGACTACATGAATTAACATTTATCACAGAGATTACTTACTGACTATCGGAGACTAACCAATGCTTAACTACACATATCTATTTATACTGCTAAATCACGCCATCGGCCTACATTTCTATTTATTATTTACGCTACATAGTGTACTTATGCCAACACGGATATGTATATGTCACGTAACTGTTTATCTTGTGATAACCAGAGCACTACACTATAGCAGTCTGCAATAATGCTAGAAATACCCAAAGAGAGTATGATCTATTTAAGGCAAGGAGTTCACAAAACAATACGAAATAGTTCATCAGCAAAATGTATTAATTTGGAGTCACCTAAATTGTAATAATTGTAATTTTACAGGAAACATCATTTTTCTAACCAAATAAACCAATTAATCAAGAAATTACAACTTCAAAAATCTGTAAAACCGCAATGGACGTAACCGTTATAAAAAAGCATCTAGGGCCATCCTAGAGCGGATGCAAAAGCACTGACAGACTGAGACAATAAGTATTCCAAATTTCGAAAAACTAGACATAAAAAACTAGATTCATGTTGTGTGAAATGTAGGCGTATTATGTCTAAATAGTCTCCTCCTAATGTTTCTACACTGCCAAACATCTCTTGAAAATCAGAACTTTTGACTCTCCAGCCAACTATCTACCGTCGACATCACTCTGATACCATGGGGTGATCTTATTTCTATTCTATCTATTTAATATTAACGTCGAAGTCTACGAACGAACTAGATGATCATAATACATGTTGCTGACATTGAATATTAATTGACGTTCAACACGTTTCAGACCGGTTTACTTATGTATATACTTAACAAATACTCAAGTAAGGCAAAACTACGATAACTTAACAGAGATTCTTTAATTTATGAGAGACACTAACCTAATATAATTTTCAATGATTAACAAAAAGCGCTCCATCCCTGAACTCAAGTTGGTGACTTAATATTATTACGTAACTATAATAAACATCGGATTCTATTGATTATCTGCGAAGGCGTTAGTTCAAGCCAATGTTAGTAGTTAGTGAATGCACGAGTTGCAAGTGTGTGCAGTGATTCGTTCTCTGGGTGCAAAGGAATCGTGAGCTGTTAAAATTGACAAGGAGTTATGCCTTGTTGGCCGAAAACTTCGATCTAATCGACGATTGGCAATTACTGTTCCAGCTGATGAATTTCCTCTTGTTGGCTTCACTATCACTTCGAAAAATCTTGGATATCAGAAATTGTGTGCGAGGTGGGTACCAAAAATGCTTACATACCAGCACAAAAAGCAAAAAATGTCAATTAGAGTGCCGTTTTTGCATTGTTATCGACAAGACGGAGATTACTTGTTTTTTCACATTGTTGGAGGTGATGAGGTGTGGATATCCTATGACACCCCCAAAACCAAATAACAGCCAATGACCTACCTTTTTGTAATGACACAACAGCCCTGACTTTACGAATATGCCTCGTATTTTCGATGCAAGTACATTTATTTGCTGTTTTCAGAATGCAATCTCCTCATTTAATTTGCTTTGCTGTAACAAAATTGCACAGGAATGTAATTTCACTTTACCTTTTCCTTTGACTACGGGGTTTCGAAGATAATTTTTTTTTTTTAATCATACCCGCATTTCTGCCCTATGCGATCGTACCGGGCTTAATATACGTGTGCGAGGAATAGGTCATCACATCTTGGCTGACCTGCAATGTGTGCCCTGTCATCAATAACGAATTCAATTCATAAAGATTTTCATCGCCTGTGCGGAACCGCTGACCTAGTGGTAGAAGTCAAAGCATGACAAATGACTGTCCCGGTAATGTAGCGGCTCCAGGGCCTCGTTCTCGTGGCAATAAAGGAAACTAATGGGTTATCAACAAGTTATACTTCGTATAAAAAGTGATGAAATAGTCTGCAAACTCAGTGTATTGACAAGCTTGTTTTGGAAATAACTGCACATGCACAACGATGGTTTAACTTGTTAGTATTATTGTGAGGTAGTAATCAATAGTAACCTACACGCTAAATGTAAATTAAAATAAAAACTCCTATTTTAGGTCGTTTACAGAACGTTACTAATAAATAGATAAAAATTTGCTCTGCTCAGTTCATTAGGATCTTACGACTAGTTTCATAGTTTTTAGAGCTCATCCTGTAAGAATATTGAACGAAATGACCATAGCACACTGTCGACAAGAAACATTTCACATCAGGCAACATATATTTGGTGTACTTATTATGAAACGGTTCAGGTAACCCTGTTTTGCCATTATTTGACATACTTAGAGGAAATGCTGTTTTATGCTTACCGGGAAAATCATATACCTCTCTCAGGAGGTGAAATGGTAAAAAGGGTTAGCTGTCGACTTTAAAACTGATCGCGTCCGATATCCAAATTGTGCATGGTAATGTTTAAACCAGAACTGCCAATAATGAATAGCTTGACTTTTTTAATAGATGTTTTTGCCTTTAAAACTTTACCTAGTTATATGCAGTGTTCTACTTATTTACAGAACTCAATCTTATATTCTCTGAGGGTGTTAGCAGAACAACAACAGATAGTACTAAAACAGATAACATAAACCAAATAAAATATCTATGAATTTGGTTTATGAATGAAGGAAATCATTATTCAGAAGAAATGACAAAACCAAAGAATTGCAACGCAGAACTAAAAGATAAAGTTGTAGAAGTGCAACCTAAAATCGTGGAAGGCAAGGAGCTGCTCACGGAAGCAACACTAGGAACAGAAGCAGAGAAGAGAACCAATAGGACTAGGCAAGTAGATACGGAAGTAAACATTAAAGAAACGAAAAAATAATTGTGAGAATGGTCTCTGATTAGCACGAAAACTAAATCGAAGACGATTTAACTCCAGAAAAAAGATACCAAGCATAAAGCCAGATTCAAGGTGTGAAGCTGGGATACCGAAAGCTGATTAAGGAAAAGTAAAGAAATGTAGCTGAGATCTGGAATTCGAAGAATAACAAAAAACAGAAGGAAGGGAAAGGAGATTCTGCAGGGTATCAGTATACAAAGATAAAAACAAAAAAAAAGTATAAATAAAATGGAATAAACAACAAACATGCTTTTTGGACAAAAAAAGCTTGCTAGTGAATTTGGAAGATCCCATTTGAATTTTATAAGGGACATTGCGATGGAGGTGCATTTCTTTATGCTTGACAGTATACGAGGCGGCTGTTACTAAAAGATAAATAACACAAACCTGGTATGGACATGTAAACCAAGTGTATACACTTAAATTGTTATAGATGTGATTTAGAATTTCTTGAGTAATAATAACTGATGATATAAAAGGAGAAGGTGAAAAGCAATTCGAAAAGCACCGGAAGGATAATAGCAAATATGGAAATGAGACAAAGTAAACAATGGATTGAAGTTCTGCGTGGGCAACTGATTGACTGCATTACTTTGCATGAACCTAAAATGTACAAGAGAAAAGCAAAGAAATAATAAGTGTTCCAAATTATGTTTGTGGTTGCACGGAGACAACTAAGTTCACGATGAACTCAGCTCTGAAGAAGCTTACAACAGCATTGGGCGAAACGTCAACGATCAAGAAGTCTTCATTTTAAATATCGGCCAAGAAAACCTTAATTAATATATTAATCCGATTTTAGATTACCATAGCTTAAGTATCATACGTTGTACATATTATGCAGCTTGTGTTGCAGATACGTATATCTGCTACAAGGAATATACACTATCTAAACCAACACACCTCAATTTAAGATGTTGTCATGATTACTGGGTTGATTTGAGCTAACATCAACTTTAACAAAGAGAAGGGAAACAGGCCCTATGATTTTACCATCTAAATCACAATGCATGCATCAGCTGTTTTGTTTTTTTGTATCCACATCGGTACTTATAGGCACTTTGATGATGACTGCATTAATACGATGGAAAGTGCAGTATACTAATGCGTTTCAAATTTAACAGCAATTATATTGCCGTTAGCATCTATTACCACCCACAGCTATTACTTAGACGAACAAATCGATTAGTCTAAAAAAACTGGAAATATATTATGTTTCCGTGATAAAACTCGGCGCGTTTCTTCAAAGTTTTCCTTCAAATTACGTTTGCCTCATACATGACTTAACACACTTTTATTTCCAAGTTTTCATAATCACCACCACGAAATCAGAATACGAGGAATTAGATCGACAGACTGATTACACCTGTCATTCTGCTATTCACGCACGTACCACCGTGGGCTTGAATAGAAGTAGTGCTATTTTTCCTTGCTCCGCCTTGAACTACATAAATTATTCAGCGAGGTGTAATAAAACATCCCGTGCCACACCAATAAATAATGTTCATTATCAAAAAAATATTTATCGGCATCATTTTGTTCGCATTAGTGGCCGACATTATTTTTTCATCCTCGCAGGGCTTCCACTGCGATAAAATACGGCCATTTACTTCCTCCTGCGCGAGAACTTCACTGCCAAGGTTTTGAAGGTAGAGTCCGCTCAAGGCCGCAGAGTGTACGGCTTTCTAGAACGCGTGATGAAAGCGATTAAAAATCATTTACATTTTAGTTCATGGTTATTATAAGGCTTGTAAAGCGCAAAGTAGGCGTGTGGCATACCCTACAGAGGTGGTAAAATCTGCTGTTGCGACGACTTGAAAGGTTGACATATATAACATAATGCATATTATTTTATATTTGTGTATACTCATTACGTTTTAACAAAATGCTGTACATACAGCATACAGCCCTGGCAATAACCACTTTCCAGATTGCGTCAACCGTAAGATAGATACACGAATCGGTATACGGATGATTAGTGTACCTTAAATTACAGTGTGGCAAATTTTTATAACGATTATCGAACACATTTACAAACAACCAGTCAATGTTATGGCATGGCAATTGTATTAGCTAACTAGTAATGGCTCAAAATGCCCTAACAAGTAAAGTTGGAACCTCCCGAATGAAAACAATCGATATTATCGAATATTG
Source organism: Rhyzopertha dominica (assembly GCA_025024175.1). Classification (NCBI taxonomy): domain Eukaryota; kingdom Metazoa; phylum Arthropoda; class Insecta; order Coleoptera; family Bostrichidae; genus Rhyzopertha; species Rhyzopertha dominica. The sequence goes on from QCXZ01000064.1 coordinate 16,661,190, forward strand.
AAACGTCTCGAAATATCTCGAAAGACTGTTGGTTTCTATAGAATAGAATCCAAACTAACAGTAGGGAATGAATCAGCGCCAACTGTGGCCGTGGCGGACAATGGTACTATCGCATAAATGTTCGATAATTCTCGCTTCTCGAGTATCGAGTCCTAGGCAGTCGGTATTTTTTCTGGTTTTATGTAAATGTAAAATAGTAGTATCAACTGTACCATCTGGCGCTAATAGACAAATTGTATTAAAGAAGTATGCTTATTTTATCGTTGCACACAAGTAGGACGTAACCGAGAGGTTAATTATGAGAATTATCATTCGATTGTCAAAACATCTCGCAAGGCAACATTTCGATTGTTGAAATCATTAGATTTTCATCTCTACAACACGACTTCAGCTGCCAATTGTACCCATAGTATAACAGTCGTACTAGTCCGCGTAATCCCCATGTCGAGCAATCAAAGGATTATATCTACAGGCGTGATCTAACTCGTATACGCCCAAGGAAGGGATTTAAACACCTCAATAAGGGAAATTCACCTGGGTAGCATCCATGCTATTCATTTTTCTCGGAATGAGCTGGTAGAATATTTTTCCCGTTGGCCAAAGTTTTCTTTAGTGTTCGTGGTTGTTATTTTAGATTGTTCTTCTTAGACCGTTAACCAGTTGAGTTCAACTTAAGACGTTTGTTTTAAAGTGTTAAGATGGTTCTGCCATTTGCTAAAGTGAACTGGATAACCATATGTTATTAAACGATGGATTCATCCACAAGAAGAAAAAACTATTAGAAGCAAAACAATCTGGAAATGTGTTGAATACAATCGAAATTGTTGCACTAGAAGAGTGCATACTTTGGTAGGGGAAGTGTACATCGCATTTGAACGTCGCAAAAGTTGAAGCAAAGAACACAGACGGAAGCATCTACTCAGGCTGTTGTGGCTACAATATCCGCTAATTTGTTGTTGAAAGTCTCATATCAGCTGCCCGCTATCAATTCATTAAAAAGGACGGTTCAGCGCGTGAGGAACATAGCGGATAGTGTCGCCACAAATCCCAGAAATCTGTGGACCTGGCGATGACGCAATTCTTTTATTTTCTAGCAGAAAAATTGTCAGCACCGGTATGCCGATGGTACGTACGCTTCATTCCCGAAATTGTTCAACCAGTTGTACAGCGTGAGTAAATAAGAGAATCGGTAATATTTCGGGTTTGGCTTGACCGATTTCAACCGACGAGGTGTCGTTTTCAAGAGCTTATGCACCCTTATAAAAAGCAATTTTATGTGTCAGAACATTGTTTGCATTGTTGCGGTCAGCGCACAAACTATGTTCTGACACTTAAAATTGTTTTTTATAAAGGCACATAAGCTCTTGAAAATGACACCTCGTTGGTTGAAATCGGTCAAGCCAAACCCAAAATTTTAGCAGCTTTCTATATTAATATTTACCGGCTCCCACTCCTTTATTTGACATTTAACGAAAAATTGTTCTAAACAAAAATTGTAGATTTTAGTCCAAACAATCTTAATTGCTGGAAAATATTTTCGAGTGGGTAAAGTGACCACTAGGAGGCGCTGTGACACCTCCAAATTACAAAGTTAATGTTTATACCATTTTTAGCCTAATAAATGTCTGCTGTATTAAACATCTAATATTTCAGGTTTGGCTTGACCGATTTCAACCAACGAGGTGTCATCTTCAAGAGCTTATGTCTTTATAAAAAGCAGTTTTAAGTGTCAGAACATAGCTTGTGTGTTGACCGCAAGTGGGCGTTCTTTGAAATTACTACCTAAAACCGATTTTTCTCGAAATTTCTAAATGGAGCGGTTTTCACCATTTTAGTTTATATTCAATTGTTCTTTTAATGAAGTAAATAGCCTTATAGCTTTGCATTTAAAAAATACGAGAAAAACTGATATTTAGGTAGTAACTTCAGAAAACGCCCTCTTGCGGGCAACACACAAACAATATTCTGACACTTAAAATTGCTTTATATAAGGGCACATAAGCTCTTGAAAAAGACACCTCGTCGGTTGAAATCAGTCAAGCCAAACCCGAAATATTACCGATTTTCTATATTAATATATATCTATTATATAATATTTGAGGTAGCACAGCGCCCTCTAGCGGTCACTTTACAAACTCGAAAATATTTTTCAGCTGCTTCTCTTGGCCACTTTACTTTAAAGAAAAATTACCTCAAAGCTCTAGGGCTACTAGTTTATGAGATATGACCGGGCACCTCTCTTATTTGCTCATCCTGTACATACACTATTCATGGCGTGCACTACAGCAATGTGATACCAATTGTATACACACTTCTTTACGGCAAATTTAGAAGTACCTATGTTCGTCTTCTTAAAGCGTTAAACTCATTGAAACCATCTAACTTCAGCTAACTTCAATTATGGTGGACTTCGAAAGAGCTGCAATAATGCTTTTGCTGAAGAATTTCTAGCAACCACATTACGAGGATGCCTTTTCACTGAACTCACTTCCTTCGGAGACAAATACAGCAAGCAGCATTACAAAGAAAATACAGCGAAGATTTGCCCTACATTTGCATCTGTTGCCAGCTTTAGCTTTTGTTTCACTAAATGATGTGGTTAATGCGTTCGAACAAGTGCTTTACAGTAACTTTTACACAGAAAATGAAGATGTGTTGCTATCCATAATCAATTATTTTGAGGATATCTAGATAGGTTATACCGATATACGACAGCGCCGAAGACCTCCACCGTATTCTATTAATCTGTGGAATGTCTACGAGTTAGTGAAGGAAGACATACCTACTTCACACAAATGACGCAATCGAAGGATGGCATAAAAGCTTTTCATCTATACTTAATGCCGCTTATCCATCTATATGGAAGTTCAGCCGCGCTCTCAAGAATGAAGACAGCTTGAGTAAACTGAAAACTGAACGATTAATCGTTGGACATCGACTACAGCAGTGTATCGTGATAATACACAAAGACTAAAAACAGTGGTCGTCGATTATGGGAATAGGCCAGTGTTGGCATATTTACGAGGAATTGCACACAATTTCCAGTTGCAAATTTAATTCTTATTTTACTGCACTCTTGATGGCAATGATTTTATTGTTAATACGTATATACCTATGTGTATGTTAATTGTCAGCGCTTTCTATAAAATATATTAAATGTTAGAATATCACTTTTTTCTTTATAATATTGTTAGTACATGTTATATTGCTTATACACTGGTATTTCTAGTTATCGCCGCATCCAAATATCGTAGCGTCCAAATGTAATAGCGTTCAATTGACGTAAATCCGAAAATGATATACTTTAATTAATCGAAAGCTAGAAAGATACACGCATATTTGAAATATCTGAATCTCTATATAGCACTGTTCTAATGTTAACCAATCAGAGCAATTCATTTAATTCCCAGCCATAATTTGCAACTTCAGTAATTAATAACTGCTATTCACTAACAAATAGCAAATTAATTTAGATCCCAAAGCTTTGCGCACGAAACACTAGATACTGGCAATGTAACATTGCATATACGTAAAACTGACCAAGTGGGTGATATCTAGCTATTAGAGTGCAGTAAATCACCATTATCACTTTGTATACATATTCAGTTACTATGGGAGCAGCTTTGAAGCGCGATCTCGCAGTGCCAAGTCATCTGCTAATCCGCATATCTTACAATGCGGCACATTGCTGCCGTCGAGGGTTAGAGTTCATTAGCATCGCGAATGTTACATTAGGGCAACGTCCTTGTCTGGTGTCCCACATTATTGAAATTTATTTTCACCCTGGGTACGACGCCATCCTGCCCGTACTAGTTAACAGTCTGAAACTTTTAAACTGCGGAGCCATGCCTCACAGGGTCCACCTCGACACCCTAAGACCTTGTTTATAAATTATGGCATACGTCAGCCCTAATAACCCGTAGTATCAAAGGTCGTTCGTCTTCATTTTCCGGAATCGCGAAGACCATTCCCTTTCGAAATATTATAGTAATTATTTCCTTCTGCCATTCTGCGTTGGTTTGTGATTTCGTGCTGGTGAAGTCCGCGAATAGGGGCAGCATTATGGCGATTGCCGGTCGTTTCTGTAGGATTTTATTATGGCGGTAACGTAAATACACGAACTGCTGCGCTGAAATCACATTGGCAATATGAGCGTTCCGCAGTTCTAAAAAAATCAAGGTTTTATATAGAACTTCTAAACGTATGTCTTTTGTTGAAGCAGAGATCACGCAGAATTCCACACGTTAAGCTGGTGAACAACTGTGATAAGAAAGTAAATCTGGGATAATGGTATGGTTCTCAGAAACTATATAAAGTGTCGCAATCTCATATTTTAATTAAGCTGCTTTCATTTTTTATGCAACCATGCATTTTCAATTTTAACGATCGATTTCTAAAAGGTTGCTTAAATTTAATTTTTTTTAATTGTGGAAATAACAAAAATGCAATGGAAAAATATACTGTTTAATTAAAATGCATGTCTATGCTGTGCTGTCTACACCTCAACCAACTGCAGATAGTACTATTTCGCTGTCATTACAGCTCATCAGTGCAGTTTAGGTCTAGTGTAGACAACACGGCATAGAACTGGTTTTGCTTATATACCAAAGCAATGGTATGATGAAAGTAAAAATTTAGGATGGCAATGCCATCTGTCAGCATTACACTGACATGATGACAATGCCACCTAGCTGCTATAACGGGACATGCATTTTAATGTATGTTGGTTCTTGCCCGTTAGCAAAAAGTGCCGTGGGGGCCTGCTGTCAAATTGAAGTATGCAGTTGCATGCCAATTTATCATGCTACAGGTCACTTCCTTTAGGAAGTAGTACCCGTTATGGCAGCTAGGTGGCTTTGTCATCATGTCAGTGTAATGCTGACAGATGGCATTGCCATCCTAAATTCATACTGTTTCATTATCAACTAGAGTAGTGCGGTTTTGGTAAGTGCTAGAGACATCATCAATACGGTAGTGACCTACCTGCGTGCGTCATGCGGTTATTTCTTTCACCCATACAATTTGTCGTCGTCGAAGGTTATCTACGTTCTTGTTCCAGAATCAATTTCTCTATAGTCTAAGTTAGCAGAGCAGTATGACGATTAACACATTTAGGAATGTTTTTCCTTAAACTTGTTTTCAAAAGTATGTCTAATGCGTGCAGTCCACCGAAGCATCGATGATAAAACGCATACGATTCAGCACCATCTTCATGGTATAGTGAGGTTTGAAATTACAATCAAATGTAGGTAACAAAGATCAATAAGACCAACTTCTATCGGACACTATGTTAAATGAGATGTTAACACTTGCCAGTGTTGTTCCTGCTTTAAGTTTTTCGTTCTTAATAGTATGCGCACACCTTGGAGTAAACCTGCAACTAATAATACTACATTAAACATCGTGATCGCAACACATTTCGCTGATGCTATTATCTGTTACCTTAACCACATAAGTTTCTTTTGGTGAAGAATTTTAATGTTAATGTGCTATCCTTTTTTATGCAATCTAGCACATTTTCACTAGAGAGTTTAGTCACAGTGTGGTCACAGTACTATTAATTTAAAGTTGCTGGCAACACTGGGCGGTTTCTTGTTCTAACCTCTTACACACCTCTTATTTAGCGAAATTGCGGATTGAGATTGCGTTATTACGTTAATCGTAGTTATTTTTCGATTTTGCGGCAGACAAACAATTTGTATCGGTGTGTCTTGTGTTTTTTGTACATCAATTGATGAAAACAGAAAAAACTATGCATCCCTCAAGTAGTGGCACAAGTACCGGTGTGATTTGTAGCTATGAGTGTATATCCACATATTATGGTAGGAAAAAAGCGGATCTGGAAGTAAAATTTTATAGTGTGGTATTATTAATTATAAATTCCTTAAAACTTCCTTCTTGCATTTGGTTGCCCGGAAATCGACTACACCGAATTATTAACTGGTGCGTGTGTATTTTGTTGTTTTCTTTTATCAAAGTACATATTCAAGTCGGTCAAGTTCAAATGCCAAAATTTACTCAAGAACACAAAGATTACATAATTGCCAAATTCTTTTGAAAACTTTTTTCTTAATGTCACGTGAAACGTCATCTTGTTATAACCCCTTTTTATAAAAGCCTTGTTCATGTCATAAAAAAGCTAAATAAATCTGTGACCAAGTGTACATTTCTGAAATAGTAAAATTAACTATTTTTCTGATTTTTTGAGCAATTTGAAAGACCTTATCCAACCTTTATTTTCTAAAGGTTTTCAGAATCAGCAATAGTGTATATCAGAAAGTTAAAAGCAGCAAAATTAACTTGTTTCCGGCTGACAGCAGTTTGAATTTGGCGCTTTTTCAGCAAACCCATTTAAAGGGATTTAACGTTGAAGGTCACTCGCCCCATTCTCAAAACTTCAAAGGAGCCGCTCGAAGTGTAGCATCTGTGTATAATCTGTGGTTTTAGTACAGACTACGTAAATTTTAATAGGTAAATTTTTTGTTTGCTAAAAATAATCTAAGAAGAACGAACACCAAACATGCAGGTGTTGTTACAGTTAAAATGAAAGGTAGGTGTGTATGCAAAACCAGTGGAATCGTCCAAAACGAAAAAAGCGTTCTCCCATGATTGACTCCAACTCGATCAATAACAAATATTAATATTAATATTAATATTATCTCGCGGTACGATCAATGGGAGAACGAAAGAAGCACATAAAATGGTTCACTCATTTTTCCGTTCAATGTAATAATAGAAACAGCGTTATTACAGAATATGACAGGGGATATCTTACATTATTCGGATTATAACTATTATTTTGCCGTTAAGGAGATATGTACATTAAGCAAATACGTTGTCATAACTGAAGTATTTGTCTTTAATGGTATTCTTGTATTTAAGAGAAAAACAAATATCAGGACACCATAAAAGTAAATTATTATAGGCGTTTAGTAAGATACTAATAATACTTATTATATTATTAATTATATTTAGTGTACGCAGCAAGATTATGTCAGATGATCCCACTTTTACTTATCAGAATCGGAGAAAGTAATTATTTAAATGCTGTCGGAAGAACAAAGTAAACCACATTCATCTGGACCATAATATTTTTAAACTTGTTCCCCAACTCGATCTTTAGAATCTTTACTTTATAACCTAAAAGACTAAAAACCTACTTTTCCCCGCTTTTAACTACCTTTCACTTTATCTACAATCGATTCACGTATCATACTTCAGTAGTTACTAGTCGTAGTCGTTACTGAATGACTACGCTCTGCTGCTGCGTTGCTGAATAGGTAACAGTATTCGAGCAGTAACCAGTAATCGTAGTAATCATGCAACGACTACTGCTTAGAATTATTAGTAATCGATTATTTTGATTCCTGTTTTAATTTAACCCGAGGTTGAACCTATATTGTCATTGAAAAATTGTGTATTAGGCCCACTGTAGGAGCAACGACTGAACGGGTACTCGACATGAATTATTTGACTAGATAAAGCTGGATAACAACTTGCATGATCAAATCAAAACACCGAAACGAGTTTGACGAAGAAAAAGCGGATTCTTATGTTATGTCCCAAGCTTCTCGACGGGCTCCGAAGATTTTGTGCACACCGAAATTGAAATGTAAGGCGGTCTACTATATGAAGGAACAATTTCTAAAAAAAAAGAGCCCTAATTGATGACTTCCACAATGACAAAAGTCCGTTAGTAATATTATTCCACCAATATGCTTGTTTCTTGTATTATCAAATAGTAAAAATGCTAAACAACAGGAATTTGGCTAATACAGTATAGTAACGTAATGGGAGCGGTGATGATATTGCTTGCGATAAAAATAAAAATAACTCATGAACTGCGTGAAAAGGTTCATTAAAAACAATCACACTGCGAACGCAATAAACTGCTATTCAAATGAAAATTAATTATTTGATTATATGAAATTCTTATAAGGGAGTATGATATTGTGATAAGTGGTATCACAAAAACACTCTGATTGGTAACCGATTTTACCCTAAAACAAACTTTAAGTTCGTTTTCGTAATAAGCGACTTCAAAAATCCTCTTGCACATATGAGATTAGAGCGGAAAGTATCAATCTCATTCTGAAAAAGTCCGCCATTTTGAACTCTGACTTTTTAGTTTCATGGTTGTAATCAGCAACCTCAAAAACTCCCGAGTAAGAAATTTGGGATAAAATAACTACATTTTGGGTTTTGACTAGGAATTTCCAAATCTAGCACACTGTGCGATGGTCTGCTTTGGTCAATTTACTCTGTACCTCCACCTGATGAGCCCCAATAGCGCGAAACTAGTCGTAAGGTCAGAATGGATAGAGCAGGGCAGGTGGTTTATTTAATTAAACAGTACGTTAAAAGTTTTGCAGTATACCATTATCTAAAGTAAAATTTGGACAAGCATTTCAATGCTTGAGGAATCGGAGAGTAGGTGTATGCGGCGCAAAGCTCGCTTGACCTACTCTGACCAGCTTTGCAAATTCCTGCACACTGGGATCCCAAACATTTTGAGGTCACCTCCGAGCACCGAGCTTTAGATACAGCGCCCCATCCCTCAATTACCTGCTTTTATGTAACATAAAGCCCCCATATTACGTTACAAAACCGCAGAGTTAGAAATCGATGCCGAGTCACTTTGAAATCCGGATTTTCTTTTTAGGACACGATACACCCCGGGAGCGGAAGTTCGAACACTGAAAGACGGGGTCTAAAATGAAAAATAAAACGTCGGTTTCCTGTGCGGTGGCAATTTTATTAGAGTTTCAGTGATTTGATTACCTTCTAAAAATCGAAAACCAATCTCCTTCATTAAGCCCCGAGATTTGCCGGTGATGAGGTTTGGCCTCATTTTTTTACAGATGCTAGGACGGCCTCGAGTGGTGGCTTATCTTTATTTTAACTATGAGGGATGTCCGTCTTGATTGATAACGACATTTTTTAGGAACGCGTCCTAAAAAGTCTGACCCACCACTTAATTTCAAGCCAGCTATGCGAATTTATAATAAAATAAATTTGTGCATTAATTAAAAAAATGCGATTAATTAATTACAGTTTAAGTAAAAGTTATATCGTAGTTTATACCTAACCGATCATCAGAAGATGTATAGGAAACCCAAAATTAATCCTTGTCAAATGTAATACACTTCATACAGTATAAGCAAGTTGCTTTCAGCAAATCGACGCTGAACCTATTACAACAGCACGGTATGTTTATTGTTACATTATCATTATTAGAGTATCCTGTATAGGACATTAGCAACCTAAGCTTATGAAAAACGGTAACTATATAAGTTGCAAAAGCTTAAAGACTACTAGCCATAAGCTTTTATAATAGATAGTCATGTCTGTGGCAGATGGGCGGCGTTTGCCATTTTTCTGATTTTACACTTGAAATATACAGTCACGGTATATTTAAACAACAAGGACGTTCACGACATCAATTTTTGTTACTATATGATAGCGTATACCAGCACTAGTTATTTTCCCGCTATGGAACGACGACTCGAAATGACACTCTAGCAAAATACCTAACTAAAGTTACTTTAACACGGTTCGTATTCAAAATACCACAAAGGGTTGCAAAACAATGCTTTACTTTGTTACATCAAAGGTTTCGGTCTCCCGCAAAAATTTAAAAAGCGGGATACAGAATCAGTGGGTCGAGTCGTTTTGTATACAAAAATATCGATTTCTCGTTACCTACATTTAATAAATTTAGCAAAGAAAAGTTGCTTTTCGCCAAAAACCACATACTGTCGCGATAGAATATTTCGAACTCCCATTTTTTTCACCCAAGTGATGTTATGCTATGTCGGTTGAAAACAGGAATGCAATATGAACCATTTTAATGGACCAGACAGAGAACTCGGCACGCTGGAAGTCATTGTAAAGTTGCCTTTGATGCTACCAACGCAAAGCGAATGTAATTGAAAAAAAAATCAATTCGTATTTTATATGCAAATCTTCGTCATTTTATTTCTGCATGTTGTATATTCAAATGATGATGGAGACAATTAAAACAGTTTGACATAAAACTACCTTAAGTCCAATTTTAAACCATTTTAGTTAAACTTCTACTTAGAGATTGATCAATTCATTGTTCATGTGAACATTTAAATTATTTAGACAGACATATAAGGAACTACATTTATTTTGAAATTAATTTTACACCTTTTGCAGACGCCACATACCTTATGGTTATTTTCGATAGCACAGTACTGGAACAAAATATCTTATAACCAACCAGTTACAAAAATTTCCAAAAAGAGTTGAGATGAACACTACCACATTGAAAGTTGTTAAAACGTAAATATACTACAAGAGCTATTCCTAAAAAATTGCTTAGGTGGTAGTACGATACGGGTCCTCAGTACATTAAATTTTATGATTCATTCAGACGTTTCCTTCGGCGTTATAACTCGCAATATGGTGTTTCCAGCTCAACAGACGAAAATGTGACATTTGCCAGAAGTTGCCATAGCAAACTGATTCTTTTCTTTTAGCTGTATTTGAAAAGAGTCAAGCGAGGCTTTACTCTGGGTAAATTTAAATACTTATTTCCGCTTATTACGATTACGATTAGTAATCAGGTTTTGAGCATTTTTTCTCTCTACACATTTTTTCTAAGACAAACAGTCCTCGTAATATTAGCAAAAATATATCAATGTTAAAACCGGTTTTTCCAAATAACTCTAAAATTATTAACTTAACAAAAAAAATACAAGAGTGCTTTATGATCAGAAATTTTATTTTCTATATAATACCAAAATTTAAAAAAAATCGTACGAGCAGGGTCCAAAATAGGTTTTTTGGAAATATTTCGAAAATGTCACAATTTTGAATAAATTTTCTTAGACGCTTTTTATGAGAAATTTTATTTCCTATGTGATGGTATTTTTATTTTTTGAATATATTAAATATATTCGGAGATATTTAGGAAAAACCGTTTTCTTTAAGTGACGCTTTTATGCTAATATCTTCTAAACAGTTTGCTGTACCGAAAATTTATAAGAACAAATAATACTCGCAGTTATACTACTAATCACATACTAAAACGAAAAAAAAAATTAAAAAATAAAAATTTGCAAAATGGGTAGTTACCCCCCAAATTCGCCCCCTTCCCGATACCCTACTTACCCCACAAACAATAGCTCGCTTTGGGTAGTTGACATTTATACGTTTGCCAAATTTCAAGTTCATATATTAAGTCTTTCGAAAGTTATCGTGTCCACAAACAATACCACAGACACACAGACACACGGACAAGAAATTCTTTTTGCTCAAATTTTGTTTTTTTTGCGTTTTCAAGCTGCCACTGCAAAGTTTGAACCAAAACAAATTAGATCATTGTTTTCGCAGTTAGCAGTCCACTTAAATACAATATTTAGACTTAATAATCGTGGATACACGTTCGTCATTAGAGAGGAATTCAATGCCAAATTAACTAAAATGCAGAACCTTATCAGTAGGAAAGCCAACATATGGGTCTACAGATTTCAAACTACACTGGAACATTGATACCGGTTAAAAGACATTCTTCAAAAATCGGAGATAAAAAAGTAATATCACTTTGGCTTCAGAGATCTTAATTCGATTCCAGACCACACAATAACGTTTTCCTGTATGGCATAAGTGCGGTGAGAGGAGTTTAACTTTAAATCAAAAAGCTTTGCTAGAAGAGCTTTCACAAATTTTATGGTCTCGCATTTCAGACAGAGCCTTTAGAGTAAAACATGGAGTTGCCAATTCAGAAACGACAAAAAAGTGACAGGAGTATTGCAGAGGAGTGCACTTGGACTAGTCCTTTGCCTGCTATAATAGAACCGACTTTGCTAACGATACTGTTAGAACAGTAGTGAGTTGAGAACACAAGGATGTCAAGAGAACTGGACAAAGTAATGGTTAAATTTGTCCAAGTCAATTTAACAGACAATAAATACCAATATATTTCCCTTTCTTTACGTAACATAATAAACTACGACGGTGGATGATAGATAATGTGTTGTCGCAAGTCCACTGTAAAAGACAAAAAATCGACATAAAATTTAGAAAAAAAATGTAGTGGCTGTTTGGGTGAAATTCCGTCCTGCCGACTTACAATAAAAAAACTTCTTTACAAACACTTCACAAATCCGCGTGGATAATGGTACCCTGCTGTGAGCAGTGCCAGTAATTACAATTTCGAAGTAATCCAGCTATTTCAAAACAATGTACTAAGGAGCATTGTCAATTGTATAAAGGGTGATTTCCATACGGACTTGAAAACGGATAGACCATCAGAAAATTTGCCAAGAATCACAAGCAGCAACTTCTTCGCGTTGTTAGAGTCAAGACAATAAATGAAAACAATCTAAATTATAAAGATATATAATTCATGATCGATTGCAGTATAAAATTGAGTATCTAAATTTAAAAAATGCATTAATAGCATCAATAAAGCGTTAATTTTACGCTATTTTCTATAAGATCCTTAAAGGAATACGCAATGGATGATTAAAGACCACCAACAGAAAGATTCTTTATTAAAAAAAAACTCAACCAATTATTACATTTCCACAGAGTGACACAATATTTGAAATTCCTTTAGGTATGGGAATATGTAATGTGCTATGTTGTTGTACTAGCAATTTGTGCAATAAAATAATATCTCCAGGGATAACCTATCCTATCTAATATGGACACATCCGAGTTACATTTTAAATAATGCGCTCTTCGAATTAATGTCTCAACTAGCCCTTCCGGTGCAAACAATCTTACCATTACATGTAACTATAGCGCTATTTACAGAACTTTAAAGCTACGTCATACAATGACGTATTTCATTTACCATCATTAAATACCCCTGAGCATAACGCAGAGAGAATGGCAGAACTGATTTAAGTTAGCATCAGTGTACGAGTACAACATTATCTTTCGTTCATAGCACGTTGACGATCACAATTGATACTGAGAATTAGGCTTGTTAGAACAGGTGACTTCCGAAGTGTCTCTAGTGTCAGTCACTAGAATTGAAACATTCAATTCAATTCAAATTCAATTCAATTTGTTCAATCAATCGCATGGATTTGGATCATTCGAGTCGTTCAAGAATCACTATTACCGAGAATGAGTTACCGAGTTCTGCTTAAACACAGCTGCAGCTGCAACGTGTGTCCCTCCTCCCGCAACAGTAGCAGTGTTGTAGTGTCAATTGTAGGCGTTTTTGGACGTGACCATATGTAACTATGAAATGGCAGTCGAAAGGTAAACATCGATTATTTTTCAATGCGCTTGGAGATTGCGATTATATTATAGAATTTAAATTATGTACTGCTGTCTGCTGACATTGACACGTAAAACATGTAATATTAGATCCGGGCACGCCGGGCGTAATGACATGTATAGTGCGCGCCAGGAAAGAAGCCGCACCTTAACAATCTAACATCGTCTGCAATTTGAACGGAGCGAACCGTATAGGTGGACCAGGTTAATAAATTTGTTCGCCGGGATAGTCTGAAATCGCGATCATGAATAATGCGGGCATGCCAATGATTTAAATGTCTCGCGACAACTTTGTCTCAAGCAACCACGTCTGCCTTCTTTCCTGGCGCGCAGATTAATAAACACAGCAGTCAGTACATGTATTCCCGAAGTTAAATTGGCTAAGTTAACACAATAATCAAGGTGACTACCTTAAATAATGCCCAATAATGCCTAAATCAACCTAACAATCCAAATCAACCCAACATCCCAGACAAAAGAGCAAATATCAACAACGAAGCCGACACTAGTGTTGCCGCAAAATGCCGAACGCCGATGAAAATCAAGATAAAGCGACACGTGGACAAAAAAGTTGCGTTATTGTAAAATCTTTTAAACACCTAGCTACATAAACGATAGTTAAAGATAAAGAAATAATAGGAACGATGGTTCCAGAAATTTAAATGGTTCGCAATCGCCCTCAGCCTAGTCAAAAAGTCTTCATAAGTGCAAACTACAATATTCATGTATGTTGTTGGACCTGACGCAGCTGACATTTATTACAGGTTTAACCTAGGTTAAGAAAAAAAATTAATCCAAGAATATTTTGTCAAATAATTTGTGCCAAAAATAAATATCGCATACGAATGATGATGAATCCTAACTGCTCTAGGAAACAAAAGTTAGTACTGTGAATGTCGACCACTTCAAAAAAGAATATGCAAAATTAATAAGAATGTCGCGAATATCCACCAAACCATGATTCAGGACAGGGTCCTGCGAGTATATACAGCTTTAATAGTCGTTACAAATCGCAATTATACAAAACAGATTTGCTCTCGTAAAACACGGGTAAATAAGTCTTACAGTCCTACACTTCTCAAACGGTACAGCTCTCTGGTCAACCGTCAACCGTGGACGACGCACGAACAACGCTGATTCATTAGATGCGAGGCAAATCAAACGAATCAAGGCATTCGAGAGATTGTTCCATTGTTTCCATGTACAACTAATGCATTAGTCGTTTAATTTGAACGACTTGGTCATGAACAACGTCATCAGTAACACGTCGGTTTCTACGGTTTCGTATGCGCGCCCTATGCGCCTATGTGCCCCTCGGAAGCCATATTGGATGACATAATCTTAAAAAGCCTAATAGACACTTTGTTTTTACTGTGCATGTATTTGAAGTATACCTGGCAACAATGAAGTAAAATGACTACTTTAACTGATGATATAATTTTAGATAATACAGTCATGCATTTGGAGTACAATAAATCACCACGATGGCAACATTTTGATTAATCAAGATTATTAAATGAAAAGTTGTCTAACGTTGATGTGAGCTGTTTTATTTATAATAGTTGGTTGTTAAAGTGCACTAACCGTGCATATTTACCCATCCCAATCAGCCCATATTCTAGTTGTGCGAAATTATTTTACAACAATAAAAAGCAAGTAGTTGCAGGTAACAAAGTACGATTGGAAGATGTTATTGTCGAGCGATGAAATTTGCACACGAAAACTGTTTCGAATCATGTCAATACGATAATGATCTAAACTAATTGTAATGAACCCTTGCAGGATATATGTACTCAATTCTCTTTTTTGCAAGTTCATCAGTGCAACTTCTGATGGTTAAAAAGTTATTTCGCTGTAACTAGAGGAAAACTAATAAGCTGCTCTCTTAGAGAAAACATAATCACGTCAGTGGGACGACTTGAACGGCTCAAGTAACAGACTACACTGACGAACTGGTTGCTATTTGTTATCTTGAAAAGTACAAAATAACAAAGTATAATCTGAAAAGAAACGTGGCGACTTTCCCTTAATGGGAAAGGACGTGACGTGGAGAATTTAATATTGCCAAGGAAAGCAGATTCGGATACTGCATAGGAGGCAAATACGCTTCAACCGTATTTAAACTGTCTTATGTTCAATTATATGCCAGGGGTGCAGTTTGCTAACTCCACCGTGTTTAATTGAAGATGTGGGGAGTATCTATCTAGCGGAGTTGCGGAATTACTTTACAAATACTTTATGGAGACATATTCGCTTTCCCAGTCTTAAACAGATACTCGCTGATGCTAAACATCAGTATTAATCATCTTGGCTCTAACACAAGTTGCTAACGAGTTTCCTAATAATAAACACTGGAGCTTAACCGCAGACATACGATAGCTAAAAACGATGTCGCTGTTGAACGTTATGTGCAGGAACATCAGCATTCATTTAACGAATCCTCTTTACTTAAACTGTAATCTATAAGCCTTATAAAAAATTAGACTATAAATTAGAAAAGAAACTTTGGAGTTTTTGTTCTTTTGGGGCATMAATTGTTTGTGCCATACAATTGTATAAAAATATATTTTGGAAAGCATAGGTCTTAAAGCGCTATCWCACTAGTTTCTTTTCTTTTACCGCAAWGTAACTATTTAATTAMACTATATTGGCCGTCAGCTAGCATGAAGGGTTCGTCTTCMTGAAGGGATGATTCTTAACCCAGCCGAAGCTTTTCACAAGTCGACTATGCTTGATCGATTATTGCTAATTGAGTAAAACTAAAAGAAAGTGTAAATGCGAATTTAAATTTTAATATTTACTAATCATTTCAACAGGTTCAAATGTCAAATGCAATTTTAGTATTGGTTCTTTGTATATTTCTTAAGTTATTAATTTTAAAAGAGCAGAGGACAATGTGCCAACAAAAATAAGGAAGTGCTAAGTGTTAAATAGATCTGATTCCACATTTACTGATACAACAATGGTGCGATTGTTATGTATCAGAGGTTGTTCTGAAAGCAGTAGATCAAGGTTTTAGCAATTAGGGGCCGTTCATACCGAATTTTAAATTGCCTTGAGTAACGGTAGAGCACCGCACGACCTAGCCATACTTACCCTTAACGTTTTTATCTTTTATTTGGATTCTACATTAGCATCTGCAAATAACTTAGACTACAACGTGCAACTGCTAAACATAATTACAGTACAAAAAGTGTAGGGTGTAGTTGTAAATGTCACAATAGAAGCTCTTATAAAATTATATAGTAACATAGTGTTACAACACAGTCCGTTTTTAATATTTAAGATTCACAAATTAAATTTTACGTTAATTTAACGTTTATGGTCATTGACCGCTATACAAGTTACTATATCCGTACTGATTTGAAGCTTAACAATATAAAAAAACCTATGTCTATGCCTTGCTATATCCATCGATTTAGACTACATCGTTTCGCTTTTGTAAAAGCTCGTCAGTGTAGTTTTGGTCTACTGAAGACAGCATGTTATAAAATTAATAATATAAGTAAGTGGAAATTGGCGTGACAATAACTTCTATTAGTAAAAAAAACTGAAGTGACGAGACAGTAATATGTGTGCTGTAATGGTAACTACTTCCTAAAGGACCTGCCATGTTGGCATGTACCTGCACAAGTCAACTTGACCGCAGGTCACATCAGCGCATTTACCAGGGCAGCTAGTTAACGATAAATGCCATCGTTACCTAAGTCTTCACTTAGGGTATTGTATTACCAAATTTTAAAAGTATTATATATATTTTTGTTTATTTTATGTGCCCAAACTCATTTCTGTGTCCTATAATGTTTTACTTGCATTACCACAACGGAGTAACTATGCTAGGTATATCAGGTTTGGGATATGAGCAAGGCCTTAGACATACGGGTGCAGTAAAGAACCTGATGACGAACGCCAAATATAATAACATAGAATATGAGGCCCAAGTTGTAACAAAGCTTGGATTCCAAGTAATCAACTTAAAAACTCTCTGAATGACTATATGTTTGTGGATTATTTGTAACAAAATGTAGTACCAAAAACATGCAATATATTCTAATTCCGTCCAGAAACATATTGACCATTATTCATGAAAACAAACAATTTGGATATTCCGAAAGTTCCATATTACTGGGTAAAAAGTAAAAGCAAGGGAAAAAGCAACCGAGAAATCTGAAGAAGCTTACGAAACTGAAAACTTGGCCTTTTTGGGTACCACTGCGTAGATTTTGGAAATAAGGTAGAAATTTCGCCCACTCTTGTTAATGACATGGTCAGGATATGGCACAATTTCACCTATGTCATGGCCACCTTTAAGATGGCCGGGGCCGCATCAATTTGGCAACAGCGCTCACAAGGCCGATTCTGCTTAAATTGAGTGGATTAATACAATACGCACTCCTTGCACTAGTGCAATGTTCAGACCCATAATTTGGAATCTAGATTAGGCTGTTACTGGCAAATGATCGGAAGAAATTTTGATATAATAACAATATATATTTGCATTACAATCTACTCAGTGCTGAATTTACAACTTTCCACTTCGTGCTTTGAAAAAGTCTGTGAATCACTACCAAAAGGCCAATAATTCTTTTGTCAAATTCAGAAGATACTGCATCAGCTGCTATTTTTGTGACATTTAACTACAACTACCTAGACGTTTAACAAATCAAGTATATTTTATATTAGCGATTCCGTTGCATTCAAACTTGGGCGAAAATTTAAATGCTTTTGAATGCATTTAATGAATGCATTAAATTTAAATTAATGAAAGGTAATGATCATTGACCAGGTCCTTATTACAATTTAATAAACGGTGGAGTGCCATATAAAATTGTTGAACATGTGCGCGATTAAGATGTGATAATATCTGAAAAATTTGAAATTGCTAATGTCGGCAAGTAACTACAAAACAGAAGGTTATTTTAAGTGTTTTAAGTGAACGAATCGCATTTACTTTTTTGGGAATCAACTATATTGCTACTTATGCAATAATAGTGTAAAATGTACAATCAAATGTCTCCTGTCAATTGTTAATAATGCTTTGTTAAATAATTTCCAGATACATTAAAAAAAACTGTAGCCTCAGATTTAAATATAAGAAATGGTAAATACTTTATTTTTAGAAATACTTATCTAAATATATTTATAGCTTCTCTCTTGTTTCGTACATGTCTTAACATCTCAAAAAATCTTACCAAACTGTTTGGCATATCAGGTTTATTTACTGTTACTTCAGAGATGATGTATTTTATATTTAAATATACCCAATAAATTGTTTCACTAGGAATAATGTAAGTACATATAATTTTTTTGTAACGTATGCGGTCGTAATACTCATAAAATAAATCCTTTGTCTCAGTATTTTAGTTAATTTAGAAAAATAAAGCAAATCGCAATGTAATAAGTAAGTAAAATTCAACATTCACAGTTAAATTAATACTGCGATTGTCTGCACGCCATGACATTTACCTGGGTTTCCCTAATGCACGAAGTGCTTCCCTTTGACTCAAAATTTTGTTCCTATCAATTATATAAAGCTCCACCCTTCCTGTATAACTTTGCCGCTGAAAGTTTTTCTGATTTTCAAAAATATAGTGTCTGGATACTTCTCGAAATAACACTACGTACCTCAATTTCATTTCGCTCCGTTTCAAGCGAACTGAAGCGAATATTGGAATTGATTTACACATTCAAAACGAATGTCAGCTTTTACGAAATTTGAGGAATATTCTGAAAAAAAAAACTTCAAAAGACCATGAGACAGAGTGGGGATAGCCGTTGCGTGTTAGGATTCCAAATACTGGAGAGGTTATAGCTATCTTTGCGGTTCAGATTGTTCGGTTGTTTACAAACCTCAATAGCTTCTCGGAATAAATAAAATATAGCGACCAGTTTCATATTGATGTTCAGCTACTGCTCGTTGGGTGAAAAGACCCGATTTGCCTGTTTCGTAGATGTAAATGGCGCGGCATGAGCTAGAAATGCCTCAGATGGCAGAAGGTTTGTTTCATCTTTAGGAGTCGGAAGTATTTGTGATTAGGCCTGGAAGATACTTCGAATGACTTGTTTTCTAAGAATTTTGTTAATTCCAGAATTTGGGATCAAAAAGACGATTAAACGTAGATTACTATTCACGGTTGTTATTCCCGTTATTGACAGCCAAGTATTGCAGTTCACTTGGAAGTTTGTCTTGATCAGAAATTGACACTGGCCGGTGAACAAAAAAAAATAGGATCGAATATTCTTGTGACTTATGGTGATGAGAAGACTTATGAAAGTACCCATCTGTATAAGGCAGTTTACAATAGGCTGAGTGGCTCAAACGACCGTCTGCTAAACGAGTGATATTCAATTGTTGCTTTCGATTTCCACGTGAATTTTGTAAGGGTGATTTAAAAAGGCCCTCAAGGTGTCGGAGTATAATAATGTCACAGTTTAAGTTTGCAGATCGTTATTATTAGCAGCAACACTTTAAAATTCTGGAATAAGTACGGAATACGAAACGGTGAAGTTTGGCGCTTATAAGTTCTCTACAAATCGTCAAGAATCGCTAAGGACATATTTCAACAGGACACGTCACCAGGGAGTTAAGTTTTGTATAAGTTGTTAATAAAGTTTGAAGCTATTCTTTATTTAGGAAGTCAATATTTCATCGGACACGCTCCTTATAAAAACATCTCGTTCTGCCAGGTCATAAGTTACTGCGCCTCAACTTTATCCCATTGGGAACATATTTTACATTGCTTTTAGTGCGAGGTGTTCTTACGCAACTCCAAGGAAGGATAACCTATTCTGTAACTTTAATTCAAACTAAGCATTGTTTTAGTGGGCATAAATCATAACGAAACTTCGCAGATTTACACTTGCGGATGCCAGTCGGTCAGCTACATTAAGTTTTAATTGTATTAACAAGTACCCAAAAGCAGCAAATTAGGCTTGCGCCGGTTGCTCTATTATTTTCCACAAATCATATTAGACGCCAAAGTATGGTGTGTAAAAAACCGTTTTGTTATCGACAGCGACTCAGCCGCAGGACCCTCTACTTTATGGAACCTACTTGAAATGAAGAGGACACCGTGTCAAGAACGACCCCCCCTTTGCAAGGAAAACATGTTCCATATAAAAACTTGGCACAGCCGACAAACAGCACATCTATAACACCACACACAAGCACACAACCACGCTGTATATACTTACCGATAACTGTCAATTTCACTCTCAAGTTTTTGGTCGGCGAGCGCAAGTAATCAATCCGACAGCGATACTCTCCTTCGTCCTTTTCACTTATATTATCGATTTTCAAAGTGGAGGGCTCCGTCATTGTCCTAAAAAAGGCCCGCGTGTCCAAATTTCCGTCGTTCCAGTGTTTCGCCAGATTGCTGTTGGGCCCTCTCGTGTCGTAACTATAAAAAAGACGGAGAAGCTGAAATACTGTTTCTCTAGAGCATATATTTTAAAGCAGGATAAGAGTTTATTGAGGGTGAGGGGATGGAGCGCCACGTCATTTTGGGGGCCTTTGGATTGAACCTAAATTTATGATTATGCCCTTGAGCAACGCCACGTTAATAATTTTCATTGCAATCGTACTGCCAAGAAATTTCCTTATAGCTGAGGGCAGTAGCGGTTCGTGCAATAAGAGACTGKATAGTATAMATAACTATTAGCAAACAAAATTAAACATTTTAGCATTTCGGAATTATGTACGKTTCTWTTTTGCATAGCATTATCATCGTGAGTAAATAGCAGTAAGCAACGTGCAGCAACAAAAGAGTTATTGTTCAAGCGMAAGGTACCTTTAATCAAGTTTGGAGKGTTTGTAGGTTTAGGACGGAAAGTGAGTTCAGAACTAGCATTTCAATGTCGTAACATTTTCCAGAAACAATGTATACCTTTTTTTAGTAAAATGATGCACCGTAATATGCGGAATATGTGGAATACTAAATTAATGCACTTTCTAGCATTTAAAAAGGACTGTATCAGAGGCTATACACTATACGGTGAACTTATTGTGGACAGATTCCTAAAAGAGTGTGTGCAAAATCTATAATTATTAAGTTAAATATTGTTAAAATAGCATTTCGCATACTAGAAAGTGCAGTAACTTTGCCATCGACTGTACATCACGTCAGTGTTGCACATAAAGGTTCATCAAAAAAAGATTCTGAAAGTGCGACTGCTAAACATTTCGAAAATATGGCAGTAAGTAATGAACATTTTGCTTGAAAATCCAGAGTATCAGATATTGATACATAGTTTGACAAAGCTGTTATTTAATAGGAATATCGTTTTATTACATCTTATTTAATAATAACAGTAACGTATGTTATAACCATATACAATATTGCAGCAGAATATTGGTTTATTTAGCGTAATAAAGTTTCAAGTAAACTAACAAAGAATACAGTGATGCTGTAATTCAGCCAAAAACTCTTGCATGCAGCCTTCAAACAGACGCAAACCGATGTCCAGCTGAATATTTTTATATACAACAGTTCTCTTAAGTTCTTACAGCATCGTTTGCACGCCTGTTATTAAGTTCTGGAAACTGTAATGTTTGAGTCCGGCACAAGTATATGTTGTCGTGTTAGAGGAATTTATCTATACACAGGACATATAGATATAGTAAAAGTAGTAATTTTCTTTGATTCCAAAATGCTCTCTTCACACGAATCTTTAACGCTGGTGATGTGCAACCAAAATCCTGGGTTAGCCTTGTAATAATAAGCAGTCAATATTGAGTCACGCTTAACTACCTAGTGTAGAATTTAATTTCAACAGGAAGAAGATCTATTAATTCTGGAGAGCAAATAATTTAGTCTTCTTGTTAAATTAATTTATGATACAAAAAGCAACCAAAATTACTCAAATGTAATGTTATTGTTTATTTTTGAACTTAGCAGCTCTAATTACCTGGAAGTTGTATGGACGATGGAAGGATTAGAGATGATGTCAGTATAATAGTGATTGTAAAATTAGTCTAAAGGCAATGGCGTTCTATTACTGAACACATCTCGCAAAATGCAAAATACGAACATAAACACTATATTAGTAAGTTTTCTAGAGCCCACCTTATAAAATTTTTCACGGATGAACTCAAAGCGACGAAAGATCAGTGCTAAATAGAAAAACTATTGTAATTTACGTTTATTTATAATCGAGAAACCCATGCTGGCTGTGTCGTATGATCAAACATATTTTTAGAGCCATTGTTCTTTATGCACCATTTTTTTATAATTTTTTTTAGGTAACTGGTACTAGGCTATTATAATCTTTTGTATATTATAGGGTTGCCATCATTGTATAACTATAACCTTTAGAACAGTTTTTACACGGTTTTAGTGTTATATGTGTCCGTCTAAATATAAAAACGCGTAAGGCAGAGTTCGAAGTACCAAAACGTCAATCGAACAAATACTCGGCAGCGCCCACAAAATGGTTAATAAAGCAAGTTGCTACATCTTCTATGTCCTTAGTATGGATTTTGTTATTTTTTTTTTTAGTAAAGCAGTATTCCTGCAAACCCTCGATAAAAGTTCTACAGCGACGCACAACTTTATTCTTTTTCAGAAATGAAAGTTTGTTTCATACAAAATACAGTTAACAACAAACTGCAATTGAAAATAGCATCGTTGTCAAAAAATTGCAATAAAAATCAATTGCGTTCCTTATTGGGATCATATCAATAACTTCAAATTCGTTTAACATGATTTTGTACATACAAAAGCAGAACCAAATAAAGTTTTGCTAGACGATAATGGGCCGAAGAAATAGATATTTACTCCCTATTGGAACAGCGAGTTTATACTTTTTACATATACCGTCAAGTCAAATAGTTTGTGCTGTCCGCCGTCCACATCATAAACAAAGCCCGCCAGTGGCCAGGGGTATCACCCACTCCGGGGCATTATGAATGCTTTAACTGTGATACTGCTTGTTTTCGAGTGTGCTACGGGTCGCTTCCTGAACAATATCAATATTATTGTTAACTGTTGAAAGCAGATGGCAAAGTTCGCATGGTCGTATAACGAGCTGTGCAATGTGCCACGCAGGTAATGTGCACCTTTCGTGAAATAAAACATAACTTTGCTGCCATAATGATACGTCGACCGAAAGAGATTGTGTTTTGCAAGACTCCTAGGTCACGTTCAACATACTTTGCATTTATCCATGTCTAAATGCGAGTCCTTTGCACACATGAAGACCAAGTACCTAGGTTTCTACATTATAACACTAAATATTAATGGAAGCTTTTATTTATTGTAGAATACCACCTTAATTTAGAGCTTTATAAGCAAATGCATAATCAAAAGTGAATACGTTTTACTAGAAATATCCCTTTCTAAGCTGAAAGTCTAAAAAAATTTATATTCAATATGACAATTGCTGGGTTAAAACAAACACGAATACAATACAGTTATTTTAATATTGGAGATGTTTAAGGAATCATTAATGTAATCGAGGTGTATGTAATACACTATTCAGTTGAAGAAAAAGGTGTTTAGCTTTCTTGCAAACACTGGGAACCGAAAGGACATATCAAAAGAAGGTATATATATTCTTGTAATTAGTATTTTTAGTATTGTCATGAGACGAGACGAGTCGATATTTTGACATTCTCGATCTAGATCTCGGAAAAAAAGTACAGATCAGTTCTCAATCTCGATTTCGATGCGGAATTCTCGACCTCGATAAGAGAATCTCGAATTTGACGTGTGTAATGCGAATGTTGACAACAAACTCAATGCGAATCGATTCACTAAAATGTCTGTTGTTATGAACCGAGTCGGTTTTGTTCATCACCCTAAAAGTAGTAATATTTACTAAAACTAATTTATTTGTGGAACACACAGAAACAAATGAAATATTCGACCTAGGTAAGAATATTTCTCCACTCGGTAGTTATAGGTATAAGCTCTCCGCTTAAGTTACTTTTACTTCCAAATCCAACGGATGGGAAGTATTGTATCGCGAAAAAAATTTTCAAATGTTTTTATTTGCTTATTCGCATTAAAATGGTCGAAAATGCAAAAAAAAAATTGAGCAAAAAATTTCCTTGTCTGTGTGTCTGTGTGCCTGTGGTTTTGTTTGTGGACCCGATAACTCTCGAAAGACTTAATATATGAAGTAGTAAGTAGGGTATCAAGAAGGGGGCAAAATTGGGGGCTAACTACCCTTTTTGCAAATTTTTATATTTTTATTTTTTCGTTTTAGTATGTGATTAGTAGTATAACTGCGAGTATTATTCGCTCTTATAAATTATCGGCGCAGCAAACTGTTTTGAAGATATTAGCAAAAAAGCGTCACTTACAGAAAACGGTTTTTCTTAAATATCTCCGAATATATTTACGAGTAATACATTCAAAAAATAAAAAGACCATCAGATAGGAAATAAAATTTCTCACAAAAAGTGTCTTAGAAAATTCATCCAAAATTTTGACATTTTGGAAATATTTCCAAAAAACCTGCTTTGGACCCTGCTCGTACGATTTTTTAAATTTTTTTGTTAAGTTAATAATTTCCGAGTTATTTGGAAAAACCGATTATAAAGTTTATATATTATTGATTACTAATCGTACAGTATAAGAAATAAAAACGTAAATGTCATCTTAAAAATTGGATGTGGAAGTATTGATTCAATTTGCAGTGGTTTTTATTGTCTGTATTGCACCTACAGCCTTACTTCGACTTACAGTATCCGATTATCATAGCTGACTCATCCGTCATATTTGAGTTTCCTGATGGTGTTAAATGTAAGGTTGTACGTACTTTCACGACTGTTCAGTGTTGAACCCATAACATGGTTTCTTTCTGCCGCACTGAGCGTCTTTGAAAAATATGCAGGAGGCCTCCCCAAACCGTTTCATCGATCTGGTATAGAACAGCACCAATTCCCCATGGGCTTGCACCACAGGAGGGGACCAGCTTTCTGTTTTCTTCAAAATGTACCTGTAAAGACTCTGAAGACAGAAGCTTCTTTACTTCCGCGAATGCCTTGTCGTGAATGTTGGTCCACTTCCATGGTGCACCTTCATCCAGCAATCGATGTAATGGCTCAGCGATTTCGACCTTCTTTCTAAGAAATGAGCAATAGAAATTTAATAACCCCAGAAAGCTTTGGAGCTCTTTCTTAGATGCCGGCACTGCGGCATTTGCAATCGCGTACACTTTATCGCCGAGAGGTCGAATACCTACTTTGTCTATTTTGTGTCCTAGGGACTCTATTGAATCTGTACATTTCTCCTTGCGAAGTTTAAGTCCATCCGCCGGGAATCGCGATAACACCTGTCGTAAAAGCGATTAGTTTGCACTAATTAAATGTCGTCAAAGTAGGGAAAATCACCTGTAATTCCTGCCAGTCTATTGTTCATAAATCTTTGAAATATTTGTGTGCAGTGCTCACCCTAAACTGTAGCCGGTTTACTTTGAAAATACCTTTATGTGTAATAACTGCCTGAGCTCTAGTGCTGTTTCTTCATCCACTGTCAATTGTTGGTATGCTTGTGCCATATCTTACTTTGCGAACACGGTGGCTTCAAACGATGGGCAAAGGAACCATGGGGTCGCATTCATTTGGATAAAACGTTTCTAATCTCAGTGGACTCGTTTTCCAAATGGGTAGATGTTGAGCTAGTACAAGCAGCATCAACGACAAACACCATAATAGCATTGAGAGAACTTTTTGCCACACACGGACTACCAGACGTGTTGATTACAGATAATGGCATAGCTGCTAATTATTATTCATTGATTCTTATACTACTTAGATTATCATTACTGTACCATACACCATAAATGTAAATCGATATGCTATCCTAAAAAAAAAACTTATTTTTTTTCGCTTTATACAAGTACGTATTTTTTTAATGAGCAAAATATTCGAGATCAAGATTCTCAATGATTCTCGATGCAAAATCTCGATCTTGTCTCAGCGGCAACAGTAAATATTTTCTTTTTTATATCACACGATGACAACGAAAATACTACAAAATCATCTTACTGAACATTTTGATACACCATAAGTCAAGTTGTTCGAGGCGTTAGAATTTCTTAAACCTTCCCATTCATAGCGGAACCTTTACTTAATTTATCTTGCCATATTTGCTTGAGCATCCTAATTCTGTGACTAAATGGAACTGCATATTCACTTCGTCACAAAATCGTTATGTGTAATCACGATATGTGCTGTTACCGCATTAAAATCCAAACACCTGCAACTAGCCAATTATCAGAAAGATTGTAGGTACAAATGGTGTCACGAAACCATTTTAAAAGATTAATGATTACTGTTGAAAAGTCGAAGACAGTAAGAATCCAGCTGCCTCGGTTCGCTTATGCTGAATAGAGCATTCTAATGGATTTATGTATTTACTTCAAGCAATATTCTTGATTTTTAGAATCAGAAAAATCACTATCTGGTCGTTTTCAATGGGCTCAAATTCTCACTAGGCAATCGGCAATATAGATCTCTGACCGACCGTATCAAGCCACATCATAGTTCGTAAAGCGCCCGCTAGATGACTCATTATTGATTGCCACAAAAATGACCCCCGCCCTAAGTGCGGTATAAGACGTGTCCACGTCAAAAACCTTTCATTTAATACATCTTTCAGAACGTTTGGCAGCTAAACAGGACAAGAAACTTTAGAGGAAGTAGATGTTACTTTATTCTGTTCAAACTTACAATTACTTTTTTACAAGCATTTTTACAGGCAATAAATCAACAGTTTTCCTACAGAGTACGGCGAGATGCAATTTACCATTACTTGACGAAGTATTACGTCAGCAAGCACTCAAGCAACTCCGCCGCCAATTAAAGCATGTACCACGCACGCTACCGACATAAAGCCATTGTAATAATTCTTTCCGTAACAAGTTCCTTACCATTCAATTAGCGTAACAAACAATTCAATCGATGTTGAAGTCTAAAGTTCCAATTCACAAATATTCATTTCCTTTAATGTAGCAGGGAAGAGGAAGACCTGAAACTCCTGCACAATGGAATTAATAATCTGGAAGTTACCGAAGCGCGAAATCACTTAATTTGGTACATATTTCGAATCCGCACTGGTTAGTGCTAGCAGTTTTTGCTACATTTAAGCTTTCCCCGGGTTCAACGGGCTAGCCCCAGAGCATAGAGAGAAGGCGATGCCATTCGCATCGGTCGAAAGCTCGGCACATTACGCGAGTTTTATTGTGTGCTATTAAGCTCAGTATTGAATGGTACGAGCGATTAGAATCGCAATCGGAAATTAAAGCTTGGTAATAACGGCCGGGCACGCAACTGCAAATGCCCAGCTGGATGAGTGTCCACAGATTTTAACAGTACTGTTTGATTCTTCAATTAAAACTTGTATTTTTTTCTTAACTGCTGCGCCGCGGTATGCCAAATCGGTGATTTAGATTCTACAGAAACGCATTCTACAAAAGAAGTATAGAATGTACTGTTCTTTTATAGGATATATTTAGGAATAATTACAATTAGACCTAAAACCGATCTTCCTTATTTAATTAATGATAGTTACTTAATTGTTCGACCAAGCAGTGCATATATCTGAAGAACAGATCCTCGATCATGAAAAGTTAGGCCCTAACACAAGCCATGTAGTTAGTGGCCAGCCCGACGTTCTTTTAAATCAAATGCAGGATTTTTAGTTTTTAATTGTTATATTCACGGGATGCCTACTTTCGATAAAAAAAAATGCTTTCAGCGTTTTTAGCTGCTAAGCTGCCCATTCCTCATAGCTCTTTTTCACTTGTACACACTCTAACCTGCACAACAACCCGAGAATAATCGCAAAAAGGAAATTGTACATGTATTTCACGATCCAGATTAATGGTGAAACGCCATTAATCGTGAATTATTCGTAATTGTAATCACTAGTTAAATTGTTCATAATAGGTAATATTTAAAAGTATTAGCTAAAGTCAGTATAATTCTAGGAAAGTACATAGGTATTTTTTGGCAGTTACACATGTGTGAAACGCTAGTAGGTCATGTCTACTGAATTGTATTACATAAAAGATATAATTTCGATTTCGCAATTTATTGTTTAGTCTACTATTATTTTTCTTTGAATGTTAGATGTATATGTGCTGTTAGTAACTTCGTCGTTTATTCTTGCGTAAAAACGTGCTTCACGTGTAAGTTTTGTTGAAAATTTTCATGCCATTACTAGAACTCGCGATCCTGTTTATTTGGTAAGCAACCCCTAGTAAGTTAATGTCGACGAAGTATAGTGATATATAAAGGGGATATTATGAGTGAAGAATAGGAAATTAGTTTGAAGTAGATAGATCCGCTTCATATTAATTTTAATCTGTAAACAGGCATGATAAAAATACAGCATACGAATATATTAGTAATGCCTAGACAATACTAAGATATACAACTGACAAGATACTAGAAACAAGTTTGTGATCAGCATTTCAAATTTATTGAGCTAAACATTTAATGCTACTGATGGAAAAAAGGTTTGTTTTGGCGAGGAGGCTCAATTTCAGGCACGCAGTAAAAAACAAATTAGTAACTTTCATCTCTCTTTGGAAATCAGCGAGTGAAAATTAATAACGATCGACAAATCTCCGTAGACTTTAATGCGTGGAAGATAAGCAAATATATCAAGAGCCCTGCAAAAGCTCTCGCTACACGATGTGATTTCTAAAATTTTTGAACGCCGCGGCGCTACTCCTGGTGTTTCGCCCAAATGCGTTTCGTTAAATATAGTAATGCGACAGCGGCGGCGCTACGTATGAAACTCGATTGCTGCGCCCGAAGAAAGCAATAACCGGCACGCGGCCCACTGCCGTTACGAGGCGTTATGATGGGGCGAATGGAAGCGCCAGTAAGAGGAGCAACTTGCCAAATAAACAAACTGCCATTTGTCAAGTCACGGGCAGCCAGATGCGACCCCGGCAAGAACTGCCGCAGGCGCTAACGGCGGAATTATGCCATCGAACTAACACCCGCAAGAACATTTAGTTCGGGCTTGATCTATTATTTCAATTGCGGCGCCATAGGCAGGGTGTAATAATTGCTGATGCAGGGCGGTACTCGGTAACGCGTCATATAAAGCGCCATTAATGGCCCATTTCTGCCTATTTCCCTATTTGCTCGTTTTCTGCTGCTCATTTGGCTCAATTTAAATAGAAATCAATTACTGAGTTTCAAAATAAACATGTAAAGGATTTTAATAAGTTGTTATAAGCCAAAAGCAGGAATTGAAGGAGGTAAATTGTCCAGGTATTTCCAAAGCCTGTGTACTTGTTTTTTGGGTGCAGAAAATCCGCACCTTGATCTTCTGTAAAGGCTCAATTACGCAGAACAGTGTGATCCCAGTACGTTAATTATATATTATGGAATTTTCACGGAAACTTTCTTAACCCAACGTTTAAAAGCTCTTTCCGGCCCTTTTTTCTCATCTTCCAAGGATCATCATCAAAGCATGAATGACACGAACAGATCTCATTGTTCTAATATACGGTTTATAAGCCAACCCTTGGAATTCATTTGGCGTTTTATACAATTAGAATGGTACTACATGGAACTTAGACTGGTCGTAACATGTCCAAAGGATTTCCAACGGGCGTTCATAAAAAAACAGTCAAGGAAGCCAGGGGCCAGGGTTTTATCTTTCTAAATCGAGCGTAGTGCCTGTCATGTAAATTAGTTCGTAGCATATGTACTGCTCATTTGACGCTTGGTCTCTTTTGCATATTCGTTGTTTATATTGTCGTGGTGAAACTAACTTGCTACATATTACCTACTATTACCTGGGCGTAATCAACAACTCCTAGAAATAAAGACAAAGTGCTGCAGCGTGACGTTTTGTGGGGTTTTGTGTAGTTATTTAAGTTTCAAATGATTTAATGTGGTTTTAGCGAATATCCAAAATTAACAAACAATTTAAATGGTAGTTACGTAGATAGCGAGGTAGGTAAGTAATAAATATTATACGAGTACCTATGCACTTAACTGTTCGAAACACACTAGTAGAGAATATAAATAAATATTAAATGATGATTAATTTTGTAAATCTGGTGAAAAAAGGAGTCTTGTATAACTTGTAAGTGTCTTATGTATCAAATATTCTTGTTAGCTTTCTTCAATTGATTCTTCAAAAGAAAATATTCTTAATGTGAACTTCCACTTTATTTTTAAATTGTAAAGCGCTTTCGGCTACATGCTAGCCATCGTCAGTACAAACGTTAAAATGAAATTAACAGTTTGACAAAGTCAAAAAACAGAAACAAGCAAACTTGACTACAAACTGAAATGCAACCCACATGCCAATAACTCAAACGAAACATTAATTTAGATCAAACAAAGAATTTAGAATAGGACAATTGAAATTACAAAAATCATTTAGAATAGTAAAATTTTGTTCGTTAATAATTTTATAAATCTCTAAAATTTCCAAATAATTTAATTTAGATGATTTAGTACACAAATGTAATGAATTTAGATTGTCTAGCGTGGCAGTGTGTTTATTTACTAATAAATGGTTAGCTAACGAAGAATTTGTTGTAACAATATCTGTATTTTTATACTTTTCAAATTGTTTCAGATGTACTTTACCTCTAGTTAAAAAGGATCTTCCGGTTTGTCCAATATAAACTGAATTGCAATCATTACATGAAAAACTATAAACGCCTGAATTATTTAAAAACTGAAATTTGGTCTTTATTACGGACAAAACGGGAAAACACACTGCCTACGGTAGAAAAAGCAATATTTATTCCATTAGAAGAAAATAATTTAGATAGGCTAACTGAGACTTGACCAGCAAACTTAAGAGGAAACCAAACCTTAACTTTTTCATCCAAATAAGTGGTACAGAAAGAAAATTTAAATTTTGTCAAATACTTAAAATAAAGTTTTTCTATTAAATAATTAGGAAAATTGTTATTGAAAGCAATTTGTAGTATTACACCCAATTCTTTTTCGAAAGCATTTAATGACAGAGGTAATTTAAAAAGTCGATTAAAAAGTGAATGAAAACAGCCATTTTGTGTGCATAAGGGTGTAAAGAAAAATAAGAAATAACATTGTCTGTACAAGTAGATTTTCTAAAAATTTCAAAAGAAAGATAAGAAGAAAATTCATTACGTGAAATTAATAAATCTAAAAAGGAAATTTGATTATTAATTTCTGTTGTCCGTAATAAAGACCAAATTTCAGTTTTAAATAATTCAGGCGTTTATAGTTTTTCATGTAATGATTGCAATTCAGTTTATATTGGACAAACAGGAAGATCCTTTTTAACTAGAGGTAAAGAACATCTGAAACAATTTGAAAAGTATAAAAATACAGATATTGTTACAACAAATTATTCGTTAGCTAACCATTTATTAGTAAATAAACACACTGCCACGCTAGACAATCTAAATTCATTACATTTGTGTACTAAATCATCTAAATTAAATTATTTGGAAATTTTAGAGATTTATAAAATTATTAACGAACAAAATTTTACTATTCTAAATGATTTTTGTAATTTCAATTGTCCTATTCTAAATTCTTTGTTTGATCTAAATTAATGTTTCGTTTGAGTTATTGGCATGTGGGTTGCATTTCAGTTTGTAGTCAAGTTTGCTTGTTTCTGTTTTTTGACTTTGTCAAACTGTTAGTTTCATTTTAACGTTTGTACTGACGATGGCTAGCATGTAGCCGAAAGCGCTTTACAATTTAAAAATAAAGTGGAAGTTCACATTAAGAATATTTTCTTTTGAAGAATTAATTAATAACGCCACTTAGAGAATATGGATCAGTTTTCAATTTCTTCAATTGCTTGTTGAAAACGAATTTCATCTAATTCTTTAAATCTTTCGTCATTTAGTTCGGAAATTTACTTGGTACGCTTGTTTCCTTTAATCTTGGCAAAGTTAAAGAAACTGAAACAATCTCACCGGTTTTTGTATCCTGTTGAAAAATTTAATAGATAAAAACCTCCTTTTCAAAGTGGCACTCACACACTCGACTGTGGTTATTTGGCACAAAATTTTTACGGGGATATTTTTCGTCTTTGGGAAACCGATACACCCGCACTTTTGTACCGCTCGCGCTCGCATAGTTTCCTTTACAACCGAGAACACAACACTTACGAGGCATTATGGCACAACATATAAAACACTATACTCATCACACTATTAAAGATTGTTAAAAGTATATAATACACGCATTAAACAAACCGTTTAAACGTTTAATAATCTATAAAATCGAGAAAATTCATCCACCCAACAGAAACGAACGCCTATCAATTTTTGATCCACATGTAACAGGTTTGCCAAATCTCACCGACCAAAAGTGCGCCAAGGACCACAATCCTATATTTTAAATAACAATTAATGCTCTGAATGGTCTCCGAGAGAACATTTTAGATTATAAAATATTTCTGATTTTTTATTTTAATATTATATTAAAATAACTGACAGTATCAAGATTTGTAGAAATGATTTTAGGCAGTGGTGCGTTTCATCTGAATATGAAACCTTATTTATGTCACATTCTGGCAATAACGCTCCACGAAGAGCCGCCTATGTACCGTGACGTGCAGTTCGCCATATTGTTAAGAAATGTTAGGTTATAACCGCTAGGACGACGGAGCGTGACGTCAGCATCAGTTTTGACTGGAGCACTTTGTCTTTGGTATTATAGGAGTTATTAGCGTAATACGGGCACCGTTGATTCTGCAAAATCGCAGAAATGAAAAGACAGTTCTGTTTATTGCACAAGCACTACGACGTACATTCACGACGACTAAAATCTTCACCGGCTTACCAACACGTGAAAGTGGCTCTTTACCTGCCTAGCCAGTAAAATACTTTACCTTACTGATAACTAAGCCAACGCTCCTAAATGTCAAATAAACGATTTACAGTAATGCAAATGTCAAATGTTACAAACAAAACCTCAAACGTCTTGTACTTTCTAAAGTGTGAATCCAGAATTTCTAAACACTTCAAATGATAGTAGTAGTAGTAGCAACCGAAAAAACATTGTATGCACCACGTCAGTAAAGTGCCTATATCGAACTGGTCTGGTTGCTCGCCTCGGCTCTCAATCTCCAAGGTCTTTCGATAAAGTGCCACTTTACTGCCTGGTTACATAAATAGATATTAGACTATTCATTGTAAGCACACTTGTGTTACTGACCAAAAAATACGTTTATTACCAGTGGCAGAAGTCTGTCTCAATGAATATTTCTGTTAGTCTTCCTATAAGCAGCTCATGATCTTTCGGAACTGCTGCGTTTACTATTTCGGGGGCGTCGGGCATGCAGCATTTATATCTTCCGTTCAATATGTTTTTCAATAATATTATGGCAACGGTAATATATAACACCTTCATTAAATGAGTCATCTTTTGAAATTACCTTCATTTAGACTTCCAAAGTTTTTATTTTGTCCTGTTTACAATATTCCGCCATACACGATTAAATCAAATAATTTTACAGGACCTAAAGCTGTTATTTTGTTTGTTCTGGTTAAACTAAAAATATATAACGCTTCTGTACTGGTTTACATAGATATTTATTTTTCCGGTTTCGGTTCATTACAGTCCAAATCTTGTATTTTTTGCAAATTGCTTACAGCCCATCCATTTTACAGTTCTCTGATTAACCAAAAGTTCAAAACTTGAAAATGTTCCGTAGAATAATGTGAAACTTTAAAACAAAATTGCTTATTTATGTGGAATTCACTCATACTTGTAGCTTATTTCTTTTGTGAGTATAATTATTCTCGTCACGAATTAAATGCAGTACTCATTAACAAATGCTGTAGTCTCCTTGCAAGTAGCATTCGCCGCCTATGGTAATCATCGTTATGCAAAACCGTTAGATTAGCATATTTCAGTTGCGTTTTTTAAGGAGTCTGGCCACGCACTGTGCAGTCGGGACAAAACAAGAATAAATGAGCCCTGTTCTTGACTTGACAAACGTTATGACACTTGGCTTCGCATCCATAGTGAAATTCAATACGCAGTTGACAGAATAGGTTAGGAAAGCGAATCATAAATTGCCGGAAACATCTCACAACTTCTCGTGTTTTACAGTAAAAGTGATTAATTCAGAACCAAACGAGAATTACGAAAATAATACAGGTAGGTATGTAATCCTATTTAAAAGGACACGCGTAGTGATCGCATTCGAAAATGTCATCTTGCTGTAAAGCGGGGATTATTTATTATGCAAAAGTAAAAGTTTCTAAACCAATCGATGCTGCGAAGAACTGCTCCTTGGACTGACCTCCACTAAACGATACAATTACAGATTTTAATTGTAACGTTCGTTTATGCAAGAATTAAAAGTACTACCTGCGAGCTGAGCTGAGAATGCTAAAATTTTCAGCTGCAAGCCGCTGTTGCTATACTAATGGATATATGAGCCAGCGAATTATCAACACATGGTGTAACTTTACATAAATTAAATGCCAGCGGGCTATTGGCAGCGTACAAATTAATATTGTTTGGCAATTTTCTGTATTCACAGTTTACCTCCGTACTGACTTTTATTTGTGTTTATATCGAATTGTGCCACAAATTATAAAAAGTATCCAAATAGATTTGAGTGCAGAACAAAGACGTAGGTCGCTTTAAAAGGTATGAGTACATTTTTATGCTAATTAAAGAACAAAGCTTCTAAGAAATGCAAAAATTTTATACATATCCTATTTAAAGAAGTGGTATATACCTTCAAAGCTGCTTTCCTTTACCAGAAAACTCCCGCTTTTAGCAGTGACGTTCAAAATCTTAATAGTACTTACTATATACGTAAGTGTTCTGCATCGCTGTACTTTATAATAGACTTTGAAACGATACACTTGCAACTTAAAAAAGTTTCAGCGTGTTCACTGTATTTTTTCTGGGAAATATTTATAATACTAGTCAAAATTGGTAAGAACTATGTTTATCGTCGCAACATTATTTCGCGAGACATTTGCAAAGAATCTATCTTTCAATCGTTTAAACAATGGATTTCGGTCGTAATTGCAGGATAATTTTTTTA
The DNA here is from genome assembly GCA_025024175.1 of Rhyzopertha dominica. Taxonomy (NCBI): domain Eukaryota; kingdom Metazoa; phylum Arthropoda; class Insecta; order Coleoptera; family Bostrichidae; genus Rhyzopertha; species Rhyzopertha dominica. The sequence goes on from QCXZ01000064.1 coordinate 16,696,454, forward strand.
TATTCCTCTTATTAACACTAAAACCAAGATATTAAAAAGATAGCTTACTTAGACTATTTTCACCAAAAAACCTGTGATGCCTGGACTATTAAGTTACTAACTTAATATACCAGTTCAATCTAATGAGGTATTGTGAAACGGAATTGCCCTAAACCAGCGAAATGTTAATGTTGTGAAATAAATGCAACTCTCACAAATAGTATTTCAAATATTTAGTACTTAGTATTTAACACTACTTTCCACTGTTCTTCTAGCTCAAATTAAAGCTTCAGATGGTCAGACTCATTTTGCCTTTTCGTAAGTAACTTGGAAGTTACAGAACTCGCATCTGTGCGCTCAGAGTCTGCGGGAGCAGGTAAGCATTCAGTAGCGTTCACACTGTCTCGAATGCCAGGATAGCAGTTCCCCACGCAGTTATCACCAGCTTCTACATTCACACTCTATTGCCCCCGTCTGTGCTTCGAATGCTGGCCTCAGCCCCAAAGGCGACAGCCTGCAAATTCCATTATTACCACGCCATATGCAGCGACAAAGGTTTCCCTGGATTAAATAGCCCGAATCCAGTATTACCTACACAGAGTTTAAATCGGTTTTGTGGGGTTTTTGTCGCAATAGGCCTTATGAAGGTCTTTTATTGGAATTCCCTTTCTGAATTTGCGTTTTCGACCCACTTTCTATCTACACGGGCTTTCCAGTATGATATTTTTAGATCGCTGCTCATTGGCGTAGATGGAGTACCATTATGTAGGTTTGTTCGAAAGCATTAGTTAAGTTAAATAGAACAGACGATTATCTACACTAACTTGAAAGCAGTTCGTAAATGTCCACGAACGTAGGCATGTGGTAACTTATAAGGCCGTTGTGTTGGTTTTTTAATTGAGATATGGTTCTTGAAAACAAATAAAGATGGCCCCGGCTTGGGCCCTTTACAACATTAATTTTCTATACTGCTATAGATTTCTAAAAGTATATTAAAATATACATGTAAATAATTACGGAGCCTGTCTAAGTAATAGTGGTATTGTTTTAATTAGTAATGAGAAGCACCAATAAATGATGAATTTCTAGAAAAAAAGGTCTGCACTTACACAACAATATTAAACCAATAAACCTTTTCTAATACAACATTTTTCTAAAAATTCATCACATGCGTTGGTGTTTCTCCTGATTAATTAATACAATACCATTGCAGTATAACATATATGGGCTCCTTCGAAGTACCTAAATGAATCTGTTTTACAAATATGTATATGTGTATATATACAAATACGATATATGTTTTTAAAAACTCTCCAGTGTATATGATATATAGAAAATAACAGTTGTATGAGTCCCTAACCAGGGCCAAAACGTGCAAATATTAAACCAACTGTATTTTGTCTATTTTAAATAACCGTTTCCCAATTAATATAAAGTCAACACAATGTACAAAAAAGGTTCAATAACTTTTACACTACATATAGGGATCTATTAGAATGGCACCCACCCCAAAAGCTCCGTTTTGAGTTTTCAAACAGCAAATACCAAGTGGGAGCTACATCTTATCCATAGGAATACTAGCACGGTATTTTTTTTAATCCGTTGAGTGTTCTAACATAGATGGGAGGTGGGACGGTGGCATTTCATTGCTTGGAGCATAGCTTTTTATTTTTAGTTGTCGTCATGGAGTGTCGATCCGGTTCATCATGCGTGCTATTGCAGCAGCCATTAATTAAAACTGAAAAAGCAGTGATAAGCGACTAATAAAAATTGGAATGATTCATCGGCGGTTGTCATCAGACCCTTTTCAATGGGAAGATACAATCAGGGAAATGCACAACAACGAAATGCGCTTAAACAATTTAATAATCTCAACCTTTCTGTATTAGTTAACTGCCGAGGACGCTAATTGTCGTATAATTATTGATTTAAACTTTGCATGTAGATATTGTCAACAAAATAAAGACTGTCACACGTTGGTAAATTATCTTGTTGACCTTACAATTACATCGATTAAAGAAAGAGAATATATGTACCTAAACAGACAACTTCGCCATAGCAAAGTCACTGCTGTGGAGTTCACCGACAGTGCAGATGATGTCTAATAAGAGGTCTGAACGAGATACATCTAAGGTAATGTTTCTAAACCAGACCGCTCAGTCGGCCACTGAAGTTCTAGCAAGTAGGCCGGAGAAGAGTTATGTGATGCTTTAAAGGAGCTTCTTACCAAGTTACAGATCTTGAATATTACTGCCTCTTGTGTTTGTGAAGCTGCTTGTGCACGTAGTCCTAATATACTTGTATTTTTCGTGAATGATTGCGGAGTTATCGCATTAGGAGATACAACAATTGTAGAACGACAACCTTACTAGGTTTTCACAGCAAGTGAGGCGTACTTATCTATTTTTCAGGATCTTTTGTTTTCTATGTTTCCTTTATTCGGTATTGTGATATCAACAGATTGTTTTGTTATTTTTGTCTATGTGTGAGCGTTATGTCCGGTCTACTGTGTGGTATCGTTCTGTCTGAATATAAGGTTATGTCACAATATGACTTTGCTCCATTATTTTCTCATATGGTCAGTGGTTGTTATTTGTAGTACGGTACGTATACTGTAATTAGTGTGTGTTGAAGGCTGAGCTCTTGATGTATTATCTTTGCAGTCGCATTATGCCTCTCCGTGTAGTCGATCCAAGCCAGAAGCCCACAACCACTGATAACGTGCCTTTATTGTTTCAAGGGTTCTGATTGTATCTTCGGCATTTGTCGTTTAGGACGATTACTTGCTTAACCGTATGCTCGCGGTAGTTTTTTGTTACCCTGACTTGATCTTGTATTGCTATATTAAATCCCTTTTTCAAGTTGCAGGTCGCCTCTCTTGAGCGAGGTGCATCATTACCGTTTGCTGATGTAATAGTAGTGGTGATTGTCCTGTGTCTACAATGCACAGTCTTCCCGGACAAGAGCACCAATTTCTCTTGCATACGGATGTTCTTATTTCCCATTCTGCTCTTACAGGTCGTTCTTTTTTAAGGATCAGAAGAACTGAGCCGTCTGATGCTACAACTATCCTGTGAGATCTACTATGTGCCTTACTACTAAAGTAGCATTAAATTGTTTTTCATGTAATTCCACAACATATATGAGTCCGCTTGCTCCTAGTGTTTGCGGCAATGTCGTCTTCTCTTTGCATCTTTCTGGACATTTTGTAAGCATCGTGCGATTGAGACTGCTTCCAACTCTATTGATCACCGTTTTATAATACTAAAAGAAGTGCATTCCCACTTTCCTTTTTCAGTTTTTAACGTTTTGTATTTATCTATGACAAGTTCACTCCTTCCATCTGCAATGACTTGCTCTGTTACTTTAATAAGATCTTTTATTGGAGATAACGTGGCTCGGTATGTATGGTGGGATTTTCGAGAGATGAATCAAAGCGCACTGGGTGATGAATCACGCTTGAATATTCGCGTTTTCGCGTTTGGCTCATTCTGTTTCAAATAACTGTTTGTATACGTAGAGGTAGGCTTTTGTTCTCCAGGTGTTAATCGCACAATCTAAAAACTAATTTGTACACATGTTATACACTTTGTCACGACTAGTTATGAAGGATCTATTCGAAAGCTTTCTTATAGCTCATATAACAAGCGTCAAAGTTTACTCTGTTCTTTAGAGCTTTGAGTATCTCTTCCATGGCCCCTGCTATTGTGTACTTGTAGTACGGAACCGTTTCCGCAAACACTAGATATGGTTTTCTAAGGCTTTGGTGGTCTATTATACCCATACATTTAAGCTTGTGTGGAAAGGCCTTCGGCACTAGCATTGAGCGATCGGCCATCAAAAAGTCTACTGATTCCTTCCGCACACTCGACACAGTATATTAGCAGCAGCGGAAAATAAATGTGAAAATAAAAATAAATCACTCACGGCCATTGCATAAGAACTAAGAACCAGGGGACATCTTCATCTCTATGTATGTCATTCAAACAGTACTCCGAATAGTGCCATTAATTCAAATTTAATTTTTTATTTTACAAGATTATGCATGAGGACCTAAAAACGTGTAGAGTTATAGAACATCTTCAAGCCGCTTATAACTTTCACAAAGCATTTTTAAAGTGTATCGCTTCATAAAAATATTAGTACGTGCAAGCGCCTTTTAGAATTATTGTTTTTTTTTAAATCTTTTTATGTATGGCCAAAATCGATTTCTGTCACTTAGGAATGATCAAACTATAAACGAATATCCATCTTAGTTTTGCGAAGTATTAGCAGAAGCGGTGCGTTCGAAAGCAAACAAAATAATAATTGCATTAACAGTGATTGAAATAAAATGTGTCTGGTTGCTTACATTGGAGTGGATAATTTGGTGTTTGCGTAACTTTAGAATCCTATGAGATCGAATTGAAGGTACAGCTCTAAGCGTTTGGACGGTATGATGGAAAACTGAAACCTCTGGATTTTAGATGCCTAACTTTCTCATACATATTCAATTATCCGCGTATAAAGTATAGTTGACATATCTACATACAAGGAATGCTTGTCAATATAGATCACAAATTCAATTTGTTTATTGTACAGTTCTCTTTGCGATATTGCAAGCAGACAGGTGCATCTTTCCGTACACTTTTGAATGTTCTCTGATGCATCTGACAAACTTAAAACAATGAACTGTGTATTTCCTTCTCGTTTGAGTCAATAGCGTTGTGTCCTCAGCTTTATAAGGACATAGGACACCGCGGGGGATCAAGTACGAACGTTTGAATACAATGTAAAACGAGCGAAGCGTACGCAATTACAAGTCAACGTATTTTCATACCTTTTACAATGGACTCCCCAGTCTGCGACTGCTTGAGCGAAATATTGTCTAAATATAAAGTCCGTTCTCTTTTGAAAGCGCCGCCTGCTTAGTAAAATGAACTAGCGTGAAGAAAGCGAGAAGTTAATTAGAATGTAGCTGGGCGTACCATTGGCTCGTTAGCACTAGTAGTTGTCGGACACTAAAATGAAACTGGAAGATAAATTTTAAGCAACCCAATTAATTATACTCAAATACCTGCATAGATTAATTTGTTTCTTAATATGCTTTTTTATATTCTACTACGGATAGTACGGCCAACTAGCCTCTACTGCATCATCTTATGTTTAATTTTTGTATACTACTCCTACCTAATAAGGAACAATTGAATATTTCTGTAATTTTTCGAAATAGCGCAAATCACAAGTGAATGTAGCTTTAACTGCATGTGTAATTCTTAAGACATTTACATGTTGTTCTTTACGTAAACAAATTACGTTGGTTCCAAATGCAACAATAAAATCCAGTGTATAACTAAAACAAATTATTGCATTCACATAGTCATAATTTTTGCGCTCATATTTCGACGCCGAAGTTTGGAGGGTTAACAAGTATGGACATGGAAAATGGAATATGCACTTAATAAAACTTCAAAAGACACAACATTGTGACACCACTTCAATATTACATACAACGCTCGATTGTTACCAACAATTAGAAGTTGACGATCGCATCTGTTTCCATAATGGATTGAAATGTTTGGTTTTAAACATGGATGATGCTAAGTTTTCACCAACCACACGAAACTCAGACTACCACAGTGAAACGAATGGTGAAGCGTCAAAAACGACTTTTGAAAAGGGTTCTGTAAAACCCGTATTAACCGCAAACCTAGTTGATTCGTTTCAGAAATATACCGCAGAAAACCCATGGTCACTAATTTTCGCAGTTTCCCAAAATTATATATTGGTACATAAAACCCATATTTTTCTGGTAGTCATGTTATAAATTTAAAATTTTAATAAATTTAATATTGACATTAAAAAATAAACAGGGTAAAAGAAAGTAAACATTTTACGATACTAAAACAAAAATTGAAATATATTTTAAAACATCTCTTTTACATCCAGGTTCCTTTTAAAATTTTTGTAATAGATAAAGTGGTTTCAATGAATAACGTCTCCTTCTTACCTGTTATTAAACTTTGAGAAGTTCGTTAAAAGGGTTTCCCAAAAGTGATTATCCAAACTGAAGCAGGTGGTAGAGCAGCTTATTTTCAGTGAAAATAACCATGTTATGCCATTGTCCAAGTATTTACAGTTTAAAAGTTACATGAACCTTTACAGACTTTCTGAAAATCACTACCCTTACACATTAAATGAAGTACCTACTAGTATACCATGAAAACTCAACATGATCTTTATAACTTGGTGCATGGCCAATACCGTAGGGTATAGTAAGTATTAAGTATACAATTTTTTTAGGACCAATTCTCTTGCAAAAAAGTTGTAATCTAATGTACAGATTTTTTTGGGAAAGCAGGTTAAGTTCAAAAGGATAAGCAACTAGCGGCGGTCGGGACTCGAACCCGAATCTCCTGAACGGTACTCAGGTATGTTCCATTACACCACCGGAGCGTTCGAGTTAGAGCCCATACCCACCGAGTCTTATATGAACTCTAACGGCCAGCGACGAACTGCTTTTTATTTGAACTTAGCCTGCTTTCCTGAAAAAAGAACGTATACATTAGATCACAATACAGGCGAAATATAAAATACCAAAAGTTGTAATTATAGTGATTAAGATTCCTGTTCTTTTGTTACTGCTGCTATTGTCGTTTTACCATATTTCTTCCTATTTTTGTTCCTTATTGTTGTTTTTGTTGTTGCTGCTTTTTTACCTGAATTAGACAAMGCCATCAAGACCAAGACCGAAATCCCGATCACCTTTATCCCTGTGCACCCATCATACATGAAAGACAGGAAATCTACTGCAGGAGGCTGTACGCGTTGACCTAAAATTGATACCGAGACCAAAGAGGAGGGAATGGATTAAGTCGAAACAGATCCATACGCAAGTGTACACCAAATACAGGCAAATATCGGTGATGTGCAAGTCCATGACACATGAGTGCAGAAAAGAAATAGTGTTATCTATTTAATATTCATCATATGCAAGCCCACTAATTATCCCTTGCGGATTCAGTTCGGTGGGCGAGTGATGACAAGGTGTTGAAGATGCACGAACTTCTTAAGCAGGATCTTAGGGTCCGACGAATGCCACATAAAATACTCGCTTTGAGCATCAGTTTGACATAAATATCTCGGTTCAGATAGTAAGTGGAATTCTGAATTGACTATATGAGCTGCCGCCCGCTACTATATACCATTTTTAGAAAATGAACTTATGCCCTCAATGAAGGATGTTCCTTTAGCGATAAGGCACAGAATGTGGCTTCAATTGATGCAGCTTCAGTGCACTATGCTCAAACAATTGGACGAGCAGTACTTATATCATGGCTCCCACCTTTTAGACATTTTCTTGTGGGGTTATTACAAAGAAATTGTGTACCGAGAAGAATCTGTAATCGAGCAACGTTTACGAGATTCGGGCTGTTACTTTCCGAATTGGATTGTTTCCCATAGTTTCAGAGCTACTTCTGCTGGAGGCATGAGTGTCGAAACGTCAATACTAAGCGATCAACTTGGGAACCAACCCGGAAAACAACATGCCATCAAGAAGAACCACGGAAGTCTTGAAACCAAAATCACTTTCGCTATTTTCACTATCAGTTTCTCCATTAATGTCTTCACTAACAACAAATCTGCAAATATTAGTGGAAACATAAGCATCTTCCACTTATTCTTTAACGTGTTTCACGTAATTTTCCTACAACTGCTGCAGAGCGGTTACCGTACCTACACTTAGAGCAAGCTTTGGTGATTAGAACAAAAGATATTCAAAAACGAACCGCACACGCTTGCGGCTGTATATAGCTCTCTTTTATCGAGTGTAAACCTTCAGGTAACACACCGCGTGCCACGCTTGACTTTTGTACATTCCAGAAGCGCCCAGCATTTAATCCCGATAATGCCGCGCGTTGGCCGTCCAACATCGACGTCCTTTGACTGGCCAATTTCGTAGCTGACCTGACACAAAAGGGCCCTCCGCAATCCGAAATACAGGCGACCGCGAACCGAGATGAGCCATCATCGGTAGCGGCCGGCCGATTGATTTAATGCGCGTGTTGTGTGTAAAACGCAGTGACGCGAGCACAACACCGCCGGTGGTAAACAGCTTCGCAGTGATGGTCGGCCGAGGCGGTGGCCGTCCGATAATTACCCTCCGGGGGAATGTAGCATCGCTGCGTGACTCCGTTTCCGTTCCGACCAGCAGCTGGGATAATCGATATATGACAAGTGCCATTTTCATTTGTTTTCGTCCGTTCGAAAATGCGAAGGGGTGCGGCCGGGCCGACAATTCAGTTATCCAGAGTATAATGGAGTTCGTATTCCAAGTGAGAGATTGATATAAAAGGTCTTGTAGCGAAATAAGCATGTTAAATCTGCCTCCACGCGTATCAGCACTAAATTTATATAATTGAATCACATCAATGAGGAAATAAACTTTTACAAATTTTGAGTTTCTTAATCGCCTTTGGAGGGGAGTTATGAGGGAAGAAATACTCTGTCGATTTTCGTAAAAAATATACATTAAGGGTTTTTTGAAAGCGATTCCCAAATATTTTTCAAGAAGTTTTAGTCAAATGTTTTTCCATTAAAAAAATAGGGTATACTTGTAATCTATTGGAACACCTACATTGTTTTGCTGGTAGTTTTTTTTTATTGGAGCGTGCCTTACAACAAAAATTATTTTCAATCATCGGATGTTGAGAAAGAGATAGCAAAGGAACGTAGATCATTACCGGGGTGCATATTTCTATCTAGAGGCATATCGCAAGTCGACGATTGCCGAAGCCGCCTTGTAAATGACGAACAATAGCTCATTGTAACTTCTATCGGATAGGTAAATTATTCCTAATGCACGCTAAGCTCGTGTTGTAATTTGTAAGTTGCAAAAATTACGTACTAAATAGGCAAAACTATTATAGGCTCAACATCAGTCTTACTGCACATGTGTCTAAAGCTTACTATATGGAGAAAGCTCTCAAATAAGGTGATGGAATATGACTTTTGCCTTACACTTATAATTAATAGAAATAATAATCAGGTAAAGGTAAAAATTATGACTAATTTATATATATTTTGCAACATACTGTATTCATTGCTATATGTCACGAAAATCCCACTGAACTATAAGAAATGGTTCTTCTGTATCCCAAGGAGATACCTTGGTAGATACATTACTCTATCTCTTTGCAATACCATCGTATACAGATTTTACGCAAGCACGCGCTAAAGTGCGACGTGTGGCTCAATGCTTTGAGAATAACGTTTTTTTCAAACTGCATTGAGTTACACAAAACTTTCTCGACAGTAGGTCAATTTTTACGTTCATATAATGCATTATCCATTTTATTAAACAGGCGTAAACTAAGTGGATATTATTAAGAAATTTTAAGAAATAGATGATAAAAGCACTGCATGCATGCGCTACTCGAAGGCTTCCCAATGCAATCTAGCTACGCTAGATGCAAACATGCTACCGGGATGTAAAGCGTAATCCCTTCATAGTTCAAGTGGGGTTATCGAAAACATTTTGAAGCAAAAGTTTAATTAAACCAAAATTTTCACATTTTAAAATATTTTTTTTCATACTGGATGCCTTATTTTTTTCTGGGCGGTACCCAACCATATTTTATGAAATAGAACATATTTTATATTTTTACATTTTTTAAATCTCCGCTGAACTTTATTGTCACTTTATTAACGCCACATGTGGCCTAAAACGTAGGTACCATTTCAACATATTTTTTTATAATTTGACTTTTACAACACTTTCTGGAAAGGTTAATAAAAAAGATGATGTTTTAAGATCATTTTGCTGTATTTTTTTCTGTTTACCTACCTACGAGTGTTTTATTCGAGGCCATTATTTTACGAATAACTAGTTACACTAATTGCACACTATATTAATTGGAATTTTTCAGATTCATTGATCCATTTCCATAAGCATCACACTTTGCACTAGTTCGTAGCTTATCCTGTTCACGTCGCGTCAATGCCTCTATTCCAGCTTCCTCGACAACTGCACTACACCGCTCACGCCTAACGTACGAAGAGCTGGAGCAACAGACGAACTTCATTGTCATGAACTAGTTCGCGCAGTTTGCACCCGAGAGTCGTTCTTCTTAACAGTTCGTTAGCTACTGACCCAGCTCTAATTCTTAATGAAGGAAAAGAATTTCTTGTTTTGGTCTCGGCGTAAGAAAATCTACATATAAGCACAAGCCGAATAAGTCAATTAACGGATATTATAGTATATGCTCAGTTCGTACCAAACACAATTATTGTCACCCTTACCATGTACGGTCGGGTCCTGGACATTGCAAATGAAACGACCTAAGACGAAGACTTGTTTTGTTTGCAGCTACTTTTCTGGATTCGTAGCAAAACTTATAAAACTAGATAATCTTGACCACAGCACGCTACTATCATGATGTAGTAATTTTTATTTGGATAATTGTATTATACTGCCAGAAAAGAAATTATCTCACGTACAATCCTCTTAGATCGTTTCAATTCCAAAGTCCACGGCTGTACTGCCCCACCAAGAGTCACCAAGCGGATTACACAGTAAGACTAGAATTTTGTCAGTGGCCTCTGAACAGAGTAAACTATAATAAAGGCTTTTTTATATATGTCATGTTCTGCCACGGGTCAACGTTTTACAGAAACGGATTTGCTAATAAGCACAATTGTTATTAATAGTAAATGGAAGAGTTTAATCCGCGGTCAATATATTTCAAAAAAAAAACAAGGCAGCAGGTAGAACATAAAGTGAAGATAAAGATATGCAAAGACAGGACCTTGACTATCAAGAAGTCCAGCAGCCAAATTTTGAAAAGACATATGGGCAGTAATAGTAATCAATGAAGTGGGATTTGGTAGGTGTATAACGTAATTACTTAAATACGGTATATATTACCCAATTATTAGGAAAATCCAAGCAGAGCTTGGAACACGAAAAAAAATTACATTAAAGGTAGTAAAACAGAGGCAAATAGGAGTTTACTAGCAATGATAAGTTAACCGTAATAGAAACCTGAAACTAAGTATGAACACAAGACAAAATAGCTGCGAATTTCTTAGTACAAGTGATATTCATACGATGGGATCTTAGGTTTGGAGGCGATATAACACTTATAATTAGAAGAAATGGATAATGATAAACTACAACAAACTACATAGCACATAAAGACGAGAAAATGAGATTTCAGTTTTGAAACATTTAGATGATGAAGGAAAACATACTTTGACAGGGTGCTATACGCAAGTTAAGTATGAGAGGAGAAATGTAGAAAATGTCCACAGGAAACAGAGGTTGAGAAGCATCGCGAAAACGTAATCGGGGACCTGAAAATGGAGATATATAAAAGTTCGATAGTCACACATTAAAAGGAATTATGGAAAACGGCAAAGAAATTACTCATAAGCAGGGCAAATCGGTCCATTCGAGGACCAAAGATAGTAATTTCTCTTTAGGCGGCTTTGTCATCTCATATCTTTCATTACTAATGGATATCATATCATCACATGGAGTGAAACATCGTTGTTACCACACTAATTATTTGTAATTTTAACTCATTTTAAAGTAGTTTCTGCACAATTACACCAGAATCACGGTTACGGCGGAAGACGATGTAGATAAGCTTTCTAGCTTTTCGTTTGTGCATTGCCCATGACAAGCAAGGAGAAGCCAATTTTCAAATAAATTTTCAAACGGATTGCTGGAGCGCGGTTGCCCTAGCTGGTATAACTATAATGCATATTCGCTATATTAGTGCTGACGTAATGACGGCCATTTTTCTGCGGTACGTCAAACTCCTGGATCCTGACAAACCGAGCTGTCATGACGTGCGTAACGGACCTCAGTGTTAGGTGCAATTTTGTTACTTTAAAAGAATATTTAGAAGTGTTGCTGTGCTTATGTGAGTAGCTTACACTCCTTCGTTTTGCTTCACAAGTATTACAAACCGAAATTACATTTAGTTTAGATCCCGGAACAAAATAAACCAAGCTAACGTGCATGAGGGAGTTCAATATTTGGTGCCATTTTGTATTGTTAAAAGAATATTTTAAAGTGTTACTCGTTATCTTTGAGTAGCTGCCACTCATTCGCTTTACTTAGCAAATATTACAAACGTAAATTGCATTTAGTTACAATGTAGGTATTGCTGAAAACCTTAACCTACAATAAGTGCACGTGTAGAGCTCTACAATTTACATGTTGTACCAGAAGGTGGTAACGTACTAGGTCCCTGAATGTTCTTGTTATAATGAGAGAGAAACGTATAAACCTTAAGCACTTAGACTGCCTTTCGACAATAGATTGCAACTTAATGTAATTTCGGTTTGTAATACTTAATGAATAATACTTAGGTATGTAAACCACTCAAACATACACAGTACCACTTCAAATTATTGTATTATACTATAATTTTGCTATTGTGTAGCAGTGTAGTGTAGTGGTTTACGTTCCTTCGTTAATTTAGTATTACAACCAAAATTGCATTTAGTTAAACCTAAAAGAAGTGCTGTAAAGATTACACGTCTCTCTCTCATTATAACGGGAACATCCAGGAACCCAACCCATTACCATTTTCTCGTAAAACTTATAAATTGTAATGCTCCACACACTCTTTACTCTTTAGCACTAAAAGAATTACACCAAACGCTGAAGTCCCTTACTCACATTATGACAACTAGGTTTGGATACGGGATCTTGACGTATCGCAGCAAAATGGCCTACATCTACGTCACACTAATATAACGTATAGCAATCACTTATTAGTAACGCTTTACAAGCAATGCATTTTATTTTAGAACTACAAAAACAAAACAAAACGTACAGCATCGTTAGGCGCACGGGCGTTATTTCTATGTTCTTAAGTTTTAATGTTTGCATGAGATGAAATCTGTTTCTGGATGCAGGAACTCAAACATGGTAAGGTACTCCAGAAACGTCGTTCTCAGGATTCAATGATTGAAGTTTGCCTGATATAATCCGTTGCTATTTCATAGACCAAAGACAGGTGACAAGTCCCAAACCATAATTCGATTATTCGTAGCTCTTTCCACTCACGTCGGTGAACCTATCGCCTTTGATGTGACCTGCACCACCGCAGCTGAAGGTTTGTTTAATTTATGCTTTATACCCTGTTTATTGGCAAACCGTGTTTGATGTCAATGAGCCTTCAGCTCGCCATGATGAATTGTCCTCGCTGAAACGTGATCCAAAATGTAATACGTGTCTTTGTATTGAGTAATTGGACCACACGCAAGAATTGTTTGGGACAATGGAAATGAGGTAATTAATCAATTTCATAACTTGAATACCATTAGGTGGTATTTTAAGTTTGTTATAATACACTGCCAATGTCGATGCTATATAGTTCGTGGGGTGCCGCTTACAATACAAAACGCCTGTCTGCCTAACTGATATTTGGTACTTCAGAATTGAGTTTTTGTGTGACTTAAGTGCTCTTTAGGGGTTCAATTGCTCACCGTGAAATCGAAAAGTTAGGTTTAATGCCGTACATTGTCAGAGTTGATTGGAGTGATATGGGGTAAACAGTGTCAAACAAACTTGTTATTTATAAAATTGATTTGTGCTATTTGTATGAACGAATTGAAGAAAATTTTTAATCACAGCATTCTCGCAAAACAACTAGCACAACTACCCGTGCGTATTAAAACAAAACAAATCTAAAATCAACGTTTTTTACCCATATTTATATTAATCATCAAAATTCAAGCGATAAAATTTAATAAAATGTATAATTTTTTAATATGCTAAAATTAATATTAAATAATAGAAAAGCAATCTAATTTTGGTTCGACCGTGATTCACAATCTTCATGATAAACTCAATATTTGTTTCGAATTCGGGGTCATATTCAGACAGCTTTATCGCTGTCTCTCAAATCATTAAAGCAGCTCATCTACCTAACACAAGTAATTTCTGCCTGATCCTTTCCACTGCTGACATATTGCTTTTTGTATAAAAACTTATAAAATGCTACGAATCGGATAATGATCTATATTTTTAAAGGCTTTTCAAAACATTTGTCTCTCAAGAAGCAACAACAAGTTAATATACTTAGAAATCTGAACTAGATATCACCCATGTAAGTCCGACTCCACATTTAATATATTATCTACAAACTTTTTTATTTTATACAAGATTTTGTTTAAGAAGTTATTATTATACACTTCCTTTATATCCACAAATCGGTATTCCTAGCACTTTAGCCAAAAGCTTATTATAAAACTTGGATTCGCAATAAATCACAGACTTTAGTGTTGCATATATTGGATGCTACGGAATGTTTAAACAGTTGCCTGTGATAAATATTCGGGCACTCAGTAAGTTAGGTATTTCTTCTCGCGCAAATTTTATAAATTATAGTCAGCAATATAGTCAAGAATTATATCATAGCCACTAGAGCCAAATTTAAGGTATTATAAAAATACATTTCTCAGACAACATAATGTATTAAGTATGACGTCCGTCGGAAAAATTTTAACATAGTAAACAAGTCTGTCTGTAAAGATCGGACTGATTGTAATCGTTGTGCTTTATCTGTTGTTAGTAACACATAATATAAGCAGTGCTTTTTATTCGTGAGAAGAAAGCAAGAGAAATGGGTAGTGAACAAGGCTACTTCTATAGTTGTCTGAATATTACTAATAACACTAAGATATAGCATCTACGATGTGAAGAAGAAACGGAGGCTAAATGTGGAGTTTTAACATCATCTGCATCATGGCAGGGACGGGCCCTTAGGGGGGGTAGGTGGGGTAGCCTACCCCCCAATGCCCTGACAGTTGGTTAAAAACTGCCGCAGTTGGCTCCAAAATAGGTTAGTCAAATTTGTTAAAAAAACAATACGTAATTAAAGTTAAATCGAGAAAGTGGTGTAGAAATAATGTTAGCTTCCCCACGGCATCCGCGAATATGCAATTATATCTCGAGTAGTAGCAGTCGTTACTTGTTAGTCGCAGCTTTCACAACCTCGCGTCTTCTCATCAGATGACGATGACCGACTGTGATTCGGCAGGCACCAGTGTTGCCAGTCTAGTACACTAGTACATTATTTTAAAATCTAAAACACTTCTTAAAATAATTTTTATGGGTATCCTAAAAATTAGCACCAATTTTCAACAATGAATATAAGCGCATGACTCATAATGTATTTCAAAATTTTGCCAATGTCAATAACATGACAACATGCAAAACATCTGTTGCTAGCCCAACGAACAGCCCCACTATACTGTCTGGTCTACGTTGTACCGTTTTTGGTTGCATCTTACAGAAAGTTGCATTTTACTCGAGGAGCATAATTTTATGTTGCCCACAAAGTTGTTTTTTATTTGTTTGTACTTATTGTGTTTGACTTCATATAAAAACAAGCTTTAAAATATTCATATTTTTTTACGATATTAGTGTTAGATAGAAGTTCAGAATCTAGTACATATATTACAGATATCTAGTACATTTTTTTTTACCTTGTACATCGAGTAAAAATGTGACAAAATTGTAAAAAATATGTTGCGAACTACCATGGGAAATAATCGATTTGATTCTCTCATATATAAGTATTAAAAGTGAACAGATCAAATAAATTTTTCCCATTTAATTAGCTCTTGGGCTACAGTTAAAATACAGAAGACTGGCTGTAATAATTAATAATTGATTTATTTTGTTAGATTTAGAGTTTTTTTAACTTTATTTGTTAATTTTGTATTATGTTTATAAATATTATTTTGACACTCACAAGCTTAGCTACAATCTGTGGCAATTAGCAATTACCAAAGTAGAAGTATAAGGTATTCTAGTTTAGTTCAAATTTTTATTAGGTGTTGTTAATACTTGTACAGGGTGTGTCACGACGAGTTCCTATTAGACGTTTATGGTGAAGTGGCCAGAAGAGAATTATGAAATTCTACAGTATTAAGTTTTCGATGGTGATATTTTTAATGAAAATAAAGGCAGCTTAAAATTATTTCCGGTTATATCGGAAGTAGACGCCAACTTTGTTCTTTTTAATAGAACCATATATTTTTTTGCGGCTTTGGATTCTCCGTAAAATTCTAGTGAGGCTTTATGTACAAACAAACAAATGCGAATCGAATGTTGATAATATGAATGACAAAGGTCCAAAATACACCTTGGTCCAATCAAAATTTGAAAATGGTGTATTCAGCAGTTACAGGATAACGTAATAGTTATGTATCTAAAAATAAGCAAAACTCAAACAATTTAAATGGAATTTCCTCTTTTTCATGCCGCTTTTAGTTCTAGGGAAAATTTTAGTTGGGGTTTGTGTAAAATATAATGAGGCTACAAGTATGTAACAGATTTTTAGATATTTAACATTTCATGTGAAAAACTGTTGAAATCGCTTATTATGCATCAGTTATCAAGTAAAAATATTTGCTAGTGAAAGAAAGGAATGTCTAATAATTATTTATGAAATAATAAACAACTAATTATTTAATTTGATAATTTATGTTGTCATTTTGACAATTTACTTTACACATTTTCAAATGCCTATTGTATGCAAAGACGAAGGCTAATAAAGCAAGACCAAATAAAACTGTTGTATTAGATTCAACACCACCGACAAAAACAAAACACTAACAATTTTTATTATTTTTAACATTTTTGTATAAACAGACGAAAATTTTAATAACGAGAAACTTATCAAACCCTGTAGCTGCCAAATTTTTTTATAAACCCTTATATCTCGAAAATTTTAACATTTAGGTATATCATGTGTTACATAAAGCCGCACTTGAATTATTTTCATTAAAAGATCACATTCAAAAACTTGATAATGCAGAATATCATAATTCTACTCTGGCCGCTTCCCTATAAACGTCTAATAGGAACTGGTCGTGACACACCCTGTATGTATTCTAGAAAATAAAATTTGTTTTGAGCTACTTAAATACATAATAATTTTCCTTTTTAGAATGTCTGTGCGCTATTCGGTATTTTAGTGGTCTAAAGTAACTATTTCTTTTTGAGTAATAGGTTTCGGTACGGACCTGCATCAGGGACCGTCTAATTGCAAACCCGGAGAGACTTAGACTAAGTTAAGCACTAGTTTTTATCTTTTTGCAAAGCTGCATAGTGTAGAATCTCAGATTATTAGCCGCAGTGCAGGAATACTGGAAATACTCTATTCGAGGAACTTCGTTAACGGTCTAGAAACAGGTGTCTACACTTTCAATTGTTGTCTGCTAAGGCTGGGAGATACCGTCATTAGAGATATACAAGAAATGCTATTTTGGCATGCATCCTAACGAGGAAATAGCAATCCGGGTGCTACTATGTATACCGGGAACCAACTGTTAGGCAAAAAAGCTTCGACGCATAGCAATATAGATGTAGTACCGATTGCAGCCCGGAAACCACTCTTTTGTTACCATTTGGTAAACGACAGGACCAAAACGGTTAACACTCAATTGTACATCTTGATAGAACTGCAAGGTTATGTAATTTAATATAATGTAAACTGGAGTACAGCCTGTGACAGACCCTAATTTTACAAATGAATTGGTATTACACACTACTTAAAGCCTCTATGTCACATCAGAGCATGTAAATGGTTACGCTTTATATAGCAAATTATTAAAGTAGAGCCAACGAGCTGTATTATGGCTTCAAACAATGTTATCCAAAATCCTTAGGCCGACAGAGTTGGAGAGCCGTTCCCTCGTTTAGTGCTTATACAAATTCAAATTTCAACGTAATGCAATAACGCCCCCTGCGTCGCTCGGCGGGGCCTCGGAAAGTTAAAGCCAGTTTTTAGTTAATAAACTTCTTTCATAATTCATCTCATCGCATCGTTGGCCTTCCCCAAAGGACAGGCATCCTATCAATTTGAGTTTACCATTTGACGTTTCATCCATTGATTTACGTGTCGCGAGCAGTAAACAAAATTACAAGACGTTTAATCCGTCCCTACATCAATTTGTGATGCTGCTGACGGAGACAAAGTTGCAGCTACCTGGGTGGGAGCAGCGCCGCCGTTACAGTTTGCAGCCGGAGGCGTAGATCTAATAATAAGCCGTGTGTACACGGAGGAGAAGAGCTCGGGCACGCTGCTTAGACAATGAGTGTGACAACATGCATAATTCATGGCCCTAAATAAATACCTACACAGCGGGATGGATATCATTATCTAGGCAGTTCCCGGCAATTTAGGCAGCGAGTGTCATAACGTTACATCTCCATCACTGACACTTTTCATTCTGTCACCGGAATGTAAAAATGGAATTTTACAGTGCTTTTCTGTTTAAAGACAGTATACCGCAAAACTGTAGTATACAGTATGTATATAGACCACTATAATACGTAAACTATATTACTGTAGTACCTACCTACAAAAGAGGTTCCAATTCCATTATGTAAAAATTCGCAAAAACCAGAAAGCTCAATGGAAAATGCTTGAGTAGTTGCACCTCGTATATAGAATGTTCACGGTAACAGTCTACATTAGCCACTATGGTTAAATAGGGAAGTGTCTTAATATTCTGGGGAGAATCTGATGACTATGAGAAAAAAAGCAAATGAGCAATTACTTTGTTGCGACTTTGTTACCAAGTTACACTGCTCTACGGTCATTTGTTTTAGAGATATTTCATGGTGAATCATTAGTGTTCATGAAACAATCTACAAGTTATTTCAAATAGACGACCCCATTCCGAATAGCGCTTATATAGCACATCAAATTGAGTAAAAATGTACTGGGATACACCACCCTGCAGTTACTTGTATTTGAAATACCATTGTCTGGCCATTTCTATTGCCCCTGAAACGAGTTCCTAAAGTAGTTCCTTGTGCTGACAGTGTAGCTGAACTGCGAAAAGGAAAGAACATTGTTAACCAGCCAAAAACGAGGTCATCGAAAATGCCCATCAGTTACACAACAAACAGGAGTTCTGTAACAACGCATTAAGCCTCAGCGCTTACAACTTTTTAGGTACTGTATTCCAATGCTTAGACGTCCCAGTCCTTTTCCTAAAGGCAATGTGCCTTGACCATGTTTTTTTGATTAATGTGCATTAGAATGAATAATAAAGGCAATTAAGCAATTTATTAACTGAATAAAATAGCAAATAAAGGAAACAAGAACTCAGTACCTGTTAATTTTAATATTTTAGTGTGTATGGCGACGCCTTGACAGATTTGGTTCTAATAGTTTTTGTGCTTTCTGTGGTTATTTTTGAGTATTTTAGTGCGCGCCGCGAGAGATTATCCACATCTGAGGCGATACAACGTGTGTTTTTAGAAATCAAGCAATTTCGGTAAATCTAGCTTGATTTTTATTTATTTAGTTTACGTAGATAATAAGTGGAAAATACGATAAAGATATAACTGTCATGTTTGTTGTTATTAGTTAAACTGTTAAAATATTATACAGGCCATCTTTCATTGAAAAAGTATTGTTATGGTGTTGTGGTACCAGTGCCATTTGACGGTCGGTATAAAGCGTGACGAAAGGCGTGCGGAGGCAGTCTGATTTGAATAGTGGTGAAGCAAGCTAACAAAGCTACCAAAGTGTTCTGAAGAGTTTTAGAATGACTGCTGTGAACTGTATTGCTTAGAATAGTGGTTAGTTAAATTATTACTGTATTGAATTAGTAATGCTATAGTTTAGCGTATTTCCGTACTAGTGCTTCAATAAGGAAAGGTAACTCAGAAATTCGCAATTTTATCACCGGTACACGTAACAACTGGTATCAAAAATGGGATTTCTGGAGCGTTGTGTTGTTCAATAAGACGGTGATTCAATTAGAGGGTGAAAGTCAGATGAGTTAAAGAAGCTTTTCAATACGAGGCAGTGACAAGAAGCCAATGTACCGGCATTAAAGCGCATTTACAAAGACTAATGCAACTCATACTAGAAATGAAATCAGGCCAAGACAACTGAAATTCCCAGTTGTTACGAGTGCTAGTTTGAAGGAAGCGGACATCTCAGATAATTCTCTTTATTTTGGCAACTAGTACCGATAAACACAAAACTATAACACTGCTAATTCAATATGTTCATTGTCATTCAAATCAGACTGCCTCCGCGCGCGAATGTTTTAAAGCCATCTCCCTGTTTGGCATAGAAGCTTCGAGAATATACTAGAACAAGAAAGCTTCACGAACTGTGCGGACGTTAGTCTGGATAATTAATACGTAGGCCATGGTTTCCCCACATCATAGCACTATGTAAGCTAGCTAATAAATTTGGGGTAGGTTGGTTTACATTGCTTTGGCACTTGGTCAGTATTACAAAGACTCAACTCACTTGAATTAATTCATTTAATTTATCCACTGTCAAATCCGAATGTGTTACAACGTAATGCACCATTCTTCGAATGAATAAGGTTTTTGTCCCCTGAGAGGTAAATCACTTGTTCTCGTATACCTATATAATGTAGTGTAATGCGATAATATCCCGCACTGTCTATGTAATTATTAAGGAATATTGTACGAAGTTTCGCGTTTTGTCTAATAATATTCAGTTGAATACATCAAAAGCACTAATTATCCATTATTATTATTATTATTATTATTATTATTATTATTATTATTATTGCAGGAACGTCCTGTAGAGTATAATTCAACATAAATAGAAATAATAAATGTTTATAAGATGTAGGTACTTAAGTAATTAATGAAGTATTTATTCCATGAATAATCTTCGTGGATTGTCTTCAAGACAACTTAAAACATCTTCTGTCAAATAAAGACCCAAATTATTTATGTTATCTATGTACACTGATCATACAAAGCCCCTTTATTACTAATTCCGTTATTGATGAACTCAGTTAGGTGAGGCGCATTCAGCTGCATCGTTCTCGCGTTTAACAAAAAAATGAGTTGATACATTTTATTTGGGAGAATAAAAATCCGTGATCCACATAATGTATAATAATATCATACGAAGTACCCAAGGAACATACATTTCACCTTAAAAGTTCTACTAATGGGAGCACGATGTCTGATTCAGAATTAACACATACCAAAGATTAATGCATTAACCGATGCGCTTTTAGTACAGTTTCAACTTCTCATACCAAAAGCTTTAGAAGTTTAATATGGGAGTTCATATGTATAGGTGCTAAAGATACAATTGTAGTAATTTTTACACCCCAGGGAAAGAAACTCGATGAATAACTAACATTATTAAAACTCAGAATGACAAATGCCTCAGCATTATGCGTCAAGCTAACCTTAGAACGCCAGTGCATTGCTCTCAGAAATTAAACGACAGCTTAATATTTTAACGAAACTAAGCTTCATTTAAATAAACTGAAATATATTTAGTTGCATTTTTAACAACACACCGGGTTTTAATTCGTGCCTATAATGCTTTTACTGGATTCCTAAAACTTATATTAAATAAACTGACTTTCATAAACGTGAGTTCGAATGGATTTCTAGCTTTTTTTGTATTAATTATTAAATTGTAATGTGAATTTAGAAATTTGGAACAAAAGTTAGAGTTATCACCGAATATATGACAGATTCTGATGTGATTCTACATAACAGTAGTTAGTTGAACAATCTTTATAGGAAAAGGTAGAAGAGTTTAACTAAGCAGAAATCGTGTTATGACTCATCCTGACCGAGATAGCATGTTAAAGCTATATCCGCCCTAAAACAACGATTCGTAACAACAAGAATGTTGTAGTTACAGTTTCAAAACACACATGTCATCGATTAAGCTTGGAACCATTTAACTTATTAGAGAAGGTCATTTGCAAGGGTTAAATATGAGTTCTAGATGAAAATTGTGAAATACACTTGCCTATAAATTTTACTGTATTTACAATTTGAAAATAAGACAATTTTTAGTGTACACGCATAATTAACCAGCTAAATGTGTGGGAAATTGGAAGGGCCAGGAGTTGGCAACCCTGGTCCAGGGACGGGAAGTGGGGGCAGATTCTCCCCCAACCCCCCCCCCCCCCAATTCGGTACGCCTACGGGTGTTGATCATCAGTACCACTCAAAACTCCTCAAATGCCAATATTATTTTGTATTTTATAATTTTATATTTATTCTTAATTAAACAAAATACATTTTGTTCTAATTAAGTTGACTAGATAAATTTTTAAATAACAATTACAGCCAGAAGACCTGAGTAAACAGACTAAGTGTGCTGTGAAAAGCACTTTGGCGCACTTTGGATTTTATTATCTTTATTCTCTATAAACGAAAATAAAAGGCCAATTTTATATGCCACCCTTGTTCTTTCACCGAACGTTTTTAATTGCAGGTCAATTTGATTATCGTATATATGTATACTGAAATAGGTATATTGATCTAAAAAGCAAGTAACAGGTGATAATTGATTACGGTAGATACCTTTCGTTGGAGAAAAATCAACTTGTATATGAAACATGCTGTTCTAATTTGATAGCATGTGAAAATAGGCTTCTTAAGAATTACTTAATATATTCCTGGAAGGAAAACATACTGCTTTTTCTTTTTATGTTCCAAAGAAAATTGTTATAAAAAGGAAATCGACACATGAAGAAGCTAGCAAAACAGAGAAATTAGAAACAAAATGGTTTCCATTCAGGTTTATCGCGTACCTACTTAATACACTTTTACCATAATATACTCGTCTTGAATTTTCTACTCAAAATCTACGCCAAAATGCTTTATCTACATTTTTACACGTGTAACGTGGAAAATTATAATTTACGCGTAAACGCCCATCACTGGCTTGCGGTAATTACCAAACCGTTTTGGAAATATATATTGGGAATTATTATCATTAGATTTCTGTCTCTTTGCTAGTCCATGGCAACATAATTAAAATTTTTAACATTTTTCTAAAGGTTCTGTAATAATGTATACGTGGTCAATTCTAGTTGTTCATCAGATTAGTAGCAATCGTCATGCATAAATGACTGCGGCATTCGATGCTGATATTGGATATTAAAATTCTGACCTTCACCTTAACTTTTAGGGTTATCTTGTCATATTCATAATAGACTACGAATACGTATTACTCTCCCTACTACTAAAAGGTATAATTTCTAACCAGTTTGCTAAAAGCGTCAAGGTTCGGGAGTGCTTTGTGACATTTTCTGCTTCAACGTATTATTTGGATAAACTATAATTTATTTCCAAACTTGTATGTAAAACTTGGGCGGAACTTGATGTACAGACGGATATATATTATTTAGCGAAACGACAAAATTCTGATACATCAAGGGTTAAACGAATGCTTCCAATACAAGCAGGGCTTGTTAATGAATGAATAAAAACTATGTACGAGTTAGGGTCAGCTTTAGTAGATTATACTGAAGCTAGTTCATTTACCGATAAAAATATTTTACGACTTTGGACGTGGCCATGCGCACAGGGAGTAGGGGGAGCATGCCCTCCCTCTAATCATGAGACACATTTTTATACTGGAAAATAATTGAAAAGGTGGTGTAAATGAGTATTAAGTGTGACGGGCTATGTAGATGGCATACGAATTTTTCATAATGACAAACTACCACGGTAGTAGAAAAGAGAAGTTAAACGACGAGTGCGATAGCGTGTCAGCAAAGTAGCAACGCTTTTAACGCGACAAAGACGGAAAACTGTCCGAGCGCATCGCATGGCAGCTATTATACTATTATATTGATACACAGTAAGTCGCATTGTTTTGCCAACATTTATTTTTGAACCTACCTGACGGGATTTTGTAACCCGCAATCCAGTGAAATCAAATAACTGACTTTTTCACATAGCAGAACCATTTCGCAACCTAGCGGATGAATTAAGCACAATAGCTTTCCAGACCCAAATATCACATGCAGACATATTCAAAATTACCTTGACATTATTATTTATTACACCCTATTGGAGCTGTAGAATGTTTCTCAAACTTGTGCCATTGCCACTATGATGGACTAAAAAGAGGTGAATAATACAAGGTAATTATTACTACAAAATTAAGTGCCTAAAACATCGTCGGCAGCTGGTTATATTCAATAGGAATGTTTGCGAGAAACTTAAGCATCCGTGTTTCGTTCTGTGCCGAAACCAACGAGCATCGTTTTTCGTAATCCCACGGAGCAGCTGAAACGGAAATGACCTCCAAATTGACTTGATGCAATTATGCTAAAATCAAAGGGAGGAAAGAAGCAGAAGGAATTCAAGCAAATTACGGGCGGAATGATTCGTAAATAATTCATTAGTCAGTTAATACGTAGTGCCTCTATTAGCCTTGTCGGATAAGATTAGATAATGTGAGAGGACGTATAATCCAAGGAGCAAGGATTTCGTACCGTTAGAGCGAAAGACGTCCGCTTGCCAGATTAATTATTAGTGCCCCTCTCGAGAAACGTTAATCAGTCTCCTTGCTGTGCACATTTTACAGTTAATAACATACACACATTCCGATTCAATTAGAACCACCAATCGACATAGGCTCGTACTGAGGCTATAACAAATCTTGAAGCTACAGTTGTTTTGGTTTATTAATGCTTAATTTGAACCTATACTGTTATATTAATTTTTCGCCAATTCCTTGATTGACTTACACATCGCAATCAAATGGTATTGCTTTAGTAACCTAAGCTCTAGGTACCTGACGCTGCGATCATAAGATGTCTCCATTTTCTTATCGATTTAAATTTCATCTTTATATTGACCTAAGTGTAACTCTATAACTTCTCCAATTAAATAAAAATGGAAAAGCTATAGGTGTAGTAGATTACCATCCAAGACCCGATACATACGAACTTGCATTCAGGGTTAGATGATCTATATGCACTCACACTCATGCCTGCTTGTGGGTACGTAAGGTTATCAGCTTTAATATTTCTTCAGCAGTTTGGCCTATACCCAGACAAAAGCTTATTAGTGCTAGAGAAGGCACTATAATATTTTCGTAAGAGTATTGTTATTCCACACGATATTGAGTAATTATTCAATTGATTTTGCTCCTCCTTTAGTTTCGTATTATTTTATATACTATTGTAAGATACAGTACTCAAGAGAAATTAATTAATACCATTAATGAACCATCAATCTATATGTTCACTATCATCTAACCGTAACTAGAAAGACTTTCTTCCATTTTATAAACCCTAGACATACCCTCTCCATCTATACTGCAATGCAGTAACGGTCGTTCACCAAAAAAGTTTTGGACTGGATTTGCTACGAGGCAGCAGCAATTTTTTTTGTGATTTCCAACACTTAGGCTGGTATTAGATGGCTCGTTTGAAAGCCTACGTTCAATAATAGACATTTTGAAGCCTTTTGACGATATAATGTAAAAACTTATCGAACTGTCAAATCGAATTTCGATAAACGATATTGACAGGTCATGTTAGTAGTTAGCAATAAATTATATCCTTCTTTCGTATCGTCATTGACTGCTTACAAATAATTACCGACTTGGCTGCTTTTTTAATTGAACACCTAACTACTAGGTGTATTACCGTAATGCAAAGGAATCCTGCCAAGAGTCTAGATAACTGCATCACTAATCCCAATACAGTGGCAGAGATATCTCACATCCAACGATCATGTAACTGACACGGATATGCTTCTTTAGCATGGCTTCGATAAACTAGTAACCCAAATATATTTGCCACTAAATCGATTTCATCTTGCTTTTCGAATCCTCTTGCAACTAACCTATTTTATGTTGCATTAACTACCCCTCTATCACTTAGTTTCAGCTTCAATACCCACTTACCTATTTGTATTTTTGTGCCTTCTGGAGCTGGTACCTCTGCCCAGGTACTATCTTCTCCGAAGATACTTAGTTCTGCATCTACTGCTTTCGCCACTTATCTCAATTACTATTTTTCACAGATTCACAGTAAGTTAACGGTTCAGTATCATACCTAAGGCACGTCAAATAGCCATTTACCCAAACGGATTTGGTAACATCTCTAGCTCTTGCAGTATATTACATACAGTAGACGCTACTTATCGGCTCCTACTATCGGATTGACCTCGAGTTTTCGCTAGACGTTGACTTATGGCCTGTAGGCGCGCCCAAACAATTTTTTTTTTTCTTGAGGGGTCACTAGGGTTATGTTACTGGGCTTAGAATACCCATTTTTCATACAAAATTTCATAATTTGTTTCAAGGCTGTCGATGAATGTGATTTTTTATGTTAGGCATAGTAGTTCATGTTAAATTTTGACGAGCTTTTTGGTTGTATTTTAACAAGGTTTCTGTTCTATGCTATCTTGTCTTATTTACTATGTGACGCTTTTCCTATGAATATTTATTTTTGACTGAAGTAATAGATACAATATTTTTGTATATGTTGCATACATCCAGGTGCTAATGGAAATTATCATTTTGAAAACAGCCTCGAGAGTCATAGGCTCGACTGGGTGTTGCCAAAAGGTCTGGTAAATTATTTACTAATTTATTCTCACTTTTGCTTGGTATTCCATAGATTATTGTTTTACTTTTTACAACCTAACTTGATTACCGACTTCGTCAATTGACGATGTGCTAAGTCTATTCTTATTCATTCACAAATGATGGTAAACGTCAAATTTGAGAAATAATGCATTGTCAATCAATAAAAACAAAGTACTACAAATTATTATAGGCGTTTCTTGATAAGCGATACGCCACCTAGCGGAGCAACCAAAGTAATTCCGTTTGTAGCTGTATCATTTGTGGGTTGTTTGTACTTACATTTGAACCGTGCATTCGCTGCCAACAATATACGGGGTGTTACAAGTTAGTATTCTCGTTAGCCATAGATTCTTAATCTTAAGTAAAGGGACTTTTGTTAAGCCATTTTCATATGGAAACTTCGTTTTTGATATACACGGTGTTAAGTTTAAATATTGTAAAAGTTTATTTAATTAAGAGAAAATTCATTGAAATTTGGCACTGATATTTTTTATGAAAACTTTTTTTGAAAATTTATGATGGAACGTTTGGTGCCGAAGGTAGTAAACGGGGGTTCGGTACCCTTCTGCCCCTATTTTCTTCTGTACATGCCTACGGTTTTAAAGTTTTTTTTTACAAAAAAAAAACGTTAGAGCTTTGTCGGGCCCTAGTTTGAAATTAGTTGTTAAATTAAACTTATACTGAGTAAGGACTTCTGAATACTGCTGGGTATTTTCCTTCTTTTCGCTGTAAGCTCTCCTATACCTATTTAAAATTATTATATAGGAAAACTTCCAATGAAGCGTCATAAAGAACTTCGGTGACAGATACAGTCAGAAACATATGTAAGTTTTAAATTCAACCACACCACACTATGTTAAGAAGCGGCATCAAATTAATAATTTTATAAATAAAGAGAAATTTTTGAGTTCCGTTTAAAAAAGCTACTATCGACCTCTGTGACCTACTAATAACAATAGCAAGATCACATGACCTGAGAAATAGTGGATCCAGTACTAGTAAAACACAGTTACACAGCAGATTGCTACGTGCTACGTATGAAATGTATTTTATTTTCTTATTAAATGCAAATTTAAAGTTTGTACTAATTAGTTTCAAATCTCCTGCCGCGCCCTAGCTTTATTCGAACAATATAAATCCTTAGAATTCTCCCTAGCGGGCCAGAAAGCTTCAGACTGTTCTATTTTATTTTGCTTACGAGCACGTCTTGAGCCATCACCGCAGGATATCTGAATTGTCAGTAGCGGTAAACTTTCCGCCGTAGTTTTGAAGATATGTCCGGGCTAGTTAAGCAACTGCCATTTAACTTGAGCTAAAGCCGTCGGCACACTTTCGTTCCTAGTATTTTAAGATTTCTCCAAGAGAGCTTTATCAAATCCACTTAGAATTATTGACAGTTCTCTTCCGAAAAGCTTTCAGGAAGGATCAAAGTAAAACAAGTTAAAATAATTTCAGATATGCTTCAAAAAGCGGAATAATCCAGTGTGCAAGAATCGAAAAAAACTTAAGCCAAATCCGTTATGCACATACATATTAATTGTGGGATTACCCTTATAGTAGCCAGATTAACGCTCTGTCGTCCTCAATTACAGCGCCAACTCTCCCAAATTAAACCAATTTGTAACGCAAAGCTACGGGGTAAAAAATTTTATTCGAATTATTTCATCGATAACGAGCGGATAGGGTTTCCTGGATAACACGGTCGGAATGTGCTGAAAGTTACAATATGTATTCAAATACAGAAAAGCCCGAGGGAATTGGGTAGTAGTATCATAAAAAGGCTATTGTTATGCCAGCGCTTAGTCCCACCGTGTGGAGGATGGAGAACAGCGTAATTAGTCTGCACTGAGCCAACAGATGAAATGGTTGCATTCCAGATGATTAATCTAGTTTTTCAGTTACAAAAGTTGCGTAGCTGAGGTAAATTATTAGGCATCTTTTTCTTTACTGGTATAAATATATTTTTTTAAATGTGCATACTTTTCAGATCAAACGTACCACTATTAAGGAGGATCTACTCAGCGAAAATACGGCTTGATTTTAAGCATTTTTTGGCACAAAAATAAAATATATTTAAAGTCTGTGGCAAAATTTATAGCAATGTTTAAACAATTTAAAAACAAAATAGCAGTTTTGCGGCTTGTTTCAAGCGGTTGACTGTAAGGACTAAGGACACATCGCAACTTTCTCACTCGCACCTTGTACCTCAGACCCGTTGAACGTATTAGCCTGTGCGATGATAATAGCAGATACTGACTAATTGAACTGAAATAGAAGATAGTGCTGACGTTTCCCATTTCTTTTCCGCAGTTAGTTAAAAATTCTTCGGTCTATTTTTAAATAGATTGCAAATAGTGCACAGTGTATAAAATAGTAATATTGATAGAATTTATTGAAAAAATCCCCGATACACCCGCAACTTTTAAGTAGATACGTGGCAAAGGGTAGATGACTTTGAGCTAAAATGAGTATAACAAAGATTAATCATTCACATTAATTTTATTTTAGTGAGCTCTTTAGGCGCTGGACTTTTTCAGAAGCCCTAAACGCTCATTGAATGTAACTATTTGTATATACCGACCATAACAACTACGTCGCAGTTCTTAAAGCCACCGCTGGTTTTCACAATATGCAATCGACAATCGGCAATGCAGCATTGTATATTGAGAGATCGTACCAACCTACGTCGTAGTTCGTAAGACTACAACTAAATGACTGATAAACGATTTTTATAAAATAACCCCTAAAGTGCAGTATAACGTGTGTCCAGTGAAAAAGTTTTACGTAAATAAATAGTTTAAATAGTTTTAATAATACACAAATTTACAATAAAGCAAACTGTTTGTTGATATAAATATGAAAAAAGTATTAATCATCGACTAACATGTTATTTAAAAACCGCTGCAAATTGAATCCGTACATCCACATCTAGTTGTCAAAATGACATTTACGTTTTTACTTCTAATTACTATGCGATTAGTAATCAGGTTTTGAGCATTTTTCTGTCCACACATTTTCCCTAAGGCAAACAGTCCTCATGATATTAGCAAAAATGTATAAATTTTAAAATCGTTTTTTTCAAATAACACGAAAATTATTAAACTAACAAAAAAATTACAGGAGTGCTTTCTGATCAGAAATTTGATTATCTATATAATACCAAAATTAAAAAAAATCGTACGAGCAGAATCTAAAATAGTTTTTTCGGAAATGTCAAAATTTTGAATAAATTTTCTAAGACACTTTATGTGAGAAATTTTATTTCCTATCTGATGGTATTTCTATCTTTTAATATATTAAATATATTCGGAGATATTTAGGAAAAACCGTTTTATTTAAGTGACAATTTTTTTGCTAATATCTTCTAAACAGTTTGCTGCACCGAAAATTTATAAGAGCGAATAATACTTGCAGTTATACTACTAATCACATACTAAAACGGAAAAAAATAAAAATTTTAAAAAGGGTACTTACCAATTACGCTTCTTTCCCGACACCCTACTTACCCCACAAACAATAGGTCGCTTTGGGTAGCTAAGGTTTATACGTTTGTCAAATTTCAAGTTCATATATTAAGTCTTTCGAAGGTTATCGTGTCCACGAACAAAACCACAGACACAGACATGAATTTTTTTTTCACAAATTTTGTTTTTTTGCGTTTGCGACCATTTTAAAGCGAATGAGCGAATAAACATTTTTGAAAATCCTTTTCACGATACTGTACTTCCCATTCGTTGGATGTGGAAGTAAAAGAGGGTGCTTATATGAAAACCATGGTATGCGAATATATTTTGTACGATAGGAACTAAGTTTATGCCAATATTGTTTGTTTCATCTATTCAACTTCTTTACTCTATTTTATTCTTGTGTGAGGTTCGTGATGCCCTACATTTTGCTGTTTTCGGCGTACATTTTATCGGGACCATTAATATGTTCTCGTATAAAGTGGACATAGGTAAACTCAATATAGTAACAATATGCTATCTTCAGAAATTTACGCTCATTCTGGTAATTTACGTACCTCTTGACGCTATTTATCCGCTGCATCCACTCTATTCGTTATTTGTATATGCCCTAGGTAATAATAATAACAATAATAATAATAATAATAATAATAATAATAATAATAATAATAATAATAATAATAATAATAATAATAATAATAATTTGACACCACTTTCTGATTTCACACAAAACAAAATAGCACAACATTTTTAAGGATGTTTGATGCTATTGCTGTTCCAAATATTGCACAACTTTTTTTACATTTTTAACAACTTGGTACTAAAAGACTCAAATATATTGAAAACTGAATCGTAATTTTGAATGCAATATAGGGTAACTGTCACACTCTATATAGAATTTAAAGCGGAACAAATGTACAGGGTACCACTTATAATTATTAAGAAAATTTTGATTTTTAACAACAGGATCTGCCTACAATTGTATCATTTTTATCTGATAGGGAAAGTAATCTAGAAGAAAAAGAAATCAGCTGGGAGAGGGGGAAGATTATTAGACACACTGTCAATTTGCAGAATTCAAAATTACTGGTGTTTTAATACTGTGCCAAAAATCCCCTTAAAAGGCAATCAAACTCGGTATATGATAAAATCATTACTGGACCTTTTTGTTATTACCTAGCTTTCATGAAATGAAACCTACATGTGGGTTTATTAAAGATCCTTCTTGCAGTCACTCTCAATTTTCAATTAATACTAATTTTAATGTCCGTCTTCAGTTTTGGAAATGCCATATTGTCACTTAACAGGACTGCACAGGTGCGCGTAACAGATACAGGAAGAGCAGCGTCGTGATAACAACAACATCGCTTGTAATGTTGACATAATACACGCCGCTCTCAATTGCGGCCCGCCACCAGATTAGGACGATTCAATGAGGCCGGTCCCAGATTTCCCAGTGGGAGAATTCGCTGGCCCAGCACGCTCTTTTTCCGTTTCCCCCAATTTCTTGTATCTCTCTGGGTGGACGTCCGAACAGGCAAAGTGGATTAGGAAAAACCTAACATCTCGGAACTCGTCCCCGTCCGAATTCCGTCCGCAAAAATATGAAACGTGGATTGTTATCGCAGTTGGTGAACGTCCGATGTTTGACATCCCATTCTAGATTTATCTGCTGGGATAACAGCCGGATGCCTTCGTGATCTGGGATCGTAAAATCTCGCGGAGCCATCCAATAACGCGGGCTTCGAACACGCTGTCGTACCACATAGCAGTGTACGGACTTTCCAGCAGTGTAGATATTTTAAAGGGATAGATTCGCTAAAAACCGTGGAATTGATTCTCTTTTGCAGGTATTTGAACCTAGCATGGTGGATATTCGGTAGTCTACTTTTGCTCAGGGAACAGCAAGACTTTAGAATACGATCTGATAAATGGTCCTTGTCACATAAATCATATTGGATGTCGGTAATGGACCTAGATTTATTCCAGCTGGGTACGCTATTCTAAAACAATTTTACAAAATCTTATTTATTAGATATAGAGTTTTACAGAAAATTCTTAGTAGCAGCTGACAACCCATATATTCCAACTATTATTGTTTCATAGCGCATTACTTATACTTAACGGCATGTAAGAGATACGGCAGAACCATCCAAATTATTTTACGATATTAAAAGAAAAACATGTGAGAAAATGTGTAGATGTTTCTATTTCCGAATTCAGCAGTGAACACCGTGTTACAGCGAATAAGTTTTTTGAGATTACAACGTTCTCCTAAGGCACAACCGGTTTATATACATCGCGACGTTAAGCGATAATCAACTAAAATAAGCATCCTAGGTGCCATTTTGTTCTTGAGTGCATATTAACCAGCTGTAGCTATTGCGAAAATCAGACTTTCTGTTCGGCTAATGGCACGAGTTACTAAGTGTTAAATGTCTATTTTTGTATCTGCGTTGTTATTAAAATAAAAGGTGTTTTTGTGCGTTTATTAATTTCTTGCTATGTTTAGAATCGCTGTTAATAAGATAAATACTAATATCGAAGCGAATGCGTATGCATGCGATTAATTGTTTTGGCGAGAAATATCAGAGTCGCGAGGAGATGCAAAAGTAGGCAATGAGTATGGATGTGTCATTTTTGACAGAGAGAAATATTCTTGATTTTGGCTCAGTGAGAGCGAGGTCTTTGGCCATGTTGTGCCTCAGGCAGAGAGAGTAAGGTCTTTGGCCATGTTGTGCCTCAGGCAGAGAGAGTAAGGTCTTTGGCCATGATGTGCCTCAGGCAGTTTGAAACCCCTAGAGCAGAGTGCCCGATTAACAGCTGTGGTTCCTTCGAGTGGAGGACTTGCATTCCGGGGGGTAATGCAGGATATCTCGAATGACATAGTTCTGGTGGAGAGGGTAGCCTTATTAGGTGCCCCCGATCCGGGCTATTGGAATGCGACCCTATAGGCCTTAGGGTGAGCGTTCGGGGAAGCCTCTACTATTTCAGGTTGACACTAGCTAGTTGTTGAAGAGAGAAAACTAACAAGGTATTCATAACCACCATTGATAAAGATGTAATCTCAGGGATGAAGCCATGGACAGGATAAGGATGAGGCCCTGGGGTGAAAACCCCTCTGTGAGTCTTAACTGTATCTGTTTGAGTTTAACGGATGAGTAACTTATGTTTTGTTTTTGCATCTCCCGCGCGTATGTGAAACCGCCTTGTCTGTCCACCGGAGTGACCGCATTGTTATGACCCACGGATGAAGGCGGCGATAATGTAAGTTTTTCTTGATTATTCCCGCATTAGTTTTTCTATGTTTTTCATTCAGGTGTGGGGTCAAACAATCGGTTCACAGATTCGGTGAGATGAATTCAAAAAGTTTAAGCACGTTTTATCGCAGCGCAGTGGTTTGACAAATTATAGTTTGTCGTAATTATAATTGGTGGTCAAACAATCGGTTCACTGATTCGGTGAGATGAACAACGTCTTCAAAAGTTTTGAGCACGTTTTATCGCAGTGCAGTGGTTTGACAAATTATTGGTTGTCGTAATTATAATTAGTGGTTAAGCGGCGGCTGACAGTTTTTGTGCAAAAGACGTTTATTCAGCAAAGTTCTTGGCCTTAAAAGGTTCTCTTTTGTTTCGGCGTGATTATTGGTAGGTCTAATACCTCTATCATACATGTTTTGCGTTTTCTTCATGTTCATGCATATATGGGTACCCATCATCAACGTCATCATCATTT
This sequence comes from Rhyzopertha dominica, assembly GCA_025024175.1. Classification (NCBI taxonomy): domain Eukaryota; kingdom Metazoa; phylum Arthropoda; class Insecta; order Coleoptera; family Bostrichidae; genus Rhyzopertha; species Rhyzopertha dominica. The sequence goes on from QCXZ01000064.1 coordinate 16,730,022, forward strand.
TCCTTCATTTCTTGATGTTTAATAACATCCTATGATAACATCATACAGGCAGTTGCCCTATCGAGTAATTATCAAGCGCTGTTGACCTTTCTGAAATCTTGCGATGAGAATCAACGAAGTACATTTCCTATTTCTTATTTAAAGCTAAGGTAATGCACAGCGAGTAGACGTGATCCAGCGATGCTCCGGTTATTTGTGTTCAAAGTGCCCAGTTTATGTAATTCAAATTTGTGTTCTGAAGCCATAGATGACTGTCATCGGGTGGTAAGTTTGAATACTGGAAAAGATCGAACTAGAATCGTCAGATTCTGCTCAAGGAAGTATAGGCAGCTCATATTTCGCTACAAGAAGTTGTTGAGAGGAACCAATATTTCCATAAGATCATAAGATCTCACGAGGAAGCGCCTGGAATTACTAAAACTCTGCAGCTCTGAATTTGGTGCTTGTAACGTATGGATTTAACAGGGTTACGTCAAAGTAATAGCAAATGGTCGTAAATACTCGGTAAATTCTGTTGACGATATAGTCAATATACAGAACAGTACCTACCGGTAGCAGTTAATTGGCAACGTTATTTTTTTATTATGTGTGTCGCGGATTTGTTGCTAGCGTAAAATGTAATGCTTTTCCGGGAGCTACTGCCGATTGTTAAGTATTAATTTTGCTTTTCTTTAATTTAACAATTAAACAGATTTCAATACAATTTAGTTTAATTAAGTCAGGTTGTATTTGTTCTCATTTAGAGGTAATAGATATCCTGTATAAGTTTAGCCTATAATTTTTATAAAGGTTGCACATCTTAATGTAAGATCGCTCTTAGTACATTTTCACGATTGTATCAATTTAGTTCAAAGGGCAAACTATGATGTTGTTATGGTTGGCGCGAGATGGTTGTCTAATGATGCAGATGTATCTATTTTAGCAATACCTGGTTACAATCTTTGCTATACGCATCGTGCTGAGGGTCGAAGTGGCGGCATATATCAAGTCGACTTTTTGTAACTCGTTAATAGAGTTCGCATCCGCGTAGGGACTGTAAATTATGCATTCGGAGTATGCTATCATTCGCCTAACTCCAGCTTGGGCAATTTTGTTGAAACCCTTGATAATATATTTGGTTTTGTTTGCGGTATGTATGATTAATTTGTCTGTCTAGGCGATTTCAACATTAATTTCTTAAATATTTCTAACCATATGAGTGCACGTTTGGAGGCGTAAAACTTGGTGCAAGTCTTGGATGAATCGACTATAGTGACTGGTAACTCAAGCTTACTGATTGATCCTTTATTCGTATTCCATTCTCTGAATGTTAGGAGATACGGTTCGAAGAACTGTAACGATATTTCTGACCACAGATTGATTTCTTGTGAATTTAGTGCACCTAAGATTAAATGTGAGCCCAAATATGTTACTTATGTGTAGATCTTTCAGACGCTTTGATGTCAGTGAGTTTCGAGAAGGTTTGGAATCTATTGAATGGACTGATGTAATACGTGAAACTAATATTGATAAGAAAGTTGAAAATTTCAACACCCTAATTATTTCTCTCTGATCGGCATGCCCTGGTGGTAACGTCTAGAGTAACAAAGCCCAATGCAATGTGGTGTTGCCCTAAACTCAAATGTCTCATGAGTAAACGTGATGCATCCTTCCGTAAATACAAACGAAGTAAACTTCCTGAAAATTTTGCTGTATACAAGAGGTTGAGGAACTTGACTGTGAACTCTGTTAGGATGGAAAAAAGTCATTACATAGGTTCAGTTGCTTCTAGTTGAGATATACACAGTATTTGGTCGGCTCTGCCCAATTTAAAAATTGGTACTATCAAAGTCAGTTCTAAACTGCCTTCTAATCTGTCTAATAGCAATTCTATTAATGCACATATTTTCAAATTAAAAAAAATGATATCGTCTCTAATCATAGAATGCAATATTGTGAGAATGCTAGATTCCCATCCCTACGAGAATTTTCCTTGAGAATGGTTACTTTAGAAGAGGTACATTCCGCAGTCTTTAACGCAAAAAAAATAATTGTGTCACAAACAACATCTCGTTGAAAATGTTCGCTTACGTAGCCCCAATATTGATTTAAGCCTGTTACACATCTTCAATTGTATCGAAAAAGCTTATTTCCCCACAATGTGGAAGAAAGTCATCGCAATACCTCTACTTAAAAAGTCTAACCCTGAAAACTAGTCGGATTTACCTTTGATTAGCATCTTACCTGCAGCTTCAAAACTGTTTGAATCTCTAGTCTACGAACAGATATCTTTTCTAGTAGAATCATTCTCGATGCTCAGTGCGGATTCAGACGCGGTCGAAGCACTCCTACTGCACTAGCTTCAGTCATTGATGATCTCATTTCAGCTTATGATAAGGGTTTAGTCAGTGCTTTGGTTTTGCTCGATTTTTCAAAAGCGTTCGATACTATTTATCATGGTATGTTATGCGCCAAACTAAAGTCTTGCGGTTTCAGCAGTTTGTCGGTACAGTTTATTAGATCTTACTTGAGCGATAGAACCCAAGTGGTAAAATAAATATGGTGTCTCGTCTGAATTGTCAGTTAGATTTGGTGTTCTGCAAGGTTCCACATTAGGATCTCTGCTTTTCATAATATGTACGTCTGATATAGCGAACTCAGTTCTTCATTGTAAAGTAATAACTTACGCCGACTATACACAGTTGTATTTTAGTTTCGATAAGCATGATTTCGCAAGGGCTGACAAAATTCTGAACAAAGAACTTGAAAAATTAAGAAAATTGTCTGCTGAACATGGCCTTCAATTGAATTTGTCTAAGTCGCAGTTGATGGTCTTTGATTATAAAGGTAGTATAAAATTTCTTATACGGTCTTTTAATATTTATATAGATTGCTCAAGATTAAATGTTGTTGATCATACTTTGATCTCATTATGGACAGTCAGATCCGGTTTAAGCTGCATGTAACTAAGTTAATACAAAGATCATTTTTAACCTTAAGTTATTTTATGCTTGTAGACATTTTTTTACCGTTAATTTGAAAAGGCAATTATGTGATTTACTCGTTCTCGTCCTCTTTAATTATTGCAATTTTTTATATTACCCCTGTTTGGATTCGGTTGGTAGAAACAGGATTAACTCTTTGAACCGGCTACGCATGGATTCCCGTTGGAGTTTTCATTTGAGTTGTTTCGTCCAAGCTTTACTAAATTCTCCTCATGCATGTGATAACTTGAGGTCTAAGCTTGCTCCTCATTCAACTACGCACTCACGTGATACACGAAATAAAGCTAAGTATTCACATACAACGCTGTAAGGCGGTAAGGCTGTAAAGCTGTGAGGCTCACCCTTCGGAGCGAGTTTAAAAAAAAAAAACTAAATATTAACAAATTTAAATTTAAACTAAGACAGTTATTTTTCGATCGTCAGATTTCATGATGACCATGACTTACTTCGTTCGTTCGGACTCGATGAGGTTTCAAGCAATAGCTTACTATCCCCAAAGACCACACATGAAGGCTAACCTAAGGAGATAAGACACCTGTTGATAATAATAACTGAAGCGTAAGACGTATAATCAATTAACAATAGGGGTATTCATAAATTATACCATAATAAACATAGTTTAAGTTTCTTTTCGAAGGTTAAGTAGAATAGCTTCTGCTAGACTTTGCCTTTATTGATCATGTATTACTCTCAGTATCTGCTCTTGTTTTAATAAAATCTATTTATTATTATCAAATCCATTTATTACATCAGATACCATCGATGAGGACAGTGGCTCAGATGAAGTACCATTGACTAATTTATCCGAATCAAGTAGACATATCGAATAATTATGTCGCGAGGACACGACCCTGTTAGGTTGGCCGAATGTTAAATGTCTATTTTTGTATCTGCGTTGTTATTAAAATAAAAGGTGTTTTTGTGCGTTTATTAATTTCTTGCTATGTTTAGAATCGCTGTTAATAAGATAAATACTAATATCGAAGCGAATGCGTATGCATGCGATTAATTGTTTTGGCGAGAAATATCAGAGTCGCGAGGAGATGCAAAAGTAGGCAATGAGTATGGATGTGTCATTTTTGACAGAGAGAAATATTCTTGATTTTGGCTCAGTGAGAGCGAGGTCTTTGGCCATGTTGTGCCTCAGGCAGAGAGAGTAAGGTCTTTGGCCATGTTGTGCCTCAGGCAGAGAGAGTAAGGTCTTTGGCCATGATGTGCCTCAGGCAGTTTGAAACCCCTAGAGCAGAGTGCCCGATTAACAGCTGTGGTTCCTTCGAGTGGAGGACTTGCATTCCGGGGGGTAATGCAGGATATCTCGAATGACATAGTTCTGGTGGAGAGGGTAGCCTTATTAGGTGCCCCCGATCCGGGCTATTGGAATGCGACCCTATAGGCCTTAGGGTGAGCGTTCGGGGAAGCCTCTACTATTTCAGGTTGACACTAGCTAGTTGTTGAAGAGAGAAAACTAACAAGGTATTCATAACCACCATTGATAAAGATGTAATCTCAGGGATGAAGCCATGGACAGGATAAGGATGAGGCCCTGGGGTGAAAACCCCTCTGTGAGTCTTAACTGTATCTGTTTGAGTTTAACGGATGAGTAACTTATGTTTTGTTTTTGCATCTCCCGCGCGTATGTGAAACCGCCTTGTCTGTCCACCGGAGTGACCGCATTGTTATGACCCACGGATGAAGGCGGCGATAATGTAAGTTTTTCTTGATTATTCCCGCATTAGTTTTTCTATGTTTTTCATTCAGGTGTGGGGTCAAACAATCGGTTCACAGATTCGGTGAGATGAATTCAAAAAGTTTAAGCACGTTTTATCGCAGCGCAGTGGTTTGACAAATTATAGTTTGTCGTAATTATAATTGGTGGTCAAACAATCGGTTCACTGATTCGGTGAGATGAACAACGTCTTCAAAAGTTTTGAGCACGTTTTATCGCAGTGCAGTGGTTTGACAAATTATTGGTTGTCGTAATTATAATTAGTGGTTAAGCGGCGGCTGACAGTTTTTGTGCAAAAGACGTTTATTCAGCAAAGTTCTTGGCCTTAAAAGGTTCTCTTTTGTTTCGGCGTGATTATTGGTAGGTCTAATACCTCTATCATACATGTTTTGCGTTTTCTTCATGTTCATGCATATATGGGTACCCATCATCAACGTCATCATCATTTTCCTTCATTTCTTGATGTTTAATAACATCCTATGATAACATCATACAGGCAGTTGCCCTATCGAGTAATTATCAAGCGCTGTTGACCTTTCTGAAATCTTGCGATGAGAATCAACGAAGTACATTTCCTATTTCTTATTTAAAGCTAAGGTAATGCACAGCGAGTAGACGTGATCCAGCGATGCTCCGGTTATTTGTGTTCAAAGTGCCCAGTTTATGTAATTCAAATTTGTGTTCTGAAGCCATAGATGACTGTCATCGGGTGGTAAGTTTGAATACTGGAAAAGATCGAACTAGAATCGTCAGATTCTGCTCAAGGAAGTATAGGCAGCTCATATTTCGCTACAAGAAGTTGTTGAGAGGAACCAATATTTCCATAAGATCATAAGATCTCACGAGGAAGCGCCTGGAATTACTAAAACTCTGCAGCTCTGAATTTGGTGCTTGTAACGTATGGATTTAACAGGGTTACGTCAAAGTAATAGCAAATGGTCGTAAATACTCGGTAAATTCTGTTGACGATATAGTCAATATACAGAACAGTACCTACCGGTAGCAGTTAATTGGCAACGTTATTTTTTTATTATGTGTGTCGCGGATTTGTTGCTAGCGTAAAATGTAATGCTTTTCCGGGAGCTACTGCCGATTGTTAAGTATTAATTTTGCTTTTCTTTAATTTAACAATTAAACAGATTTCAATACAATTTAGTTTAATTAAGTCAGGTTGTATTTGTTCTCATTTAGAGGTAATAGATATCCTGTATAAGTTTAGCCTATAATTTTTATAAAGGTTGCACATCTTAATGTAAGATCGCTCTTAGTACATTTTCACGATTGTATCAATTTAGTTCAAAGGGCAAACTATGATGTTGTTATGGTTGGCGCGAGATGGTTGTCTAATGATGCAGATGTATCTATTTTAGCAATACCTGGTTACAATCTTTGCTATACGCATCGTGCTGAGGGTCGAAGTGGCGGCATATATCAAGTCGACTTTTTGTAACTCGTTAATAGAGTTCGCATCCGCGTAGGGACTGTAAATTATGCATTCGGAGTATGCTATCATTCGCCTAACTCCAGCTTGGGCAATTTTGTTGAAACCCTTGATAATATATTTGGTTTTGTTTGCGGTATGTATGATTAATTTGTCTGTCTAGGCGATTTCAACATTAATTTCTTAAATATTTCTAACCATATGAGTGCACGTTTGGAGGCGTAAAACTTGGTGCAAGTCTTGGATGAATCGACTATAGTGACTGGTAACTCAAGCTTACTGATTGATCCTTTATTCGTATTCCATTCTCTGAATGTTAGGAGATACGGTTCGAAGAACTGTAACGATATTTCTGACCACAGATTGATTTCTTGTGAATTTAGTGCACCTAAGATTAAATGTGAGCCCAAATATGTTACTTATGTGTAGATCTTTCAGACGCTTTGATGTCAGTGAGTTTCGAGAAGGTTTGGAATCTATTGAATGGACTGATGTAATACGTGAAACTAATATTGATAAGAAAGTTGAAAATTTCAACACCCTAATTATTTCTCTCTGATCGGCATGCCCTGGTGGTAACGTCTAGAGTAACAAAGCCCAATGCAATGTGGTGTTGCCCTAAACTCAAATGTCTCATGAGTAAACGTGATGCATCCTTCCGTAAATACAAACGAAGTAAACTTCCTGAAAATTTTGCTGTATACAAGAGGTTGAGGAACTTGACTGTGAACTCTGTTAGGATGGAAAAAAGTCATTACATAGGTTCAGTTGCTTCTAGTTGAGATATACACAGTATTTGGTCGGCTCTGCCCAATTTAAAAATTGGTACTATCAAAGTCAGTTCTAAACTGCCTTCTAATCTGTCTAATAGCAATTCTATTAATGCACATATTTTCAAATTAAAAAAAATGATATCGTCTCTAATCATAGAATGCAATATTGTGAGAATGCTAGATTCCCATCCCTACGAGAATTTTCCTTGAGAATGGTTACTTTAGAAGAGGTACATTCCGCAGTCTTTAACGCAAAAAAAATAATTGTGTCACAAACAACATCTCGTTGAAAATGTTCGCTTACGTAGCCCCAATATTGATTTAAGCCTGTTACACATCTTCAATTGTATCGAAAAAGCTTATTTCCCCACAATGTGGAAGAAAGTCATCGCAATACCTCTACTTAAAAAGTCTAACCCTGAAAACTAGTCGGATTTACCTTTGATTAGCATCTTACCTGCAGCTTCAAAACTGTTTGAATCTCTAGTCTACGAACAGATATCTTTTCTAGTAGAATCATTCTCGATGCTCAGTGCGGATTCAGACGCGGTCGAAGCACTCCTACTGCACTAGCTTCAGTCATTGATGATCTCATTTCAGCTTATGATAAGGGTTTAGTCAGTGCTTTGGTTTTGCTCGATTTTTCAAAAGCGTTCGATACTATTTATCATGGTATGTTATGCGCCAAACTAAAGTCTTGCGGTTTCAGCAGTTTGTCGGTACAGTTTATTAGATCTTACTTGAGCGATAGAACCCAAGTGGTAAAATAAATATGGTGTCTCGTCTGAATTGTCAGTTAGATTTGGTGTTCTGCAAGGTTCCACATTAGGATCTCTGCTTTTCATAATATGTACGTCTGATATAGCGAACTCAGTTCTTCATTGTAAAGTAATAACTTACGCCGACTATACACAGTTGTATTTTAGTTTCGATAAGCATGATTTCGCAAGGGCTGACAAAATTCTGAACAAAGAACTTGAAAAATTAAGAAAATTGTCTGCTGAACATGGCCTTCAATTGAATTTGTCTAAGTCGCAGTTGATGGTCTTTGATTATAAAGGTAGTATAAAATTTCTTATACGGTCTTTTAATATTTATATAGATTGCTCAAGATTAAATGTTGTTGATCATACTTTGATCTCATTATGGACAGTCAGATCCGGTTTAAGCTGCATGTAACTAAGTTAATACAAAGATCATTTTTAACCTTAAGTTATTTTATGCTTGTAGACATTTTTTTACCGTTAATTTGAAAAGGCAATTATGTGATTTACTCGTTCTCGTCCTCTTTAATTATTGCAATTTTTTATATTACCCCTGTTTGGATTCGGTTGGTAGAAACAGGATTAACTCTTTGAACCGGCTACGCATGGATTCCCGCTGGAGTTTTCATTTGAGTTGTTTCGTCCAAGCTTTACTAAATTCTCCTCATGCATGTGATAACTTGAGGTCTAAGCTTGCTCCTCATTCAACTACGCACTCACGTGATACACGAAATAAAGCTAAGTATTCACATACAACGCTGTAAGGCGGTAAGGCTGTAAAGCTGTGAGGCTCACCCTTCGGAGCGAGTTTAAAAAAAAAAAACTAAATATTAACAAATTTAAATTTAAACTAAGACAGTTATTTTTCGATCGTCAGATTTCATGATGACCATGACTTACTTCGTTCGTTCGGACTCGATGAGGTTTCAAGCAATAGCTTACTATCCCCAAAGACCACACATGAAGGCTAACCTAAGGAGATAAGACACCTGTTGATAATAATAACTGAAGCGTAAGACGTATAATCAATTAACAATAGGGGTATTCATAAATTATACCATAATAAACATAGTTTAAGTTTCTTTTCGAAGGTTAAGTAGAATAGCTTCTGCTAGACTTTGCCTTTATTGATCATGTATTACTCTCAGTATCTGCTCTTGTTTTAATAAAATCTATTTATTATTATCAAATCCATTTATTACATCAGATACCATCGATGAGGACAGTGGCTCAGATGAAGTACCATTGACTAATTTATCCGAATCAAGTAGACATATCGAATAATTATGTCGCGAGGACACGACCCTGTTAGGTTGGCCGAATGTTAAATGTCTATTTTTGTATCTGCGTTGTTATTAAAATAAAAGGTGTTTTTGTGCGTTTATTAATTTCTTGCTATGTTTAGAATCGCTGTTAATAAGATAAATACTAATATCGAAGCGAATGCGTATGCATGCGATTAATTGTTTTGGCGAGAAATATCAGAGTCGCGAGGAGATGCAAAAGTAGGCAATGAGTATGGATGTGTCATTTTTGACAGAGAGAAATATTCTTGATTTTGGCTCAGTGAGAGCGAGGTCTTTGGCCATGTTGTGCCTCAGGCAGAGAGAGTAAGGTCTTTGGCCATGTTGTGCCTCAGGCAGAGAGAGTAAGGTCTTTGGCCATGATGTGCCTCAGGCAGTTTGAAACCCCTAGAGCAGAGTGCCCGATTAACAGCTGTGGTTCCTTCGAGTGGAGGACTTGCATTCCGGGGGGTAATGCAGGATATCTCGAATGACATAGTTCTGGTGGAGAGGGTAGCCTTATTAGGTGCCCCCGATCCGGGCTATTGGAATGCGACCCTATAGGCCTTAGGGTGAGCGTTCGGGGAAGCCTCTACTATTTCAGGTTGACACTAGCTAGTTGTTGAAGAGAGAAAACTAACAAGGTATTCATAACCACCATTGATAAAGATGTAATCTCAGGGATGAAGCCATGGACAGGATAAGGATGAGGCCCTGGGGTGAAAACCCCTCTGTGAGTCTTAACTGTATCTGTTTGAGTTTAACGGATGAGTAACTTATGTTTTGTTTTTGCATCTCCCGCGCGTATGTGAAACCGCCTTGTCTGTCCACCGGAGTGACCGCATTGTTATGACCCACGGATGAAGGCGGCGATAATGTAAGTTTTTCTTGATTATTCCCGCATTAGTTTTTCTATGTTTTTCATAAGATGCATTATTTGTTCCAAAACATTCGACAAAACTGGTAAAATGCTTTTGGGTCAAAAATCCTTATATCCTGAGATTTTTAATTTTTAACAATTGGGATTACTATTATAGATTAATTTCTACCAACCGTCAAGGACAGTGCAGGTGTAACTTATGCTTGTCAGATATGTCACCAATCCAAATTCAGAATTTATTATTAATATAATAAGATATTTATCAAGTCTATGAACAGGATTTAAGGCATTAAGTGGGATATATAATGGTAAGAATGACAGATCCGGAACTGCAGAAGTTTGCGCTTTCAATTCAGCAAATAATTTATACTAGTATTTACCAATATAATATAATATAGGCTCTCTTCTCTAAAAGAATAGTTTTATTTACTAGCTTTCTTATGTGTTAATAATAGATCTAGTTAACTTTATTTTTTTAAAATGTCCCATAGTGGAGATTCATTATAAGCTTGAGTTTATCAGCTTGGAAGTTTTAGTCTTTTGAGGTTTTCATTTTATCATGAAGGCAAGGGTGTCAAATATATTAATTGATGTGTTTTAACTAGCATTATTTTATCACTATTTTATATGTCAATAAGAAAAACAATAGATCCAATAGCTGTCCTCGGATTGTTCTGATATAAAAAACATAGTACAGACTTTTGTTATTTACTAAAATGATGTTTGAAACTGTGATAGTGCAGGTGTATTGGAGTACTACATGATATTAAAATGACAGTATGATCGGGGTATATAGGTTATTATTAAAGATGCCTGCAAAGCCAATCAGGAATGCTCATATATAGGTTATATTTCAGAGAAGTAGATTAGAAGCAAGAAAGTGATCTCTCAGAGTCTGTGTCTACAATAACATTGTAATATTTTAAATTCTAGGCCAAATGTTTGTATTAGATCAGTATCTATCGGCAAAAAGGCCCCTAAAATAAAAATGTTCAAACTGTTGCAAGGATGCTTTGTATTTTTTTAACAAGGAAGGACGATAAAAACAGTAAAGAAACGCAGAGAAAAGTTGTATCAAGCTTATTAGATATTCAAAGGAGTGAAAAGAAGCGTTATATCGTGTATATATGTGAATAAGCTGTAATACAAGACGGTTCTTTACTAATGAAGTTGATACCCAACTTTAGGCTACCGATAATGTTAAACCATCGCTCTGTCGTTGATATTATGAGAGTTCATGGTATCGCAGTTACACTTCAATCTTTTTAGACACAAGGTAATTGATAATACTTCATTAATTGGAGTTACTGGATTCCCTATTGGTGTTTTTCTTTAAATGCAATACAGTCCATACAAAAACCGAATGTACAATTCCTTCCAATGTTTTGGGAATTGGTGCAGATCGTTTATATAATATAAGGAGCTATCCATCCGAATAAAAGTTTATACTTCAAAAAGCGCAAGAAGATGCTCGTAAAAATTAAGTTTAGTGTAATAAAGTACGAAAATAGAAATATGATGCGAGGAATGTGCAATTTGTGAAATATAAACAGGTGAATTAGTATTAGTGAAAAGTGAAATCGGTAATAAACTAAGCGCACGGACTTTACCAAGTAATTAAGGTTGTTCACCATATGTGATAGTAATAAAAGACAACAAAGACACTTTAAGTCATAAAAATATGACTAAACTGTATTAGTTAAAAAAAGACAAGGAAAGTACATACATTCGCATGTCTTAGGATTCCGATCATAATTAAGTATGTTGACTGTAATTACAGTAATGTGGGAATCAAGAATTTAATTACTATGTAGGTAATCACATTCTTTTCTTTTTCAAGGGAGATGTAGTGTAAGAGCATGACGTAGATTAAGAGAAAGGATTAATAGGGCACCGATAATAATTAATAAAGGTAGTATGTAAGTGAAATTAATTAGTATTCGTAGTTACGTAGAGTCAGCCAAATGAGCGTGTACAATCCGTGGCAATGGAGTATGTCTTAATGTTGGTAGCACAAAATCACATGGCGTTTCTGCCATCAAATATCAGCATAGACGCTACAATAAAAATCCTCAGATTGTTCTACAAAAGCGTTATATTCTTCTTAAACGAGGAAGAACCATATAAACAGCAAGGCAACGCAGTTCTAGAGGGACTTGTATCAAGCGTGTTAGATATTCAAAAGAAACAATATATCGTGCTATATGTGTGAATAAGCTGTCTAAGGCCAACAATGTGTTACTTACCTAAGAGACATTAGTTTTAAATCACATAGAATACTATACTAAATCTGAAAATAATCTTAAGGCCACCGATGATGATAAACTATCGCTTTGATCTTGAAGTAAAGATAAATTTGTTTACAGAAGATTCTTCTTCTAATGGACAACTCGTGATAGGAAACATCACTGCGATGGCTATCGTATCAGCTAACTTAACTATATTACTGGTGAAACTACTTGCAAAGTTTAAATAAGTAATATAGTAAGCGCATATATTCCAGATGAAAAGAACTACGAACCCTAGGATTTATCTTTACCCAAAGGGATGGATTGGTCTACCGTGCGAAACGTTCCTTTTTTATCCAAGAAGAAGTGCGCGTAACAGAACAGTGAGGATGGCCCTAACAAGGTATCAGTCATCAAGTTCCAATTCATAATTGGCTGAAAATGAAAATCAGCTTATAAGCATAAGTCCACAGTACATGTTCTGCTTTTATGTATATGAATGAAACTAATTAGTATTGGGAGGTAGCGTATCCGTTTTATTCTATCGCTTATGGCTTGTGCAAGAGTCAAGAATAGACTCACTCAATAATAAAACTTTTTAAAATTTCCTTTCGTAAATTAAGATTTAGTATGAGTTGACGACTATCTAATCCCTTCTCGCTTCACGTGGTTCTTCAGTTAATTAATTTCTGCAATAACACATTTCCAAGTTCATACGTCTGCCTACTGAATGAAGGAACCTAAATTGCAATATAGTATGATAAGCGATGGCATTTGGTGACCAAAGCCGCCGTAACTGGGCACTGAAGAGCTTATTGTGACATCTAACAATAATTTAACGCACTGATGGTGTACAAAATGCGCATCGACTAAATGTGCAGCAAACAATGGAAATTCGCTCATTTATACTGAATTAGTAATTTGGGATTGTACTAACAAACATACTTTTCCTTTGAAAAATTGCCAGCTGAGCGTGAAAAGTTGATTAAAGGAATAGGACATAACTTTACATACCAAATGGTTTCTATACTGCCCATCAAGTTTTTCTTACACCATTTCTTGAATAAAATCGGATCTGCGGATGAGAATTATCTCATAGCAAATGCAGATCATAACTGCAGCTACTCTGCATCTGTCCTGGACCATCTAGTCGTGCAAGAAAAAAGGTCACGGCAGACCCTTTGTCTCCATAAAGCAAACATAATAACGAATCCCATATATTTTCTCCAAGCTCCTTCCTTCCTCCTCGTTTTTACCGAATTAATCTGGGACAAAGAGTTCTGACGTGAACAAAAATTGATAGCAGTTCATTTATCAAAGATTTCTACAAAATGAAATGCACCCCCATGAAAAATAAGTCTAGCAGTTAATAGTCCCTTTTCCCGGCGTAAGCTGCGTGCGTAGAAGGGCTTTAAAACCACTGTCTGTCACAGCGCGGATACCGTCTGGTTTATGGCGCCGTTACGATCCCAGATTAGGAGTAATATGTGAACAGAACTTAAAGAAGTTCGCTGCCGCGCGAACTGGGAAAAATACAAAAGTTTTTCTGAAACGAAGAAAAGTATTTTAATAAAGCGGCGTGTCTGCAGATCCCCGAACGGGTAAGTTCAGTCACATAAAACTGCAGATGACTTTCACGTTGCCAGGCAATAATATCGTACATTCCTGTTTAGGGCAGTTATAAACGCCAGCTCTTTTACTAGCAAACTGAGGGAGAACTTTCCTTTATTAGGCTCCAACAAACTAGTTACGACGTAAATTTGCTCTCAGCGAACGCTTCACGATCAACCGAGGGGATCAACTGAAACGAGACCCAGAATATAGTGGTATCTGAGAAATACTCAACCCCATGTCCACAATTTCATGAAATAGCATCGTACTTTTGCGATCCAGCTAGTACATAAGCTAGTATTTGTCACAAACAAAAACATTAAGCGCAGTTCGAGGTGTCTTTTTTACCTCTCAGTGATGCCAACCGACAAAAAACATCTTTTTTTGTTCATCAAGAGTAATTAACGTATGTTTAGTCGCTAACAGAAGTACTGCACGATTTCAGGACAAAGCGACATTAGCTTACTTACTTTACCAACCCGTAAACTCGTATTAAGATTATCTTAATGAATAAATATTCAGTGTAAAAGAAGTAAAATTTTAATACACTACTGCGGAACACAGTTTCACACGAGTGAAAGAAAAAAGTTGAAAAGACTTCGGTGCCGATCGCCGTGGTGAACGCACGTGATAAAGCTACGCTCTGAGCTTACGTTGTTATTTATATGAAAAATTAATCAGGAATAACAACTATATACCTAGTAAAGATTGCACTATCGTGCGTAGGTGGACAGTAGTTTAGTGTTGTGATTGAGGTAGATCGGTACATCCGGACCACACGTACAAACACACCTGACCTGACCGATACCAGACACCAACACAAGACAAAATCGTAGCAAAATGGTTAGCTTATATAATAACTATTACGCATGTTCCATTCCATGACTAGCAATGGTTTTTTCCTGTAGCATTATATGAAATAATCACAGCAAAGCTAATGCAAATTTAAAACCAAACTTACAGCATAAAGTAAAATTATGTTAATACTAATAACCATAAGTAATAGGAACTTGAATGGCCAACTAACCAACAAGTAATAATACTTACATCCTCGTATTTTACACTTTTTAAACCTCAACGCAACCCAAAGAAAAATGTTTGAAGCGGTGTGTACGAAGATATCACACAATTCTGATGCATAAGATCTCGGAAAACGGAAACTGCCTTCTAAGTATGTACACTAATTCACTAAATACACGAAAAGGATATTACCCAACAAGAACACAAATACCCTGAAAGGTAAATAAGATGAAATGGTGTAAATCACATTAGACAAAACATATGGAAGTTCAAAAGCAATTTGAAAAGATCTGTTTGAGAGCTAAAACCATAATTCATTTCAAAGGAAGGTGCCAACAGAATCACGAGACTCCTAAGCAACCCCAATTAAGATGGCTTATGGGAAGGAGAAGAACTAGCAACAGCGGAAACACGCCCGAAAATTAGGACAACCGTAAGGAATCCCAATAAAAGAAAAAGTTTATAGACACAGACTAGAAGTGTCCCGTAGATCAGCATAACCCAAAAGCAAACGTAAGCAAGATGCATAAATCATAATTACCAGTTGCAAAAGACGAGAAAATAATATGCAAGAGATCGTAAATCGCTGCACAACTCCAAGCAGCAGTTCATATTACATCAAACACAGAATCATCTAAGGATAGCATTCACTGTTTGGGTGCACCTGCCAAACCTTTCTGTTCCAGTCTTTAGCTTCCCGTAATATGCGCTATGTGAGAACTCATAAGCAAGAATCGCATTACCTCTCCAACCCAGCGTAGCCTGCCAGCCCTTCACTATATCTGGGAGCAGCAGAAATGCCTACCGTGTGCTTGTTCAATAAAATGAATCAAACAGATGTAAGAAAACTGGTAAAGAATATGAAAAAGCAAAATCTTAGATTATATAATTGATGTATTATCATATTTGCGTCACAATCAAACTTGAGGAAGGGGTATTTGACAACCAAAAACAAGAATCTTCTTGGGCTTGAACACAATGCCGTGAAGAGAGTAAAAAGCCTTTAACTCAGGTATCAGCAGTCTACAGGTTTCACTGTCGTTATAAAAATATTTTGGATTAAATTAAATTTAGAAATTCCACACTAATTCTACATACATACTTAAAAACCTGTCTTACAATTATATTATATGATGGAGTATCAGTAATTGTGTTTTCATGGAAACTTCTTCATCGCCGTTCATTAACACTAAATGAATTAAATTAAAAATGGCAACAAAATATAAGTGTATATAATACAGACATTATTTAATTTTGTGGCCTAACAACATCAGCAGAGTACAGTATATTTCTTAACTTTTGAACACGTTCAGTTTGAATGTTCGTATAAAATACAGGTAGGTTCTCTAAAAGATGATTTCCTTTTACAGGCGGTAAGTTTTTTTTTTAACAAGATGGCGCCAGAGGCGCTATAAACTAGAAAATTTTAAATGGTAAGCGGGTCGTGTTACATTTATATGAACCCGATTTTGATACATACGTAATCGCATATAGTAAATCAAAATCATTTGTTACAATCTGAACACGCTTCAATGTCACATATGTATGTAACTTCCATAACTTTCAAATGATGCGCAATATGAGTCGTACCAAATTTATAAGTTGGTAATAACTGTTGTGCCCCCATGATTTGTGAGAAAAACATCTAACTTAGCTATATATTTCGGCACGTCCAAAGCACGGAACTATAGGCATATTATGTATTCCATGAAACGTAAACCAACCTGGATAACATGCAAAATCAAATATGTGCGAATATTATATCTGACTTACATTTCCAGAATGTTTTAAGGCTACAGAACTATTCGCAGTGTTAATTTTTGTTAGATTATTACAGGTGCAAAGGAACAAAAAGTTTTGGAATTAGTAGTCATAATTTTACCTGAGCCTGTGAACGTGGTGCTGTTAAACCCTGGAGCCCAACGGAGTTGGTAAAATACTGGTACCAACAACGCCATGGGAACCTAGATTCAGCTTACAAAAATAGGGATTACTCAGTGTGCTTTCAGGGAGGGTGTAGACACAACACCTTACTTCATTTGTTACATTGATATGATGATACAAGTGATTTTCATCAGCTGCTTTCTAATCTGACTATGACTAAGAATACATATTTTTAGACTAAAAAATAAAGTTAAACAGACATTGATCCCCAAAATAAGCTTCGCATTAGGTTATCGATGAGCATGGTGTTATATGCAACACAATAGTCAACAAGGTTTTAAGCAACATCACATTTGCCTGCCGCTAACACTCGTACTAAATAAATTCGTACCCACGAAAGGCTATCTCTAGCAGAATTGCAGTATCAGTGTGACAATAACAAGCAGATCTGCCAACGCTTTTTAAATAAAAAATGGTTAAAAACTGAAGTTATGCTTTTCCGCCGGCTATAAACGACCGGCAAAACCAGTTATGCAGCAGTTTCATGAAGGCGCGATCACCCCATTAAACTTTATTATGCCATCATTGATTTATTTACACCGGGCTTTGTATCGTTATGGGTTCGATAATTGCGCAGCGACGATTCAAAAATAAACCAAGGTGATTCCTGAATTGCCCGACGGCGGTGAGAAGTGTCGCGATTGCGAAGACGGATATCAATTTTCTGGATGACGCCGGGGTGATACCTTAGGATGCATTGTTTTTACTTAGAACGCTTCAGATTTATTTTCCGCTTTCAATCGATGTCATTGTTCGATTCTCGAGGAAGTGTGTGGATTTAACTTCAAACGGATGTGTTGACTCGCGAGCAGTTCTGTGACATGATGATATCGCAGATTATTACTGGATTAGATGGTAGTCATCACATTCATATATGAATTGTCATGAAGAAATATAAATCAATTTAAACTGAAGGGCAAATATTACAGAAAAGCAAGGAGACGAAGAAAATAACACATACGGTATGAATATACAGGTATCACCATCGTTTAGTTGATGCTTTTTGTTTCTTATGAAGTATATGAAGCCGTTTGTTGAAGTTGTTAGGACTGAAGATACTGGAGCGACGGTAACACTCACCGGCATTGTAAATCATAATTCTGGCGATGTTTTGAATTAAACTGCAGCATTTCAATAACACATGAAACCAATATAGGGGTAACGGTTCTAAAAAAAATAAGACCCCCAAAATCCGGACCCCATTCGGCGTCACTGTACCGCGTTTTAAATGACTAGGCCAGGCTTCTAGATCGCGAAAATAGAATAAAAAAATTTGTCAGTATTCTAAAATTGTTATGAAGTATTTATTACTTAGATGATCCCGTATCAATTGAAGATGTCTCTAGCGACATTACTAAAACTGGCTTGGGTTCGCCAGACATTTCTGCTGAAATCAGCTAATTGAAAGTGACGTGAAAATGGTTGTTTCTGGGGTATAAGAAAACTGATTTTAACAGCACTTCATAGAAAAGACACATCCGAGGTATATTAAAAAAACCGTACATTTCTTTCTAAGGAAACTCACAAATTTGACAGAGGGCCTCTCCTAAAAAGGCACTTTAATAGTTATATCGTTCCAATTATGCCGTTTCTAAGAAGACCGGGACCGTTATCGTTTGTGTATTTTCTTTTGTGCTTGAGTACACATCTTTGGAAATAGTTGATTTGACCAATTTTCTGATATAAATTAGGGCTAGATTTTTTTATTCGGGTAATTTATTTTTCGCTAATGGATGAGAGTAATATATAAGATATAGGCTACTCCTCAACCCCAACTCGAAAGAATCACGAGCCAGCTAGGCATCGAAATTTAAATAGAGTTGGTTAGTTTCGCGAAGACGTTTGACATTATTTGATAATAGATTGTAAAAGCGGGAAAAGATGATGAAATTTTGCCTAAATGGTAGGTGTGTCAGCTACCCCCAATTTGGCCAATCACATTCAGGCGAAGAAAGGAGGAAGTAACGTATGTTTTTCCAAATTTAAAGATAGTCACGTTTCAACTTTCATCGAAGGCGGTTTTGGTCCAGCTCGCGATGTAGTGTAAGTGATTAATTAGGAATCGATATGGCAAAGTCCGTTATAGATCTGAAGTTGTGTTGACAATGTAGATTCGAATGCTTCCGCTTATTTTTGGAAACATTTGATGTAGACTCGTGTTAATCCAGTTAAAGTCAAGAATTGGTAAACGAAACACAAAAATGTATCTAGCAGAGCGTTTTCGGCCCCAGAAAGACCATCATCAGTGCTACACCCGTATTTATAAAAATACCACTGATTGTATACATAGATTTAAAAATAATTATCTTTAAAAATTAATACATAAGAAACCAGTGGATGAAACTATTTACTAAGGTGGGCACATGACACCCACCTCAATGTTAGAAAAAATTCCTTGTCTGGGACCTAAAGCACCATAATTACGGTAAAGTGCATAGGTAGTTTTGGGTATGTTATCCAGTGTGACCCCCGTTTAGGTCCAAATTGTTAATTAAAGGTTCAAGGTTATTTTCCTCTCTAGTTTCATGATTTCGACATGGTCGTTTTAATTTCTTCAGTATTTCATTCATTAATTGTCAAATTCATATTTGTCGTTTGTTCTGGCCTAAAATAGTTTACTGTGATTCGTACACAAGTCTTCTTGGGTGCGTTTTACTAAAGATAAATTAGAAAAAGTCAATTAGATTAAACTTATATATCTTTTTTAATAAGCATCCCCTAGTATGTCGGACAACCATACTGGTATTTAGAGGGGACCTTATAAGTAGCAATTAGAACCAACGTTAAAAATTGATAGATCCGCTCGTATCAATTTTTATCTGTAACTAGCTATAATATAAATGTCACAGATTTGTTTTGTGATGTTTGTCAGACTCTGCAAATCTTGCTTGAATTGTTTATACTCGGTGGCTACGAAATGACCTATCACAAGGCACATTTTTTATGTATATAACTGAGATATGCTTTCAAAATAAAACCAAAACTAAGAATTCTAAAGTAAGTCATGGAAACAATACGTTACCGCTCTGCTACTTATCCACAATTTTCTTTCCATTTGTCATGAATGAAGCATGCATTCAAACATATTTCTCTAAATCCCCAAAGGTCAGTTGATCTTACACCTTTYGATTTTTATTTATGGGGTCATCTATATAGAACACTGTAGGTAAGATTTAAGGGAGAGCATTTAGACAGATCAAACCTCAAATCCTAAACAGCGTTATATTAAAAAAAGTCTGCAAAAAAGAATGCGCTGAAGCAGAATCCATTATAAAAGTTTTAAAAATTTTAAATTTATAATTGGGTATTTGCCATGTATTTATATTTTATTAAATTGCGTATTAAGAGGTAACATGTAATCTACAAAACAGCTGTGACAGCTTATAAATTTGAAAAAAAAATGGATCGTAAGGTGTATTTTTAATATTAAAAATGTGAATATTTAAAGCGACCGCCAAAACGCGAACATATTAGCCGTGACGTCAGGTGTCTTGTAAATGGCCGCTTGTTTACATCTGGGGTCAGCGCGTCACGCGTCAGCCTCAGCCCATCAATTCATCTGTTTGTTGTTTGCGTTCATTTTGTGACAAGCGAATTAGAATACGCCAAGAAAAAGTGAAATACTTATGAGTTATGACTTCTGGAGGCATGTTCATTGTTATGGAATTTGTGCACAGCGACGAGCGATTCAACGCGGCTGAGATGAGGAACGTAAAAGCAACAAGCAACAGCATAAGTGAACTTTTTATCAAATTAACGTAGCATTGATAATTTGATCACAGTGAGTTGTTGGAAACATACTATATGTAAACATAAAAATGTAAGAATCAAAAATGTGCCCTAAAAAAACTCTTAGTCAGAATTACGATGATCTTCACAACAGAAAAACAAACTTTGCGATTTCGGCATATCACATCTAGGGGCCTTAAACAACTTTTCACACGTTGATAGTCTCGAGAAACGGTTACAAAAATTTTGTTAGTTATACTTGACTGAAGTACTTTTATAACCATGTACAAAACAACACTTGTTTTGTTTTCCATACGTAATAGATGCTTGTAAAACTACACAAATCACTTTTTGGTGCGACCTCTTACATCGTCCTTTCAATAAACACCACAGAAAAGCTTTTCCAATACAAGAATGATAGTACACCATTAAACAGCACGCTCCTCGGTAATGTTTACATGACACTTGACGTCACGAGTTGAATAACCTTGGATAGAAGCGTTTTGGCGGTGACTCCTAAGATTCGAATTTCAGACCTGAAATTCTCTACCTACCTACACTTCAAGATTCATTTTACGTAATTTTCAAAAGAAGTCATAATACCCAATTATACTGATTTAATTGTGCTTACTTTATGTTGTCTTCTGATAATAGTAAGACAAAGTTTACATAATTTTTATTTATATATTTAACTATTGTTTTATAACGTCCTTAAAATAAAAGCTGATGCTGAACAGTATTTTAAATGGTTAGTCTTATACGATGCCCTTAACGTATCTTTGCAACGATAACAAATAAAATCGAAATTATGGAGTAGTAGCAACAGCTGTCAAGTAGCGTATGGTTTCATAACCTGCTTTGCATTTTTTTGTTTTAGTTTTATTTCAACGGCATAAGGTGAATTTCAAAACATTTTTTTCTGTTTTAGCTTGCAGCATATTCATTTACATTATACATTATTTGAAAAGCATTTTAACTTAGGAAAGTAGGAAATACATTTAGGAAGTTGGATTGCCATTACGTTATTCTCAGATAGTAGCTCATATCACGAAATAATTCCCCGTAATAATAGAGATTCAACTAATAGTAGATAAGAAAAATTATTGGTAACGAACCAGAATCGAACAATAAGAACTGAAATTCGATTTCCTTCTAAGATGTCTCATTCCAGACTATTTGTAAAGTATCATGAAGTACCACTAGAATCTGTGGATGATGGGGTAACTTTTGTAGTCGTCCATAGATAATGTCTCAAATGTGATCGATGGATGAAAGAACGGGAGATTCTAGCGTGTAAGGCAAGAAACGAACGTTGTTTCATTCAAAGAAATCCAAAGTAACTACAGATACATCTGGTCCTGCATTGACTTATAGAAACTGAATAGGTCCTGAGCTGGAGTAAAAATCTCAGATTTGACACTACAAGTAGTAAAGTAGTTTCTGTTGGACTGTATTATACATACGTAATTATCGGCGCAGCTTACAGCCGCTATAAAAGACTACTATAATTTGTATATGTTAATCCAGCGATGTAAAAGTGTTGAATTATTACAACGCAATTCACTTTTGAGTTGAGTTAATGGTTTGCCGTTGCCTTCAAATTTGCAGTTTTACATGATGACATTATCCTATTGCATTTAGGAGTAATTAGGAAACCGCGTGGGAAAAGTAAGACGAAAAATTATTGTTTGTACTAATAAAGATTAAGTTTAGTTGGCGTCGCCTTCATAATTGCTCGCGCCAGAGGCAACGCCAGCGCAGTTTTAATTTCATTATTTAAAGCAAATGCCTACCTGTAAATCGGCGTGTGTTCGTCCTTGTACCAGACGACGAGGACCACACTGTCGTTCGGCGCCGGTGGTGTGAGATCGCATGGAAGAAGGGCGCTGCCTTTGACGATGGCATGTACGTGAGCGACTAAACCACCTGGAACATAAATTAAGCTCTGTCAAGAACCTAAAGTTTCAGCGCCTTTTACATTATTCAAGAATATCGTCAAGATAAAAGGGGCCATTGTTTCTAGTATGTCKATAATCTTTTGTGCGGTGATATGAATAGCAACAAGTTTATTCAAATTGCACGTTAACAATGCAAGTCTTATACGAACCTTAAATTGAAACTTAATGACTTATTAGGGACCAATAACGTTATGGGCTCTGAATGAAGAGTATTATGCTAGAAGCTTAATTAAAGCTCTTAGTTACGAGGCTGCCCCGTGGGACCATCCTTGTGCCGATAAAACAACTACAGTTCCCTTTACGACTTAATAAAAGCTGTTTAGTTTATTACATTACTGCCGTACCAAATACCGGCAAAACTGTTCGAATAACATTATGTGACTAAATTAATTCAATTTTAGTGGGTTCTCCACACAGGGTTAATTGTGTTACCTGTAGCTTGATGAACAATATATTTAGGTTTATTATTTGAATTTCACGGAAATTAACTATATATACAGATCATTGTTTGACAAAATACTATTTGGTTCTACAGACATCTAGCCCATCAGCACGAGTTATTGATCTTGCATGCTTTATATTTCATTGCAACGTGTTGACTCTGGTTTTCCTGCTGCGGGTGGTCAGCTTTAACAACAAAACAAATTATTCGTGCCGTGTTTACTTGCCTTGTTTACGTTCTGCCAAAAAATGGTATTTTTCATACTTACACTGACGGCAACGCACAAATTCCACAATGACTGGAAGCCGGGATATTTTGAACATAACTATTCTTAAATAAAAAATTAGAGATAATATTTTTTAAGCAAAGACCTTACTCTATTTCTCGAGTTATTCTTGTTTATACAGCTCCTTTTCAGCCAATATATGAATTAATACGAGAAAACAAACAAACATTGATGAGTTCCAGATAAAAGATACTTTAATGTGATACTGGATATGTCAATACAAATTAATAATATATTACGACACTAAAGTTTACGTCACACACTCTTCTTACGCGATGGCAATATGCAGCTGTTTGCCAATGACTTGGTTTCTGTTCGCTGTCACTCATTCAGGGAGCCTGTTGCATTTTCCAATCAGTCGCATCTAACCAGCTTGATGCTTGATGTTTTCTCACGAGTTACATTTCGTACTAGTTCAGGGTTGCAGGCACCTGAATTTTTTACTAACTCGTCTGAAGTAGCAGGACATTACGAGCAGGTCTTTTTTATTATTTTTTTCAAATCGTGAGTGTATGCGCATTGTTAGGTATGTGTGTCCTACCAGTTTTGCAGTCGCCTCACCACTAGGAACACCAGCACATCATATAAGGTTACTAACTTACTCATTTAAATCTACACTTAACGGCCTTATACTAGCGTATTAAACAGATAGTCTGACTAAGGCTACATACACGCACACACTTTAGTTTTAAATGTCTGACCAAAAACTGCAACCCTTTGTACAAAAAGTGTAGTATAGTTATTTGTATTATAAAGGAGAAATGTGGACCTTTTCCTCTCGAGATGGAGGTAACCACCAAAGCAGGAAATAACACTCCTCTAGTTTCTAGTGTAATACGTATAAATTTTCCTACGACCCAACAAGAAAAAGATTTTAAAAGCAACAATAATTGTTTGCGGTATCCATTAAATAAATCTAGAGTAATATTTTTGAAATTTCTATCTTAAAATACTATAAACAAAAATAAATAAAATTTAATAATTTCGTCTGTGATGATTTTGCCAGTTTTCCGGATTGATAATCGATAACCGACTTTTCTTGAATTGCGAAAAATGAAAATGCACAAGTCAAGCTGTTGAAAAAAATACTTTAGCGCAAATAACAATCAAAATTGCTATGTACATGGGGTTGCCAAATCTAGAAATGCATACAGGACACTACTTCCGGCGTACTTCTGCTTCATTATTGTGGATGAAGGTGGAGATATTTTAACTTTTAAACGGCACGGAGGTTGGAGATCGAAGAGAGTTGCAGATGGATATTTGGAGAAATCAGGAACAAAGAAACGTCACATTGCTTGTCAAATTATCGTCAGAGATAGGTCATCTTCTATCAATACTAATCAAATTAGGCCCAGCATATCATTGCATATTAACACTTCACATCATGCAAATCTTCAAAATAGTAGTATTCGTTATTCTACTGAATTTTCTTATTTTTTATATCATTGAATTTTATAGTAACCTTAATAACTGTACTGTAAATGTCATTGCTTTTAATAGTTGTGGTAACAGTTTTCCCCTAAATAAAAAGCTTTATGTTTATTGCAATTTTGACAGATGTGAGAGGTAAACTTTTTACCTTCATAGAGATGTAAATGGCCATTTTCCTCCCAGAAATTAGCATGGGATAGCCTAATTTCTGTTAGGGTCGTACGAAATAACTTGTGGGATACATCTGTTTTGCAATTAGTCTGACTATTAAGAGTTTTTTCTATGCATTGGCTTACCGGTATTACCAAGGTGTTATTACAGGATACATTTCTTTTTGAATAATTTAAACTCAGTACCGCTATTGTGTTCCTGATTGCTCGTTAAACTATAGCAACAAGAAGGATAACTACAAATCGGTTTTCTTTCTTCCATACCACCAGACAGCCGTGCAATAAGTTAAGTGTCATCCTCAGGTATAATTTTGTAGCTATGAGGACTTATGTAGMATGCATAAATCTTTTGAATTCTGGATTCATGATTCAGTGAGACATAATACCATTGAATACTGGCTCGTTTATACTAGCATTTTTAAAACGAACCCTAAATAGACTGTAAAAGAAAACCACTAACAACATCAGCAACTAAAGCAGCATCAGATACGGGGAATTTTATAGCTAGCCAATACATAATTATTGTTAGTTTACGAGGATTGCAAGAAAACCTTTGGAACAAAACAAGTATTAATGGCTGTTTTATGAACATGTATGATATTTTTTAATGGGTTTTACAGGCATATGAAGAAATGAAAAAGTATTGCCAGCCTTAACCTTGGCTATGTTGTTACATTCAAAACGAAGTTAAAATTAGCTAGTTATAATACTAACGCAGCGTTCAAAACTATACTGACTTTGGTAATAATTAGAATGTTTCATAAGAATAAAGAATGGTCTGTTATGGAATAGGACAAAAGCTTAAGTATTTGCACGATTTCTTTCCCGTAGCTAAGTTTATTTAGTTTATTTTAGTTTTCACAAGAGCCCTGGATATGCACCTCATCCCTGATCGTAGGCTGCTGGGATTTTTTTTATCCAGGTGCGTATCAGCACATTCATATAAGTGGAATTGTTTCAATTTCATACAATATGCCACTTATTAAGAATTTAAATTAAGAGAACCATGGCCTGAATTGGGGAACCCCATATTTATTTGTTCACCTATGCCGCTTATAATGTTCGCGTTGCTATTGATTTTTAATAAATTTTATAACCCACTCATGACTAGTTTTTTAAACATTCGAGTGAATCTAACTACAATTTTATTCCATGCTTCCATTGTTTCAATAAGTATTGAACAGATATCTTTGTTCCAAAGATATTGGGTCAGCTACTTGACTTATGATTTTGGAAATTACATTATCCCTTCCTAAACTGCATTTAACCCACGAGTACTATAGGGTACCTATCACTACCTAATTATTTGCAACAACGGAATGCTCCTTATAATTGTTGTTTAAATGCTTTTCAATAGTAGCCCTGCCTGGAACTTCTCTACTACTACTCTACCTGGTTTACGGTATGTATCAATGTTTTCGTCAGAGTACGAACATACTTTGTTTTAAAGATATCATCGACTGTTATTACTTTTAACAAATCGATTATAAATCACTTTATTTACAACAACGGGTCACTTCCGTTTTGTAATAAAATATTAATTAGGAAAGTTCATTCAATATTTTAATATACAGTGCAAGGGGAGGAAAGAAACACTACAGCCTGTACTTCATGCATATCGCAATGGATAATTAAATTTTAATGGAACCTTGAGAAGCTACGGAATTCATAAGTAGGCTTGTAGCTAACTGGAGTGCGGGCATAACGCAGGCAGAAATGGAGCTCATTGATTTTAAATTTCCTACCCTCCCACAAGTTCTTTCGTGGGAAAAGGTTGTTATAGCATTCAATTTTTTGCATTTTAAATCATATCAATTGTAAATATAGGTGGATATATAGGTATAGAAAAAATAATTATGACCTTACGTGCAATGCAATGTAGATACATTTTGCCGAAAGCATCTCTATCGATTGATTTCCTTGTAAACGCTTTCACGTTCAAAAACAACACTCTAGCATAATGCCAAATCTCCGACACAAGCAAATTTGAACAGTGTGAATGGTACGCAATTAAGAACGTCACTTCCAACTAAAATCTGTTTGTATGTATTCAAAGGCATCGTTTGCATCGCGTATCTCTTATTACGTTCCGTTAATTGCGTTGTCATGAGGCAAAACCGGGTATTGTTCATTTTAATGGATACTTTACTCGTTTAAAATGTAAATTCTACTCGTAAAGAGGAAAATGTTTGGGGCAGGAAACACCAAGCAAATGTTGCTTTTTAATTGTCAGCCAGCCTTTGTCCTTGCAAGGCTGGCGAATTTATGAAACCACACTATCATAAAAAATATTTAGAATAATTTCACGGGATATAATCATTAAGGGGTGCGAGGATACTGTAGCGTTTCCTTGTGTGCCCTTGAACCTTTAAAGTCTTTAAACGAAAATATTACTTTCATTAATTTTTTACATACGGAGTTATACAAACATTTGATAAACGCAGATAAACAATTACAAACAAAATTACTATTCACGATAGTAATAGATAATAAAGCTCGTAGTGATTAGGTGATTTTAATATCTCAGAGATATTACACTCGTCCTACTATAAACATTCCCCGGTCGCTATTTTGCATAATTATTCGACAGCCTTGAGCTACTGTTATACATTGTTCAACAAGTCTCATGTTACGCAGGTAACACCTGCGAAATTCTCCCAGCATAGTTACCAAAAATTTAGTAGTTTTTAGACTAAGAGCTGGTATATGGATTTAACTTCATATTCCTTCATAGCTCTATTAAATACTAAAAATTCTAGATTCTCTGAACTATCTCTAGTGCTAGATGAAGAATTATATTACACGTACTCGATAATAATCATTCACATTCACACTAAAGATAATACCTCCGTTAGACGTTAAACGATACGTTATATATCGTTGAACGTTACAAGTAAAGCTTTTAACTCCTTATAATGTGTGAACTATGAACGATATATATTTATTAAGTCTTTTACTACGCATCAAGTAAAATCAGGAGGCTGATCCAAAATAAACTCTAATTTATACATAACCTTTAAAAGAAAGCGAATTAAACACTTTGACAGTAATTTATAGGAATACTAACAATACATAAGATGAGTTTCGAGCTTACGAACTACATAGTGTTAGAAAATAATTTTTGAGATTTAAAAACAAGTAACGCTGTATAAAGATAGAGGTGCGTCGCCTAAACGCGGACAAGTTTATTGTCAAAACATTCTAATTAAAAAGAATGCCATTATGCGTGTCAGTTATTTGTGAGCCGTTCAGGGCGGGATTATTCCATCTAACCTCCCCCCGCAGCAATGACCGCCTTTATACTTGGCCTGAAACGTTCACACACGCCCTTTAAAGCAGTGCTGTTCATTTCGACGAATGCTATTTCGACACCGACGCGTAAAGACATCAAAGTGTGTGGATTTGTTAATAACTTTTTTGTTACGCTCCAAAAATAGTAATCGATAGGGTTCAAATCAGGGCTATTATTGGGCCAGAGCTATTTAGATAGGATCATCTTAACGTTACCCAGATTTGGACTAAATGGCTCGCGTGCAGGTACACGATACACCATCCTGTTAAAACAATTATCGCCATCCACGGTTTCACCACATTCGTCGAAAGACTCAAATAAGCTTTAGAAAAATGGGGTGGCATGACGTCACTCTCAATGGACACAACGCCTGAGCCCTTTCAACGATTGCCAGAATTACTTCATGCATTCTGTCAAATGATTCTTCCTTGACGGTTTAGCGGAACCTTCCCCAGGCCTGTCGGAAGTGTTATATTTAACCCGAAGAACCCGATTATTTCAGTCACCGAACGGCCAGCGCAGACTTTCGATTGTCGCGGCTCTTCGGTTTACTCCGCATTTGTTCGCAACATCATTTTGAAGTTATGACTGTTTATTAGCGTTTTAGATTCTTAAAAGTGTTTAAAATTCATATATATGTGTCAATATATTTTTTTCTGATTTAGCGTTTACCACTTATAGCGAACCTTATTCGTGGGTCCCTTGAGGTTCGTTATAAGTGGACACTACTGCAATTAATTATAAGAGAAATTAAGAATCACAACTCCCAAAATAATAGATTGTTTTTGTTCGCATTTCTCCAGGTTTGACAGATTTATAAAAAAGTGTGAAATTTAAAGCGTCATCTAAACTAGTCCCTGTAGATTTTGCCCGCAAAGTTGCTGGGCAGATGTAATCGTGAAACTGATGTTATATTTACGTGGGTTTCCTAGTGTAACCTCTTTCAAGCTCCAATATTATAAAGGTTTTAGAGTTTGAGAACACTAGAGCTTGCTAATTTAATGAATGCTTGAAAGACAGATGACCCTCTGATCAATATCTTCACAGGCCTGTGTATTGCAGCTATTTTTAAGGAATAAATACTCATACGAAATAATGAATTCTGGCACTATGACCTAATTTTCCAATTGAATTTGAGAAGGGCAGTATACACAAGGCGGTGTGTTGCTCACATTATACGCAGACACGATACAGATTGTTTAAGCACACTGGTAAACTGCAAGAGGTTTATGAAAAGCAGAGAAACCTGCCTTCAAGACACTAATTGCGTTTTATGTCCAGGTGTATTTGACGCAAGTGAACTTTAGTTATAACGAAAACGAATTTTTGCCCAAGACATTTCTTCGAAAAGTGGGTGGCGCTGTCATACCATCTGCGTTATTTATAATCTTCAGAAAGGAAACGTTTTACGGTAGGATTTTATTTCCAGATCCCGAAATCCAGTGTCTGTAAAACTTTCAGTAATCTAGATTAGAGAGATTCTGCCCGCTATCCAGGGTGCCTCCATTATGTATACCGTATATAAATCGGGCTCGTCTGTAGAACGAGGGCTGGTGCTATTTCAAAACACACATCTCGGACCGTATTTGCATTAAATAAATCAGACGATCACGTCCCTTTGGCTCTGCACTGGCCCCTATTTGCGTATTTTATCATTTGAGTTGGTTCCGTTACTCGGTGTTCGCAATCTTTCTAAGTACAAAAAGGTTGTTCTGTAATGGTAAACAGGACTCGCCCGCACAGGCTTGCTACCTGTATGTACCTTCTGTAAAAATACATTGCTTATGTCTATTGCTATGGTATGCAAATAAATGAAATAAAACCTCCAACTCATATATAGTCTGCTTCAGATAAACGGTTTTTTTTATAGATATTTTATAAGATGTTGAACCTGACTTTTATAAGCGGAAGAGAGGTTCTCTGCAAAAAGAATTCAACATTGCAAAAATTGTATTTCTGGTCAAGTACATGAATGAATCATATGAAATCTAAAGAGCTTGTATTCGCCAGGTTTAAAACAAAAGGTTACTATGAAAGTCAACTGAAAATGGAAAATAAAACAGTTGCGGAACTTAAAAATAATCTAAAAGTACTTTTTTACCAAGAGTTACTTATTTCTTTGCAAAAGTTTCTATAATACCTACAAAGTTATTTTATTTTGTTTCTCTAAATAAGGTTTTATGTTTAGTTCGTTAAACGTAAACGTGTGTTTAACCCACAACCCATCGTAATCAAGTGTAGAATGAATAGAATCGACATCAGGCTTGTGTATTAGAGTTGCCTAACTTTCTGTTTATAAAAGTCCACAGTAAGTATGTCTAAAGACATATCAGATATTTAGGCCATTTGGTAATAGTATATTACATAACGAGAATTGTAAGAAGCATATTACACAGGAGTGGAAAGGTATGACAGTCGCAACAAAATATTAACAACCGACAGAACCACTTGGAGAATCCGGTTCATCGGATATAATCACATTCTACCCTTTTGACGTCTTGATTTCACCGTCTAATTTGCTTTTGAGAATTCTGCCATATACTTACACAATCTGGCCATTAAGTTTATCAATTACAGACGCATACGGATCGTGCAACCTTGGCAATTAGACTAGTTCCCTTTATAAATATTAGACCCACGCAGGCCATTTTCTATATAGGCCTTTATGGTGAGAAACAATTATTACTAAATATGACTATAAAGCAAATCAGAGGCGTTCAATCGGGCTGCCTCTAACACATCGGTTGGAACATTTCCAAACCCAGGTGATGCCTTGAAGTCATTCATTTATTTAAGGGTTTGACATCTTTCTCAACTTCAGAAGTAGGAGAGTCGTCATTTATTTTCTTGCGCAATGTTGTCGATTTGGACTTATGTGTAGATTTAGTTATTATTGTCTTAAATAGCTGCTTCCAAGGATCCAAATCTATCTCATTTGACTATGATAAATCTCTTTAGCGGCATTAAATGCTGCATTTCCTCTTAGGTCATTCATTTACCGCTTTCTTGTCTAGTCGAATCATCATTGTTAGGTAACAGCCTATCCCATACACGATTCTTTCTTTTACACCACCATGGTATCACCTTCCGTATTCTACCATGACAACGGCCATTGGTTATGGGTTTTTATTTTCAGGGACTTTATACAAATCTTTTAAATTTTCATAAAATTATTGTGTGGAACAATAATCTTTATTTTTAGTCTTATCTGCTAGAAAACATAACTGAAGCTATCTGTGGGCTGTCCAGACTATAATTATTCGATGCTGTCCAATGCAGTAATAGAATTTTTGATAAAACTAAGAAATTATCAGATCTGCATTAAGATATGAGATTATTTGTCTGAAAATGACGTCGATAGTTTAATCACGATGAGTTCCAAGATCTTAATAAGTAATACTAACAAACTGTATTACTTTTGACGATAATTACTTTCAAATATTGGAAATAAAGTAAAGTTAAAGAATATTCTAAGTATATATAAGTATATACTTAAATAGTCAGCTTGATCATTACAATTTTATTGTTATTGTATGCCTATATTGTATACCTAGCTTATGTACCATCTAACATTCAGCTGTATATAACGTAATAACTAGTTACGACAACTGAGAAAGTAATCTTATGTGGATAAACTTTTCATAACACTTGATCACATTAAGCTATACTGGGTGTTACAACAAAAAGTTCAGGATATGAACGGGCTTTTATTATGAAGCTGCCAAACATTTTGACCTTTAATTTGACGTGTTGTTAAAGAAAGTTGGGAAATATTTCGCGCTCATTTACAGTCACAGTGCGGAAAATTCGCTCAACTTTTGCTTGAAATAAAGTGTCGTAATTTAGTGCAAAAAAATTGAAGACAATCGTTTCAGTGCAAAACCAAAGGCCATTAATATGCCTGCGTCCGTTACTATCGGCTGAAAGAACCTATTGTAGTTGTAAGCACTTTTCAACGGCCACTGTTTATCGCATAATGACCAAAAATTTTGACCTTCATGCTTATAAAGTTCAATTGTGATAAGAACTAAAGCCCGTTGACCATGGACAGTGTCGTGTGTCGTCGATAGGGTTCTGAAAACATGGCCAGAGCTGTAAGTTTTTGCAAGGAAGTGATCTGTCGGACGAAGCACATTTTTATCTTGGCGGCTATGGAAACAACCGAGAGAAGCATCCAAAACGTGTCACCGTTTGGTGTGCATTTTGGGCTGGAGGTTTCATTGAAGCACACTTTTTTGAAAATGACGAAAGCGAGGCAGTTAATGAACCGAGCACGTCAATGTGGCATGGTAATGGATTCTTTGTGGTTAATTTACGTAATATCAATACCGAAGAAATCTACTTTCACTAAGGTGGCCTAGGATGTCACATACCTAACTGCTGAAACTCTCAACTTATTGCGCAGCAAATTTGATGGCTATACGTTTCACGTTGTGGTGATTTCAAGTGCCCGCAAAGTCATGCGATTTAACATCATTAGACTATTTTGTTTGGGACTGCGTTAAATATAAAAAAATCCAGTGGTCAAAACCAATATCGAAGCTGTAATTTGAGAATTTGGGCTCCGCCTTTGTGAAAACATGATCGAGAATTTTGAGAAAAGTCTATAGGTCTGCAAGGAGGCAAGTAGTAGACCCTTGGTTGACATTTTGTTTCATATAAGATCATTTCCTAAGTCTCTTTTACCTTAATACATGAAAATTTGGTTGAAATAGCAATTTGTTGTTTTATTGAAGACTAAAATCCTGAACACCCATTAGTTGTTCACCTTATTGTCGTGCTTAGGTTAATGTTATTCTTTTATTCTTGTTCAAATACATCGGTAATTCACTTGATTCCTGCAGTGTTTCTTGGGCACCACTAACGCGTTGCTTGCATGACCCCGCTGGCGCATGGTGTCTTAAATTACCTCCACAGCCTATCGTTATCCATATCGGTAGCGATACGCCAGCGGTCTCGACTGATGGATGAGTTGAGCTGGAGTCATCAACGTGGCACATCATTTTTAAGAGAGCCGGTGGATCAGGCGGAATGTCTCGAGAACATGAAAGATGGTTGACACGGTCGAGGGTTTCCAAATTGGCGGTAACTCTGGTCCAGAGGGAGCCGAATTAAAACCATAATAAAAAGGAGAAGTGTCGCCGACGCAGAACAACGCCCGAGAGATGCGTTTTTAAACAACGCGTGAAATATAGATTGCTTTTTTTGAATTAATATTCGAGCAGCAGGCCGTGGAAAATTTCAGCGAGCGCTGAAGTACTGCCGTCTGTCAGTATCGTGTTCCACCGGTAACGGACAACAATAATTAACGACTTAATTAAATAATACTCGTTAGCCAATTTACGCCTTGTTAAAATTTTCCGTCGCCAGCTTTGTTTACAACTTTTCCAGCTTTTGCAGATGATTCTTCGCATACTACAACTAGTACCTAACGAATAATTAGCAATAACTGCAAATCATCACCACGTATTACTTTATATGGAATAACTCAGCTTAGTGTACATACAATAGTTTTTATGCTCGTGGTGTACTTGCCGAATTCGTAGAATTGCAAAGAATGGTAAACGAAGTATTTAATATTATATTCATATCTAGTTAAGTAGCTTTAGAAGTAGAGCAATGTGAGCAAGTCAGTATTGACTAACTTAATATATTGGGTATCTTCGAGAGTTTAAATGTGTAGTATTTTGAAGCCATTTTATATACTTACTATTACAACCCTTTAAAAATATAATTATGAACTCGTGACCAAGAACTGTTGGATACTGTACATTGCATTTATTTCTATTATATATTGTTAAATAGTTCCTGGTCTTGACATACCTTGTATATAAAGGATATATTTAACGACAGTTATTTTTACCTGTAGGATATATATTGATTATAAGAGATATAATTGTGTCCTTTGCAGGTAGATATATTTATGCCAGCTCTGTCCAGGTTTGAACCCGGCACCTTTTGTTTACTAGTCAAACATGCTAGCCAATGCACCATCAAGGCCCTACTTAAATTACAGGTAAAGTAGCATATAGATATCAATGTTTACGAAATGTAACGCTACATATCCTGGTCAGAGCTAGCAATACTTCTTTCTGAATTTATCTACCTACAAAAAACATTTAAAGATTTCATGTTTTTTAAGACTCTATAGGTGTAAATAGCGGAAAAAGCCTTACCTACATTTTTTGTGAATATAATTAGGTTTCCGCAATTCCTAATAGGACTAATCAAAGCAAGGCTAGGAAGGCAGAATATATGTTGACAAGATCAATACTATAAACATCCCCAGTATTTA
Organism: Rhyzopertha dominica; assembly: GCA_025024175.1. NCBI lineage: Eukaryota > Metazoa > Arthropoda > Insecta > Coleoptera > Bostrichidae > Rhyzopertha > Rhyzopertha dominica. The sequence goes on from QCXZ01000064.1 coordinate 16,764,282, forward strand.
GCAGGAAGGTATAGAACGTGTCTATTTGCAAGGACAGGTACATGCACCTGCAAATGTTTCAATTATTTGTTATTTTTTTCCATCTCAGTTGCCCTTGCTTGAAAAAAGCTATAATAATAATAATAATAATAATAATAATAATAATAATAATAATAATAATAATAATAATAATAATAATAATAATAATAATAATAATTTTATTCTCACCAGCCACTAGAATTGTAATAATAGAATAACATATGTGTACTATACAAGTGATAATGCTGAGCGAGAGGGAACGTGACTCAGAAGGTAGCATGAAGATGACGCTACTTCTGCTCTTCCGCCCGTCCCCGGGATATATAAAGGAAGTAAATATTTATGTACACCAGCTTGACTTTACATTTTACAAATAAAGGGGCAACAATAGAGGGTACAGAAGACACAAGGGAGAACACAATAGTAAAAGAAATATCATGCAACAAATAGGATAGCGAAGAAGTGAAAAGAGAGGAGACAACAGAAAAGAAAAAGTGAAAAGAAATACACAGTGGACAGGGGTAATGCGACAAGCGATCCTACGAGGAACAGATCTGTCGCCGGCAGCACCAGAAAAACAAAACTATGCGTACTCACGTTCGCTCCGGTCACACCTTTTCAAGCAAAAATTCATGCAACTTCTTATTTATGTTAATCGGGGACATAGATTTGAAGCGCGTTTCTAAATTGTTATAAAATTGGGCAATGTTGTAAGAGAAGCTTCTTTGGAAGAAAGCGCTTTTGTGCTGAGGGACGGTAATAATACTTTTCCTCCTGATGTTGACATGATGCACGTCCGTTCTAAAAGTTATTAATTTATATAGGTACTGAGGCATTTTGTATAAAACTATATTATGATATAAGACTACTGAATGAAAGTAACTACGACGTTCCATGTTCAATCAACGAGCTTACTTCAATTTATACGTAACTCTAGAATTTCGCCGAATGCCATACACAAATCTAAGGCACGAGTTCTGCACACGCTGTATTTTTTTTGCAGAAAACTTGATCCAGACCCTGACCGTAAACAGAACCACAAAAATTAAAATGAGAAAGCACCAGTGCATCACACAACAATAACCTTAACCTAGCGTCTAACATATGACGATTAGAATACAGTATTTTCAAGTTCCCAAAAGCTTTACTAATGCATTTACTGACCTAACCTAAAATTTTCGTCCATATAAAGTCCTAGGTTTCTAACCACTTTTTGATAACAGTCCATCCAACCTGATATCTAGCTTTGATTGCACGCTAGGAATATATTTTGGCTTTCCAAATAAAATTAGATTGGATTTAGTTGGGTTAATTGTCAAGCTGTGCCTCGCAGACAGAGATGAAAGACAACCGAGATCGCTAGTGAGCTGTGCACTGGCGATATCAACCTCAGCAGGGGTAAAAGATAGATAAACCTGCGCACTGATGGTACTGGCAGTTCTGTAAACTACTACAAATTCTTGAAGAATAAATAATAAACAACAACGGACCGATTATGGATCCTTGCGGAACACCAGAAGAAATATCAATCCAAAACTACGCACTGACGTCGATTAGACAAGAAGTTGTGCACCAAACTAATAGCACTTTCATGAAAGCCACTGTAGTTAAGAATTGAAGGTAGTAAACTGAGATTAATAGTATCAAAGGCTTATGAGTAATCTAGGAGAACCAGCGCCCTTAATTTGTCATCATCCGCAGCCCTCAGTATGTCATCCGTGATTTTTAACAATGATGTAGTACAGCTGTGTCCTTTTCTTAAGCCAGACTGGAGAGGTGGCAGAATGTCGTTTGCGGAAAGAAAGTCTCTAATCTGCTGATCCATGATTTTTTCTATAAGTTTGGACATGACAGGCAAAATACTGATTGGTCTTAGATCTTTTCTTTCTGTTGGATTGCTCTTCTTAGGAATCGGTTGGATAAGAGATAGCTTCAATTGATGAGGAAAAACGCCATTGACAATGCAAACATTTATATTGTAAGTAATATAAGGAACAATAACTGGACAACAAAATTGCAACATGCTAATACTAATACCATCTGAACCTACTGATTTAGTTGTTATCCTAGATATCAAAGACAGTATTATGTACTCATCAACAAATTTAAATCTAAATTTCTCTGAATGAGAGAAAGATAAGTAGTCAGTATTAGGTCAATTAGAGTAGCCGTATAATTACAAATTCTTGTAGGTTTATCTATCACTTGAATAAGTCCTAGTGATTCTATACACGAAACATAATTCGATACGTTAGGTGTATCCTAGCGCAATAGGTCAAAGTTAAAATCGCCAACAAGTATCAGATCTTCACTCACAGTAAGAAATTCTATAATTGATTCTTCCAAGAGGTTCAAGCACTCTCTGGTTACTACTAGGAGGTCTGTAAATGACACCCAGGTACTATGTACAAAAATTTTTAGCCACAGTTGTTCAAAATTGTTACTGTCAGAAACTTTCATTACAGAAAAATTTAATCCAAGCTTAATGTAACATGCAACACCCCCTCCACGTCTCCCACGGCCATCAGATCTTGCAATATTGTAGTTATTTAAGCGTATCGCATCATCACCAATCTCTCTGCTAAGCCATGTTTCGGTAACTGCAAAAATATCACAATTAGTGCTAGAAACGCGTTGCTCAAACAAACCAAAGTCTCTTCAAAGCGATTGCACATTCAGGTGAGCCAACGACAAACTCCCCGCCAACCGTCCATCACCGTCCGCCATTCATAAGAAAAACAAAAAGACAATAAGTAAAGTAATACACACACAACAAAGGAGTGCAATAGGGATAGAGAGAATAGAATAAAGATATACAAAAACGAATAAAAGAGTAGAAGGTAAATGTAGCTAAGTAAAAGAAGCAAGACGATAATATAGCTATGAAACAGCATTGCCGGTCCCGCACGCCCAGACAGAAAATAGTCACTAGTTGCTAATTATTTATGGGCATACAAATGAATCAGAATAAATATATTGTGAAAGAAAGACTGATTACAGCATCTTAAGGTAAAACTAGATTGCAAAACAGATTGAATTAACAATAGTAATAGCAATAAACACTACAAATTAAGAGCAAAAAAAGAAATAAGATATTTTTGATATTAAGAAGTACTGGCATAAGTTGTTTAACCAAAAGGTATAATATTGGTTACATGTTGTTTTCCGGGCTGGCTCCCACGTTGGTTATTAGACGTGGGAACCAGCCCGGAAAACAACATGTCATCGACAACAACCACGGAAGCCTTCAAACCATAATATTGGTTAATCAAATAGTATTATAAATATAGTAAAAACAAAGCAAAGCCTATATACCAGCGTATTATAATATAAATAACATAAAAAATACTATATATTAGACCAGGTGAATAAAAATGAAATAAAAATGAAATCAAAATGAACAAAATTAGGGACAAGATCGTCAAAACAAAAAAATATTAATCAGGTAGGAGCTTAATAATAATAACTTAGCGATTTAATTGCTATTTCAGATGCACAATAAAATTGCGAAACAAAGAGATCAAAATTAAGTCTTGTTTTAGTATTATAAATGATCTTACTTCGAAAGAATAAAAATACAATTAAAAAAGATTAGGCAATAGTAGCCTTATATTATAAGCGATGTATATTGAGATTTAATGCAAGCAAAGCAAACACCACATTCTCTTCTAACCGACATCCATGGTTTTGATTAATCCTACTCACTTGAGTATTTTAAGATATTGGGTGGGTGATATTACAGACCAGCTGTATTGGCAGCATAAGCCCTTCCATAAACTCTATGCACATGGTTAGCATCCCTATGTCACAGAATCATGGGCAGTATTTACAATAAGTTAGAACTTTTTTGTGGGAAAGATTTGTTCACCTTTATAGAAAAACCGATAAGGAAATGAATATTGGTTTAAAGCTCAAATCTGTATGTAATGGGGGGGAAGATTCACTAAGCATCCTTTCACCGACTCAATCTGTTGCCAATATCATTTTAAACTAATCCACGAATACACACACGCCAAAAAGGAGGACCTGGCGGACGTGGTTGTGTATATTAAAGTAATGTATAGCTTCGTACAATGAAATTATTATTACCTACCTTTGAGAGGAAAGTCGAACCATAAATTGTTGGAAAATTCCTTTAAAGCCATCAATTTCGTGACTACTAACTGATCAGCAACCTTTAATACTGTATATTGTGCTTATTGTAGCTTGGTGACAGTTACGAAAAGGTGGCACAAAAATGTTGCATGTATCATTTATGGAAACCTTATACAACCTTATACGCGCTCTGTTGCCAGACTGGCAATATAGCTGATATTGGTAAATTCACTTTGGAGTTCCATATAGATTGAGCAACAACTCTGTATGGAACTCATGTGTTATTTATAACATTGATAATTCCCAAGAAGTTTACAAAATACGAAAATGTTACCTGGTTAATTGCATTTTGAATACCACATTCATAAAGGCTGCCTTATTGCCTCGCTTTGCCACAACAGCCCCACGCTACATCCTACACAAACGTACCTTTTTCTGGTTAATTAAATTATACAGTGCAAAGTTATCTCTAATAAACCCGGAAGTATATTTAATTGCCGCCTCCCCGAGACAAAACGAGGAACACCGCTCTGCAATGGAAATGCAGGTGTTTACGCGTAATGCCATGCAAAACAACGCGCTCCCTCCAAGCATATTATTTCCTCCGGTGGAAACGAATGTTCTATAAATGCAGTTGTTTATTTGTTGCCTCTGCGTTTTTACGTCGCTCCTGCACCTTATTAGTGCAGTTCCGTGACAGTTTATATTCCTAATGGATGTACTGCATATTGCTCCGCTTTTCGCTGGCGTGTTTTCTTTTTTGCTGCAGATGAACTCGGTAACACAGTTCCCCGAAGTAACGTCCTACGTGAGAAGGATAAGAATAAAGCGAAGGAATAATTAGCTGCCTGAACGAATGACTTACGGGGAAAATATGAAACTAATGGCGTTTTATTGCATTTACTCTCGTTATCCTCATTTTCCATTTCAATGTCATACAAGCGATGAGAAACAAATAAGTTTTTCATGTTAGAAATTTCCGGCAATAAGCTTTGATGTTCCTTGAGTGCAGTTGTGCCGTGTATAAAAGTTTTGTTTAGATGATAACAAGAACTTTAATGTAACACATTTTGACCTCGGAAGGCAGTTTCTCTTTCCTGTCGAATATATCCTTCGAGGAAATTTAATTCCTAATTTTTATTATTATTTGTATTTGCCTCCTTATCTGTGACAATAGAGCTTATAAATTTAAAAGCATTCTTAAACGTTTTCCTTATAAGATAATTGGTCTAGGCTCTAGGGGTTCAAATTTTACATGCGCTAGATTACGTTGCATCACCTTTGGTTTTTTTCCCATTCGTGTCCTAAAAGTTACTAAACTTCTCTTAGCAGATTGGACGAAGTTAGACTCATATGCTGATTATGGCCAAGAAGAGCCTTATTCTGTGATTTTCCTATCGTTTTACGCGAAATGTTTTTTTGCTACTGCATGAGGCGTGAACCAGTAGCCTTACCTATACGTTTATTATAAGATGTTTGGGATTTGATCTTCGAAGAGCACCAAAATTTAATATCTCTAGAGGTGGAAATGCCACCTCAGCAGCCCTCTTCGGTTCAAAATGATTTTACATATCCCATTTTCCAGTGAAACATTTAATGATGCTTACCATTGCGCTATGGCTATAACGTCGACATGGATTTGAAGTGATGCCTGTCCAAAGATATATAACATATTGAAAAGACGAGCGGGAATTTCAAATTTTTGTGTATCAGCTACGTTCATTCTAAAATGGTTGACCCTTATTTGAACCATACAGAAATAAAACGTTGTTTAAATAAATATATTATTGTTGGGTTGACCTGGAGCACCAAAAATTGCTTTAGCTTTATAAAGATATTGCGGACCAAAATAAAAGGAGTCGGTAGTTTTACTTCCACATCCAACGGATGGGAAGTATTGTGTCGCGAAAAAAATTTTCAAAAATTTTTATTTGTTCATTCGCTTTAAAACGGTCGAAAACGCAATAAAGAATTGAGCAAAAACAAATTTCTTGTCTGTGGTTTTGTTTGTGGACACGATAACTTTCAAAAGACTTAATATTTATATGAACTTGAAATTTGGCAAACGTATAAATTTCAACTACCCAAAGCGACCTATTGTTTGTGGGGTAAGCAGGGTTTGCAAATTTTTATTTTTTTTTCATTTTATTATGCGATTAATAGTATAACTGCGAGTATTATTCGCTCTTATAAATTTTCGGTGCAGCAAACTGTTTAGAAGATATTAGCAAAAAAGCTTCACTTAAAGAAAACGGTTTTTTCTAAATATCTCCGAATATATTTAATGTATAATTTCTCACAAAAAGTGTCTTAGAAAATTTATCCAAAATTTTGACATTTTCCAAATATTCCCAAAAAACTAATTTTGGACCCTGCTCGTACGCTTTTTTTTAAATTTTGGTATTATATAGAAAATCAAATTTCTGTTTAGAAAGACTCTTGTAATTTTTGGTTAAGTTAATAATTTTCGAGTTATTTGGCAAAAAGGTTTTAAAAATTTATATATTTTTGCTATTATCACGAGGACTGTTTGTCTTAGATAAACGTGTAGAGAGAAAAAAAATGCTCAAAACTTAATTACAAATCGTATAGTTTAAGAAATAGAAACGTAAATGTCATTTTGACAATTGGATGTGGAAGTATTTTCAATGGGCTCGGACGCTCGCTGGGACAATCGACAATGTAGGTCTCTGTAGTTATTGACCGTAACAACCTACGCCGTAGTTCGAAAAGCCACCGCCAGCTGATGCAACCGTTAGTGTAGGTCTCTGTACTTACAGACCGAAACAATCTAGGTCGTAGCTTGTAAAGCCACCTCTAGATGACTCATTATCAATATTGCTTGGCTAGTGGTTCCTATTAAGAGGGGCGTTTACCTAGAGCGAATCGGGTCATTTTAAGCACCTACCGTTTTACATTTTACCGAGTTATTCTACACTTTTTCGAAATGAAATTTCGACATAGCAATGACAAAAGATGTAGCTACAACGTAGAGTTCGAGTTTTTTCTGAATTTGATACGGTAATGTAGATATTTGTTGTTATATTTTGCTTAAAAATGCGTATTTTTGGCGAGCTATTTCTCGAAAACTAAGGCACATAAACGAAAAATTCGAACTCCACGTTGTAGCTACATATTTCATTGTACACTGCCAAAAACATGAGCACGATAAATGAGTAAACACATTCAAAAAATCTAAAACCGCAAACCCTTTCGCACGAGTCCGTCATGAGAACGGAATGCGAATGCCCATCCCCACCAGGTCCGTCGCGTGGTATCCAGTGAACACTGAGGCTAAGATACAAACCTGTCGTGAATGATCGAGCGCTATACGATCTATTCCGATATGACGGGATTTCTAAGATTGTATGTCTAAATACACGTGACAAGTTAAAAGCTCTTGCATATTAATTTACTGTCTGCCGAAGCAATGGGGAGGCGGAAGGAAAATTATTATAAAAGTTCTTACAAAAAGCATAGTCGACAAGCAGTTCGAATGAAAGCCAAAAATAAAAGGAGGTACGTAAAGAAATACACTTGTAGTGGAGCTTCGGAATAATTAAGTTTTCGCGCGCATTTTCCGAAGTATGTACATATTTTGTAGTACATCAAATCGAAGCATTCGAAAAATCATTTCATTATGACAAATATTATAGCGCAACAAACTTTATACATTTTACTGATGTGCACGAAACAGAAGAGATAATTAATAATATGTAAAACTATAAGAAAAAATGTTAGAAAAGGCGTAAACAGTAGCGACATTAGATGTTCCATTTAAAAAAAGACAATAACGCTCACTTGACTGATACCCTGTGTAAACAAAAGTTAAAATATCGTGGTAAATTCTAAAGTTTCGCAGTTTCAAAAAGTCAAATGCAATCTGGCATTTTTCAGAAAATGTTAAATAGATATATGTATATGTATAATGTTTGTATATACCAGAAATATGTATATTTTTCTATTTAAAGGATTGTCCTAAAAATATTCAGCACGCTGTATATGTGAAAATTATTTATTGAACCTTTTTTCCAATGTTTCTATCTTGATATACTAGAAGCACTACGTACCGAGCAATATTGCATTTTTGTAATTTGGACACCTCATGGTATGTTGTGGGAGCGTATAGAGAGAGACGATAGCTTCTGGACATCTAAAATGGAAGAAAAGCTTTGCACGTTTTATTTGGAAAACATGCTCCCAGAATTAGTGGATCCAAGATACACCAGAGGACTTCCTATTAGACAATGATTATGTTATTGGTAGATAAATAAATAATCAGCTTCTATCTCTTGTAACTTTCATTTCAAATATTGTTCTATTAGATTTCAAATAATCCCGTATCCACGTAACCACCGTTTTCCCACACTGATTTTAAAACAATTGTATTTTTATACTTTTTTGCTTACAATTTGACAGTCATCTGCAATGCTCCGCTTATTATATGATCTTTCCCTGATTCTCACCTATCGTCCACTATCCCCTTACGTATCGCGTCCTGTTAGTCATAGGGCTGGGGGTGGCATAATTCGTATTTCGAAACTACCCGCGTAGTAAATGCCACTCTTCGTTTTTTATAGTAATTTGGGTATTTTTTTTCACTAAAAATAATTCTTTCCATTTGTCTCGCTGATACATTGACAAATTACGGAAAACAAGTAGCATAACAAGTATAATATATCGCCGATGCGTATATTATTCTTCGCAACCTCGAAATTCGAATTAAGTAGATTATTTTACTTGATAACAACCTAAATTTGTTTGTAAATCTTCAAGTTCTAGAAGCCGTATTTATTTGAGGTAGCTTATGCTGCGAGGCTGCGACTAAAATGTGTTTATCAATTACTGCGCGGTATTCGGGAACTGACAACACCGGTCAGCGTCTGGCAATCCGCTCGTCTGTTGCTCGAGCGATCTTTGCGTGATTTCAACCTATCGGCTACCCTCTTACGTCCCATGTCCCGCTGGTAATACGGGTTGCATAGTTTACATTTCTGCCCGATCGCTCCAAGTAAATGCCCCTCTTAATTTCGTCAAACACAAACTCTTTCTACGTTGTCTAAATTAAAAAAAAAACATGTTTCTTATCATATGTGGAAACACCGTATTAAGTGAGTCTGATTATTAATAATTGGTAGGTACTACACCTAAACACATGAGAGTATCATTCATGAACTTCAACAAATTAATAATTTGTTTGGTAGGTGGCTATTATGTGGGTGTAATACTTATACAAACAGATACAGGTTCAAAGCAAGAAGTTTTTGTCCTCAGTTATACCATGTAGTAAATGTGACAGGGCGACCAAATAGTACAACAAAGCTAAAACTAATTCGAATAAAATTTTTTACGTCTTACAGCAAGCATTGAAAAAGCCTGACATAATGTTCTTCTAAGGGGTGAGTATCTAATACAAAAAAAAGGAATATTTCCAAACTCCTGAGGACGTCCCTCCCATAGGACACCGGGGAACGAACTTCATCGTGTTCAAAGAATACCTCACTTCCGAGGTTAACGCTGCACAAACAGAGATAATGAAATCCCCATTGAACCGGCCGATTCTGTCGCCTACTTCTCGCCGCGCGACAACCAATATTAGTTTAACTTAAAGATAAATAGGCCAATTAACTCTGCACAATCACGTCGCAATTTGCATAGCTGCCGCGCCTACTTCAAACAGTCGCGATTTTCGGACTAATTGCCCACTCTAAATTGCAAACCGTTCGCTTGGCGAACTGTCAACATTGACACCAATCAAAGTAGTCTCAGAAGGTACAATTCTCACGAAGCTAATCTGCAGGCTAGCGCTCGTGATAATAAAAATCAATGTGGTGTAGTTGGTATTTCGGTACAGAAGCTCCGTTTCACTGAATTTGGTAAAACAAACACCCTGAAAAAAACAGCAAAATTTTCAGTCAGCAGTGGCGTGAAATAGAATTTGATATTTTTTTTGTAAAATAGCATCAAAACCAAGCAACAAGCACAGTCCTCAAATTTATTATATTTGAGGTTATAATTTTTCCTCAAACCAGCAGGGAGGGAGTCGTGAAATAGTGTGTCGGAATAAATCAACATTTCCGCGCAGCGAAATTGGTCACATTTCTCAAAATATAGCGTCAGTAGAGAAAGGGCGAGTGATTGCAACTACAAGTATGCCTTGTTTAGCAACTGCGCTTGGAGGAAGTAATCACTCAAATATCGAAGCTCTCACATAATTACCATTCATCGAGACATTTGCTCTCATTTACTGTAAAATTAATTATAGCCGAAGGGTCCCACTCCAAGCTACATTGATAAATTCAGCGCAACTTTCTGTTGGTAGCTCTCCAAGAAAATATGTGGGGGTGTTGAAGAGAGTTCTAAATGTGGAATAAATACTAGGCTCGGTCAAAAGACTTCAACTAAGACACTACATCAGAGTCAGTTGCCTTCGGGTCAGAAATCCTGAGCTTACTTCATTACTTATGTGTGACGGTGGCAGGCTCCCAAAGGAAACACTGAATTGTTCTTGACTTCTCTTCAGGTACTGGACACTCTCCTATAAGATAACTGTAAACACTATTGCTGCAACCAACAATACACGAAATAATATGGATGTCACATTCATAGATGGCAATCTGTACGCCGCAAATGAAACACGGCTAACGCACGTACGCGGGTCTTCTATTAAATCAAAGTAGTTCAGATGAAGTCGATGCTAGGTTCAAATTTCTGTGGTTTACTGCTCATCTGTTTTAGGCTGCTCATTCACAATTAACATAAACGTAAAGTGTTCGTAATATGCAAACTTTACGAAAACGTAAAATGGAGGTATGTATTACTTCTGAGTTAATGTAATTAGTTTTCTTGTGCTCCCCACATAGAGACAAATTGGCACCTGATATCTAACATACTCTATAATCAAAAAAGCCAGCCTTGGTGGTCAAGTGGGTAACAATTTCAAATGAATTAAGATTGTTAAATTGTCAAGTTATAACAATTAAATAACAAATTAAACCCCCGCTGCCACACTACACATAAACGTATAAAAACGTTCGAAACATGTACGAGATTTATCTTATGTATTAAGGACATTGGGTTACAAATAAAGTATTATGTTAATTGTGAATGAACCCTTGTCGGTTATTTATTGGAGAAGGATCACCGTGTGATGGCATGGCAGGCAGAATCGCCATGTGATGGTGGCAGGTTCCCCAAGGAAACACTGAATTTTTCTTGACTTCTTTTGATACCCACACCTACAGTTACTTATTTATTACTTATGACTAACATACATATACCTACTCTTAATCTAAGTTAAATGTTTACACTACAGCTTACACTACATATGTCTTGTCGTGGAGTTGCAAGTTTCTACAGCAACATTACTGCGCTCGTTGACAGCGCGGATACACTTGCTACTACACTACACTACTATTCGTAGATCTTGAAAAGCGCGTACGAAACAGGTGGTGTGGTTAAAGGGCGCAGTTCATAGCCATAGGACGGAAATACCTTGGAGTAAAGCTGTATCTACGGATGGGTCTAACTCTACGTTTCACTCAAGCAGTAGGAGTTTGAGGGTTTATCGTGTAAGGAACACCTTCAGGGGTTCGATTTTTGTCATGGTTCTGAGCAGTATTATTTCACACCATAAAAGAACTCCTTTGCGTCAATGGAATAACAACAGCGAATCCACACACTAAGGAAATTTTGGAACTTGTTTTCCAGCCATTTGCATATGCTGTCGGGACATGTTTACTCTATATGTACGTAATTGCATACCATTTTGCCCAGGGGCGAACAGATTTGTGTTCTTCCAAAGCCTGCTAGACCGCCTGACATGAATACTATTTTGTGTTCTATTGCTTTAAAGTGCGTTAATATCTCTTCATCATCATTTTTGATCGATACATTGCAAGATTAGCAAGGATAAGCCTTTAGTTAAACTTTAAGTTAGTAAATTTGTCTAGAATTTCGTAAAATCATACGTCTGTGTGCTGGTACTAACTTGAAAGCATCACCCCCTAGAACAGTGTCTTTTGTTTGCAGCAGGCAGACTAAGGCCTTTGAATAAACAGAAAAATGATTTTGTACGATCCAATGGAATTTTATGTGATAAATCTATATGATAAACAAACATTTAAATGTTAGATATTGAACGCACTATCAATTTGTTCACCATATTTGCAAAAAGCGTGTGCTATAAACTAACCCTCACAACAGAACCGCTTTATGAACGTAAAGGCGATTATATTTTTTAGCACGCTTACTTTCATGAATTCCAAAGATTGTGCGTGCCTGCGCTACCACAATCTTTTTACTCCATCACCCGACTACGACCGTACATTAGCTAATCCTGGGAACTTTCACGACGTTTCATATTGATTAATTTAATTTGTTTGACCCTGTGAACTTCGGTGGGCAAAAAATTTACCTTGCGAGTGCGCACGCCGCCCTACCTTTTTTTTGCTAGCAGCCATACACAGCGTTGAAATCCGTGCGGCTGTTTGGTCGTAAAGGTCGCGTATAATAAAAAGAAGTACGTACATTGGGCCAATTACTGCAAAACCGACTCGATAGCGCTGCAAACTTTAAGTACCCACAGTGGAGTATGAAGCATATTATTTCCGCATAGCCTGGGGCATTTGAGGCGACTCTATCGAGCAATGGATGATTTTTGATTGATTGTATCGGGCATGTTTTCGTGTGTTTGCGGTTGGGACTGTAATGCACGTTCTGGAAATGATTAACTGTGTGGGTGGGAAATGAGCTTTTAGGACGCCCACGAAACGTATTTGACCAAATTTTTAACTTCGTTGCTGCTTGGATTGGAGTTCTTTTGTCAAAAGGAGCACAGTGGTGTTCTTTAACTTAACTTAAATTGTTTGAATTAACTTCAATATATTTCTTTGTTGACGAATGGGATTTGGCCGAATAGCTAAAGCAGATGTCATATACCTAACAATTCCAATGAAACATATGAAAGTAGCCTTGAGCAAAATCATTGGTTCTAATAGTATTAGATCCAGAATTCCCAAAGCTTACGGCCAATTATCACATCTATCAGAAGACGTATCTGGGTTTACTTATTCTTAGATGCCTCTAGAGCTGTCAGCAGTTATTTTTGAGTAAAGGCTCATTCAATTAGAAGGTAGAGATGCGTAGACTGGAAATAAAGAAATTTGCAATGTCGAAATTGCGGCGACTGGTCTGTCATACCGGTAGATATTAAGTGGCCACATAAACAGGCTATAAGCATGTGAAAGTGGGCGAGAAAGGCACCCCAGCATATACCTAATATTAACTGCCCTGTCGTCCTATAAATGTTGAAGTGAACAGGATTGGCACAGATAGGTAGCATCAAAGGTTAGGTTATTACGAACGTAACAGATGAACATATTCTGTCTGAATTTCAAAGAAACGATGCATGCGGATAATACTCGAATTATTCAGTTTCTTATTCAAGGTACCTTTCAGGGATAAAGGATCTTACCGCAGGATTTCTATATATATTGTTAAGTGTATAGATTGGAAAAATGCAGATTTCTTATGTACGTCTAGTACCGAAATATACTAAACTGTAGCATCACTCATTGAAAACGCTACTATTTCGACACCATTAATTTAATTAACCACTACTCAAACCACTATATTTCACCAGAGTCCTTTTAAAAAGGATAAATCACCCTGTCCAACAGGAAGCTTCGAGAAGATACGAGAACACGAAACCTTAGACAACAGCGCGAACGTCGGTCTGGTTGCCTAATCCGCAGAAGCTGGTTTACCCGCACAATAGTAATGTAATGAACGTGTTGAAAGAAGATAATGGAGGTTGAAGGTCGGTTTTCCCATAATGTAATTGTATCCCATTAATTCGAAATTAAAGAGAAAAGAATTAATAATAGTTTCCTAATTCGCGTAGTGTTAAAACTTTACATAAGGGAATCCAAGAGTTAACTAGGAACCTAGCTTAGTATTGAGTAGATTAGCTATTTGAAAAAAAAACCTTTCGAGAATATATATGAACGGGAAGATAGTGTGTTTGCCGCGAAAGCCAACCTTGACCAATCATGATCAAGCCAGGAAGACTAGATATGAAGTACGTTTAAAGTTAGAGTCTGGTTCACCCTCCAAATGCATAAGACGTATTAAAATAGCTCAATCCTATTTATCGGGTCAGTTTTACACGTCCCTGCCTTTCGCGGAATGATTGATTGGTCGGAAAGGTAAGTCTTGCGTTATTCAAGATAAATTCAATCATGTTTCTGAGAATCAGTTTTGAGAGAATATGCGTTATTTCTGCAAACTTTGTCGTATTTGTAGTTAGTTACCCCAAACTTGCCCTGCGGTGTTGTGTACGTCCAAAGCTTTAATTGACAATTTAATAATGCCTATTCTAAAGCAAAGAAACGTACGTGCTGAAACTAAGATAATTACGGCAACGTAAAATAAGTTCAAAATAGGAAATGCGCTGGATGTGGGTGGGCGAGCCTATCTCCATTTGCCGTAATTTCAGCTGCTTACGCTCGGGTTGGAATAACGCGCTATTAATTGAACCATTTGCCCGTGTATTTGTACTATTTGACAGATTGCGGCAAATTGCACCACAAATTACCATCCGCCGAACCTCGCAAGCGTATATAGTTAATTGATACAGTAATTTATTGGTATGGCGTTGAGAAAGTTACTGCCGAACTTTGAACACTTCGGCAGGTATTAGTCGGTCTGCAGACCGCGTTGTCATTGAGGCTGGAAATGCAGGAACCATTAGTCTGAACTACTTATCAGGCTGCGCTTCCTCAAATAGATCTCCAGACCTGATGCCTCCAAATTACAACAGAAAGGTAAATGAGACGGTAACAGAAATGAGTGAACTATACTGTTATGACCTGCTAGTCGTGTGGCTTACTCATGATCCACAGTATTTAATAAATTATCAGGGTGCATATGTATTGTCGGTGGCGCGTCCACAAATTTTGGCTGGGGGTTGATGAACACCGCGCTCCTTCAATATATGGAATTTTGTATGACAAATGGGCATTTTGACTTCAGGGGAATCATAGTAATTCTACCTAGATACGCCTGGAAATCATTATCTACCATATTGCGAACACTTGAGGTAAATTCGATGCGTAGGAGCCGAGATCTTACTATCCACGGTAAGAGGCATGGAAAATCGAACGGTACCACTTACGGTGGGTTGCACTAGAAAGAGAATATACCCAAAGGAATAGTCATAGTACTAAGTAATAAAAGGATAATGCACTTAACATGCTACCGTATAGGTAAGTTGTGACACTAATACGATTGTTTAAAACTATTATTCTAATGTAGACTTTAATATAGGATGTCCCAAAATACAAACCTTTAGTGTGGCTTAACGGCTCAAAGAAATTCGTTTGCTCGGTACTCCCAAAATAACGGTGTCAGGTTGTGATTCGGTGGTTCATCAAGCTTAAACACAAAATCAACTTACGTTGCGAATGTACTACTCCGGCAGGATAAGCAACCCTCAATAATAGAGTCTTGCGCAATTCCACGATTTGAAAGAGCTGTCTGAGATAGATCGCGAATGAGAGCGACATGGTTATTTGTTTGCACAGAATCAAAGTTTGCACACTCCAAAAGTTCGAACTTATCACGGACAAAAGCAAGCTCCAAAGAAGCTCAAATCACGAAGAGTGCAGAGTTGCAGGTCAATATTGGAAGTGGATCGTCCACTGATCTGCAGACACCCCCGTCGTTTTTATACTGTTGAACTCCTAAAATCTGTAATGGTACTGAATTATTTAAATTTGTGCTTGAGGCAAAATACCTCTTGTTTTCGTGGATCAAAGAGTGAAAATAAATGAAAACGCGACACCTTCCGGATAGCACTTTTATAAGAACTTGATAAAGCAGGGTGCATAGTCACTAATACATATGTTGAACCTAATGGTAATATAGCGAACTATAACGTTTCAGATTGCCTCCAGTATTTCGGATCTTTGGCATAAGAACTCAATATACGTAGATCTAGATCTAGACTTTAAGTAAATTAGGACATATTTATTTAATCACCATTAATACATCAAACCTGGTTTCATTTTTAAGAACTTGAAAGTGGTTATAAAAAGCTCTTATGTTCTTTCATGCTAACGTATGAAAAGGTAAAAGTAGCAACAATTCTGTCAAACTTATACATTTTAAATGATTTAGATAACAAATTAAAATGAACGGAATTGCAATAACGCGCACGACTGAGTACTGCTTGCACTAATAGTTGGCTTCCACTTGACTAAAGTACTCAACAGAGTTGGTTTTCAATGCTGCATCGCATAAAACACTAATTACGCATTGAAGGGTGAATGCTTTCAGTGTCTATTATATGAGATTATTGAGTTTGCAGGCGTAATCGAAATGTCAGATCTATCATTTTTGTCAGTGTTTAATTAGTGACAACGTTTTCCTAAGAACATAAAAATCTCACTAATTATGCATCATTAATGCACATATATATGGGAATTATTATTACGGTCCCATCAGATTATCAGCTTGTGGGTATATAGAAAAAAAGTCCCTTGTGGCTTTATCTTTGATACTCCCGGAAGCTTCAGTATGTGACAGGTGTACCTATCTTAAAAAAGTGGTAAAGGAGGTTAACTCTAAGATAAACTAAATATGCCAAAGATTAATTATTCAAAGTAATTTTACCTTCACTAGACTCTTCGCTCAACTTTTCTGTGTTCATACGTCTTAGTTCGTAGTTCGTAAAGACACAGCTAGATGACTTACTAGCATTTTCACAAAATGACCCCCAAAGTGCTGTTAAGACGTGTCCAGATCAATATTTATGAACAATTGATGGAAGGTGCATAAACAAGAAAGAACTGGTCCACGGATACTTCTTTGTGGTATTTCTTAAAGTATATAAATTTGATGCGCTCTTTCTGGTATTCTTGCAATTCTGCAGATACTCCTTAATCCATGATGGTTCAATGTAAATCAGTGTAACGTAATTCAACAGCATTTCATGACTAGTCGCATCGAAAGCTTCGTTATAAACTAGTAATTGATTTATCAGTATTACATACAGGGCTATTCGCAAATCTGGTTTGGGGCTATTACGATACCGTAATTTTTCTAGAAATATTTACGCATGTACGTTGGAAAATACAAGCAATACGTATTTTGATCACTAATTTGTACCATTAAGTGTTGAAAGAGCATGATCTTATATTAATTTACTTCACTGCCGTACCATAATTCCTATACCGGCGCGGTACGTGATGGCTCAGAATGTCGATAAGAATGCTGGAGATGTCTAATAAGGCTTCTACCTGTATACCAATATGTAGCTGACAAAGTTTTTGAACAATTTTAAAACACATATAATAGTTCTGTAATACTGGAGGTAAAGCCTATAATGATAATTATTTAGAATGAAATGCTTAAAAGAGATCAAGCAGCGGACTAGTGACCCAGGCCTAGTCAACCAATACACACTTGATCTCTTTTACAAGTGCTGAACATACAAAGCAAATCGAAATGACATACCTATTTCGACGCCTTTTTAATCTGTTTCATCAACAAATTTTACTAAATTAGCATAACAACTATATTTTTTTAAACGGTTAGATATGTCATCCTCTACTTGGTACACCCTAATAGTTATGCCGTTGTATTCAGACGCACTGTCCATAAAAATGGCGATTAAGTCGTATTAGGTGCATTCATCAACTACATAAATATTTTAGATAGGGGAACTACCTCCTATTTGGTTTCCTTTAAGAACAATGGAGGCAAAATCCTCCTGTTACATTAGAGGTCTAATAACCTAAAGGTTAAGGGTTCCGGTTAATAGTTAACCCTCTGCAAATGTTCTAAGTGAGGATTCCAGCTGTTCCACCTTATAATCGATGGGCGAGCCCGCTAAACGAGGAATTCGCAGAAAAAGTTAAACAAGGGTACACGGTCGGCAAAACGAAGGGTTGAGCGACGTACTTGAAATTCAATCACATCTAACTTAATTAAAGGACGAAGCGAAAAAATTCAATTAGTACAAAAAACTTTTACCTTGCTGGGTGGCTTCGAAAATGGAAATGCGTCTTTCTAAGCTGTGGAATTTCTATTAATTTAACTCTTAACTGAGTTCGTTAGGCGAGGAAGTCAAACGCATCGCTGAACTAACAAGAAATACCTCCGAGAACATTCCACACGTATGGAGCAAAGTCAACAATAATTCCCGATCGCGTTGTCTTTGTGGTCTTTGTGGGAGCGCTTTGCATGTAACGGGAATTTCGCAGAGCGATTCTTGTATTGTTCACCAACCGCGAAAAAGCTCAAAGGGAGACTAGCTAGTTGTGAAGAGTTGGCTTGTGCTTCGACACGTGCGCTTTAATGCAAATCGCGCAGACAACAAAACTAGCCGTGTTTCACAAGTCACCTTAGATACTTGTACAATTCAGTATTAAAGGACTTTCGGTCACATGCGAATTTACCAGATACAAATGACACACTAAGAATCCGCACTAAACGATTATCATTAACGTTGAATAAATAACTTTTGTTTTTCAATTTAAAATGTGTTCTATCGTGGGTATCATGCGAGTACCATTTCTACGTGTTKCGGTATTATTCAGTCAGAGATGACTATATCTAAAGTAAAGGAGATATATAAAGGATAATTGTCCATAACTGTACCAAAAAAACGTGMCGTGCGCAGACTACTGAATGTTATTAAACTTATACTTCTGTACAACACCAACGCTAGCGTTTACWCATTCGGTTTMGTACATCCTTAATAAAGAAGTAAAAGGCAGTTGTAGAGCACGCCGTTGCACGCTGTATTAAAAATGAAACAAATTACAAATTGGTATATAGTGTAACCTGCAATTTGAATACTAAACGTAGTTGACGGTAGTTTGCACAAATTATTATAAAAGGTATAACGACAAGTGAAAATTATATACTTAACGGGTTCTTTGTGGAAGTAACATTCTAAATAACGGCTTAACTGCTCAACAGATAATCAAAGCAATCTATTCTCTATAGTGAGTACCGACAAAAATAAGCAGTTAAGGATGGAAAAAAATTTTTGCATACAACCTTATAAGAGGCGCATCACTGATACTTTGATGCGTAAAATCACTTTCGTAGTGTTAGAATTCCATATCCAAAGTTTTATCTAGTTGTATTTTTCACGAGAAAATTACACTCTGATAAAATAAATGGAGTGCAGTTAACCAGAACTTATGAAATGAAAGATTTAGGAGTCATATTTGGAAGCCAATGAGTTTTGTGAAACACTTGGATGTCACTTGCAGGTCCGCGTCGAGGATGCTAGGATTTTGACAACTGTTTAGAGATACAGGTGTAATAAAGGTCTAAATCTTAGCCATTTGGGTTTAGACCGCGTCTGATTTAGGAATAAGGTCGACGTTTCGCCCGCACTTGTAAAGGGCATCATCAGGACAGAAATAAGGTGCATAGAATATGGTGCAAACCTGACACGAGAAACACGTCCGAACTGAACCAAATCCCAAGGAAGAAAGAGCATGTACTATTCCGCGTACCTGTTCCGGACGAGCTGATGTACCTATTACGAGTCTACAGTTTCGCATCGAGCGTTTTCGATTGGAATAAGTGCGTAAATGGAACTACTACTGTTGCGTTGGAACTGGACCTTTTACACTGGAACAGGTACGACGTGCCAGTTTCGTTTAGCTACTAATCAATATTTGCTACAAATAGGAAAAACTTTAATTGAAAATGACTTTTTATATATTGTTGATTACCTATTTAAAATGCTAGTCCATAACAAAATTATGAACAGAATGTAGATTGTAAAAGTTGGCTTGTCGACACTCGATACCGTTTACCGTAGAGGTGTTGCATCGGAACAGGACCTATTACACTGGAATAGGTAGGAACTGCCAGTTCCGCACACCTATTCCCGAGGCGACGCACTATCATCATGAACAAGACTGGAACAGCTTGGAACCGGAACAGGTATTTGGAATAGGTACGTAACTGGAATTGGAACAGGTCGTACTAGGTACATACAAAAGCTATTCCGTAACACCTCTAGCATGCACACAATAGATATCGTTATACGTGCCGCTACTAGAGGGGTGGGGATCCTTGGCCGGCATAGGTGGGAGATTGTGAAGGTGGGGATAGCCGTCGCGTGATAGGGTACCAAATGGTGGAGAGATGAAAACTCGAATATGCCTCCATAGTCTGGTCACCATACTATCAGTGTCACCAATGTCAGCTGGAATATGGTCAGAAGCAATTGCTGAAATTCTTGTTATTTAAGGTTGATGTTGATTATCCTCAGAGAAGTTGTAACTATGGTGCCCATGCCCATTAATATGGGTTTATGTCTTTGACTAATAGACGTAGTCAGCAATGTGCAATCTTTATGCGCGATCTACTCAATGGGAGAATAAATTGACAACAGCGTCTCTGCAGTGATAATGGAACACAGCCATAAGAATTTTCGAGCAATAATTTTTACAATTTTTGGGAGTAAATTATCGCAGCAAGAGTGTATTTCCCAGTGATAGGTTATTCATTATTCTGTTCTAAAAGCATTGTTTAGAAAGTAGTGCATCACGAGGCTACTCTTAGATTGATATGTAATTTCAATTTAAAGGAGTCGTTAGTCATTACCGTTGAATTTTAAACTGAATTTGAAATAGGACGGAATTCACCTTAGGTTAGTTAGAACAAGATGGTTCATTTTTTATGAGAATTCGAAGTACCTATTTCAATTATTTTATACTGAAGGATGGTCTTAATAATTTACTGAACACTAAACCATAACATAAACGTCAAAGGATGCTTAATAATAATATCAAAATTAGCAAAAATAAACCTAACAGTGTATACATTTTCTTAATCAGTAAAACAGGTCTTTTCAACCATGGCAAAGCCAACTAAGGTTTCCATTAAAAAAATCAAGTTAGTGTTATATCTCTAAAATGTGACCCCCTAAAAAATTCTGAGTATTTAGAATAAAAATATCTATAAAAAATGTCTACAGTTTTTTTTGTATCTACATACATAGCCAATCGAAATATTGAGAACTGAAGAAATGTTACATTTTTCAAAACTTAGTTATGGCTCTAAAATAAAAGACGGTACAATAATGGCGATGGTACAGCTCAAGTCACAACAAAAAAGTAATACAGTAATGTGGAAACCGCAACGCTGTAGCATTAATAGTTACCGAGATACCCTACAATTACAACGAAAATGGGACACCCTGTACACTATAAAAATATTGCAGTACAGTATAAAAATTTATTTAGGTACGTTCGACCTTTGACAACAATAGAAATTATGTCCATAATATATATTACTGATATAGTAATACAAAATTAATAAATTATATACCACGCCCTAAAGAAACCAAAATGGTGTCACGATAAAGCAGATTCACGATATTTAAACCAATTCCTGTACCATTTTTAAGGTATTATTTTGTCACTTGGTGCTATTTTGTCGCGGCATGATTTGATTGGTCGCAAATGCTTAATACGTTGTATAACATTTGACTACAGTAAGCTAGCTCAATCACTTCAACGTCCCCGTTCCTAACTAAAAAAGACATGGACGTTAAGAACATCATAACAAGATCGAGTCTCCGCTGAGTTCCTTACCGTTGTTAGTTTTTGTTATACGATCACATTTTCCAATTTAGGTAAAGTAGATATTACAGTACTTACAAGGTAGACCCAATAAATCAATAGAGTTATTCACCTGAGAAGTGAACATAACAGTATATAGTACATTTTCAGTTACACAAGTTATATAGTTAGAAAATTGCGAATTGAATGTAATCAGTATTAACAATTATCGTTATAAAAACAACTCCGAAACACCACTGGCAACACTTCTACAGAATGTGAAATTAAAATTTGTGGATCAGTTACGCGTTAAGAGACACGCGTATATTACCTGTGATCGACGTCGTTTTACTATTGTGCTTTGCGATGCATCATAAAAGGAAAGGTTGCACTGCTTATATTGTATCCAAGTGTCTGTTATTGGATCGTAAATGTCGTATTAGGGATAATGTGTTAAAATAACGAGGAAATTACCGCACTCCTCAATAAAATACGCCGGGGCTATTGCTATAAAATTACACAATGTTTACGAGATAGACAGGGCAGGCTGGGCCGTAAAAAAATTGATGGTGCATTGTTTTATAACTTTCCCGACGCTTTCAGGATACGTCTGCTTCTTTATATCTGATGCTATCTATTTATGGGGAGGCACTTTACAGCGGGAACACTCCTTTATAAACTACGGGCACATCAATCTCTGCCACCGCACCGTTCTCAATTTTCAATTAAGTTCCGTGTAATTTTGGTGATAAATTCCGCCGCTAATGCCACTATATTAAAGGCATAACTGATAACCTAATTTCGAAGGAGTGGATGGCCCCGCGAGCCACGATCATTTTTACTACCTGGCTTTAAAATTTTACAGTTTGATCTTAAACCGCGTTGTTTTACAGTTTGTTTTGTGGGTTTACAGCCCTTTCCTTAATCAGAGTGAATCGATTAATCATCCCTCACTAAATAAACCACAATGGACGTTACATGAAATTATCAATGAGCGAGGTTATTTACAGGGAGATCCATAATTGAGTGTAAAATAGGCATATTTAACATCTTTTATGATTTAACCTCGGATTTTACTGCCACAACCCCCAGAATGATTAAACTGATAAAATCCAGCCAAGCGCTTCCAGACTTAGTAAAGTACCTATAACATTTTCCTTGCTTTCATTACCTCACCCATTTGAAACTAAGTAAACTACTTCTACAACTCATGACCTTCGACAAAACACGTAACATTAAATAATAAATGTATTTAATATACCCTCTGTTCCGTTTAAGACATGTATCACTCCCATTTTCATAAGATCTCTTTATAGGCATGTATTCTGATAGAATGCCTCTTGTATGCGCTTCTTCCGCTGAAATGGACTGTACTAGGCAAAGAATAAAATCACAAAAAAATCACTTGTCAGATCTGCAGAGCATGTTGTCTAGAGCAGCAACCTACCATTTTCATATTTCCATATTGTGATGTAAATAGGTGGCAAAGGTAGATTTTCAATTAAATTAAGTAAGTCATGTCGTAGAAAGTAGAAAAGTGTCATTGTAGTAGCAAAATTAATACCGATTAAGATCAATGAAAGAAATTTCTTAGGTCACCAAAATGAAACTTGAAACATTTAGTTGTTTTGTAGTGATCTCAAACCCATACCGAAATTTCAAATCTATCTCTAAGTTATTTTCATATAATTCTTTTTGGTAAAGCTAAACTTTTTATACATACTACTTCAGCCATAACTATAAACATACTTTCTTCTTTTATGGCACGTCGTTTAGAACGCCCCTTGCCTATGTTATAACCAATTGGATAGAACGTCCTCTTTTTGAACACTAACGGCTATACAGTTTGGAAGCCAAAACAGTTGCTCTTACTTTCACCCAAAGGTAAATTGTGTGCACTACTTCTTCATTAAAAACATCCACATTTATCAAATTTTATTGCTATTTTGTTGTAGAGCAAACAAAATGACATGAATATTTATTAATTTTATATATACATTTCGTAGTTTAGTATTCCATATGTCAGAAAGGTTACGAAAGATAAAAAAATATAAAAGACAAAGGAAGAAAGGTATTTGCTAAATCAGATGACATAATAAACAGAAACAGTACTTTAAGAAACTTACGAAAGAAAATGAAGTATAAATTTTAAAAAATGGTAACGAGGGAGATAATATACATACAATGAATATAAACAATAAAATAAAAATTAAATTAGGGAAATATCCGGGACAAGATGTAATAACTGCAAAAATTCTGAAGTATATGTATAACTACATCAAAAATAAATTTAAAACTACTAAACTATGTTATATAGAACATATATAACTACGCGGATTTACAAAAAAGGGAAATGGCAAAGAGTGCTTAAATTGTAGGAAGATATTCCTAATGAGTATACCGTACAACTAATGTAAATTCTAAAAAAAAAAGAAGAAACTAGTCCAAACCAATGCACGATTATTGAAATAGATAGAGAGACAGACGGTAGAACAGGAAAGACAATTAGAATATACAATATGCTAAACTAATCGCTTCTGGAAATACCCAAGGCGGTGAAGTTCAGTGGTGCGACCCTCCTTGTCTGTGGTGCAGAAGCACAGACATTGACTAACAAAAACAAAGATAAAGTTGCAGCCATGAAAATGAGACTTTTAAGGAATATTAAAAGAAATACAAGGGGACAGAGTTAGGAATGAAGCTATACTGGAAAACCTAAAGATAAAACTTATACCTAATGGAACTAGTGAGAGGGAGGCAAAATAGGAGGGGAGAGAATTGCAAAGGAAATAAACGAAGTAAGTTTAGGAGCAAAAATAGAATAGAAAGATCAAGAAAGAAATGGGGAAGGCAAGTAGAACAGACGGCGGAAAACAGAGACGGCGAATGGAAGGACGTATATACAGAACTGCATTAGATTAAAAAAAAACATGGAAAAAGAAAATATAGTGCACTAGTAATTGATAAATGAGGTATATCGAATCCTACGCCAAAAGCATAAAGAAGATGAAGCTTGTTATGTTAACTCAAAATGCTACATTTTTTTGTCTATAAGAGAAGAGGCAATCGTGCTGGTTTTTTTAGAAAATACCTGTTGCAGAAAAACTTTTTATACCGTAGGACTTTTGCTTTATTTTTATGAGTAATTTGTCAGGCAAACCGGATTCTGATAGCATATTTATTCTGAATTTACTAACAACAATCTAACAAAATCACAAATTTACCGATTGAAAACCACAAATTTTAAAACCATTCAAACGAATGTTGCAATAATATTGGATTTTATATTGTTGGCGAACAATACACCTGCATCAGACGGTAGGGTTTGCACTTCAAATAACAACTGCAAAAGTCGACGTGCTAACCTGAAAACCGCGGTTATAAAAATGTCAACGGAAAGACACCGATATTGCCACACTTATCACCTGCCTCTTGGCAGGATGTGCATGTGCGGATTTTCAGGCAAGGTCATAAAATTTCAGCTACAGCACCGAGATTCACGGCATCAGCTCACAAACGTCGCCCGTAGGACATATCACCCCGAAGTGCGACACATACGTCGTTGCAGAGCGCCCTCTTTAAACCCGAGACACTTTTAAAACGTTGGATTTGTTTTATTTGGCACGTCACACTCAGCTCTAAGTGATATATTAAAACTCGTTGCGAAAAGAAGACAAATCTTGTTTGTTAGCGCTTCGTTCGAAGCAAGGGATATTTATCGTGAGAGATATTGGACCAAGCGTGAGTCGTACTGATGGTTATTATTACTTCCTGCTAAAAAGGAGTTAATGCTGCTCTGTGAGCTGATCTGGCTTTCTTTATTAACAACGTTTCTAATGCCAACGGCCAACCAATCGCAGGAAACAACAATTAATTAGGTAGGTAATTCACGATGTCTGCATATTAGTAGAACATTCAATAATGAAACGACAATTATCTTAGGACATCATGAAAATATAATATAGGATTCTATTTTAAGCGTTATATGCATTACTGCAGTCACTTTATAGACATTCCATTTTATCAATGTTTATAATACACCAGTCCCTTATTTCCTAAATCATTGTTACTCTTTCGATTAAGTTCACCAATATTGTGCTTATCTTGCTTTAATCATATTTCTTAAGGGGGTATTACCGACGGTGTAGCCCACAGGTTTTTCACTAGACGCACAAGCATCGGTCCAGTAACCTTAGTTAGTGTGTTTAAGTGCTTTGGCGTCATTTAGTTGAAATTTTTATTTAGTATGATCAATGCTGAGAACGTTTGTCAGATAACTTGCGGCTGAGATTCTGGTAAGGTGCGCTCAACTATAGTTGATTCTAGAGCGTAACCATAGATTAGCTACAAAATATATTTATCTCCTGTTATTTATTTTATTAATGATATGTATGAGGAGATGTGTCCAAGATAAAGATTGGTATAAAACGTTGTGTGCAGCCATCACCTATGCCAAAATATTCGTAAAAACAAAATATATCATGGCTAAGTGTATACATGCTTAAGACAATTTAAAGGCAACAGAGAACAGAGTCTTCCATTTCCCGAGATAAAATTATTACAATCAATCACTCGTTTACGGACGTAGTTTTCATATTCATTTTTAGTGCTATCCGCCTGCCTACGGCAAGAAAACAAAATCCAAATGATTAAACATAAAATTATAGGATATCTTCGTAATCTCGTCGATGCATAACGATAGGTTGGTACTTCACCTGTAGTTTCACTTAAATTTTATATAAGCTTTGTAGCCATTCTGCTCTCTAATTTTTCTCTCATTTTTGTACATTTCGCTCTAGTTATACCTGCTTTAAAATGCAGCTTCTTAATATGGGCAATTAAGTGAAGTTCTACACTTCTAACCAGATATGCATCCCTATAAACAAGCTGTCCACATTTCGAGTATTCAGAAGAACGTTCAAGCAATCAACATGGTCCTTCGAGCCGGATCTAAATCCCTATGAAGAAGCTGTCTGCCCCTCCAGTATTAAGAAAAAACTACAACAAGTAACTAGATTTCAATCACTGAAATGGAATCATTTCTTTTTGCATAATTTTCTCGTCAGTGCGCATTTTCATTTTTTGTTATCTGGAATTACAACTCGATTTCCCTTCCTATTGAGAAGTTGTCTTTCCACCATTTAAATGTTTTAAATAATTAGAAACCATTTTATCGTTTTTTTTCTATGGCCGAATTACGCCATTTAATTAAAAAACGCGGATATGTTAAAGTAAAATACCTATTTTAAAATTTTTCTTAACTATCGACAATATAATAATTGCTTTACATTACTGAAACAATACGATTCAAAATTATTCATAGTGATTTCTCAAAATAACACTTAACGAAGTACATACAAAAAATTTGTACAGCGGTCATGAGGGCATTTGGTAGCCATGAGTGAAAAATACTGGGCCTTTTCGGGTTAGTTCTGTGCGATATGCTTCACAAATGCATTGCATGTTTTAAAGCAAAACCCAAACCAATTACACAGTTAACCTGCACAGCCGTGCCTAAAATGCGATGTACACCATGCTGGGCCAATTTTAATCAAAAATTGTTGGGGCAGAAGTAATGGTACATAATATAGGCATATCTACCGTAGTCTCGCTAATAAAGCCAATCACGTTAAGTATGTAAGAAGTGTAACCTTATAAGTCTTCTTGAATTGTTGAGTTTTCCTCATAAGTAGACTGTGTTTACACTGAAAATTTAGCGTGGAATTTTATTTTACCTCCTCAGTTATCCCTTTTTGCAGATTGTGGAAAGCTAGCTTCAAAGGCGGTTAAAATTTATTGACTAGTATTCAAAAGGTCCCGGATTCAAATCCCGGTCAAAGCTGCCAATACTTTTTCAGAAATATATTTTCCTGCAAAACCTATTTACATCATTAATTATACAGGTTATAAATAACTTTGATAACTTGTTGTTCAAACTGAAACTTGTTTAAACTCCCCTGGTTTCTTTAATTTTAATTACACAAAAATATGTGCGGAAGGAAGTATGCCTTATCAAGCCAGTTTGGATCGAAACTAACGGCTACAACGGTAAACACCGAATAATGTTTAAAAGGTCAGCTAGGAAAATATACTGCTTTCGAAATCTGGAGTCTTGGATAGAACTCATTCACATGTAATAACGGCTGTAGAGGATCTTTGTCTATAAAAATGGAATAAACAAGCACGCTGGTGTTAACAAATCTATTTAGACGAATATGTGGAAGCCTAAATGAACTAAATAAAAAATAAATCACCGAAGGATGCATTTGCAATTGAACAATTTTCCAATCTAGAAAAACCGACATACTCCCTGTCTGCTACACTGTGTACGGCAACATGTCATTAATTCTACGATCAAACGAACTTACCTGTGAAGTTCGATCGTAATTATATTAGCATAGATAAATTAAGAAAGATACCCAACCAACGTACACGATAATTTGTTAGCTTTTAGATCTTGATTGTAGAGGGCCACAGTAGTTGGTTCTTAACTTCACTTAAAATATTCATCACGTCGTTAACTAGTTCTTGCTCTTCTAATTTGTCCGTGAGTGGAAAGGAATAAGAAACGAAAATTTCCATCTCCTTAAGTAGCGCAGGTTGTCGTTACAAGCTAACGCTGACATACGTACAACAGATCTACTTGATGTGAGTCAGAGAGAGATGGGTAGTTAAAAATGTGCTGCGCTAGATTGGGGCGTGGTGTGGTATTACCACGGCCCAAGTGGGTGCCGACTACCCCGTGTTGCCAGTTTCAGCACAAAAGGCTGACTCTAGCACTTTTTGAAATTTTGCAACTTTTGGTAATAATTAAGCACCATTTCAACACTTGCCGGTGTTGTTACTACTTTAAGTTTTTCGTTCATAATAATATGTTTATATAGTGCGGCCAAAAACCGCACACCTTTCAGTAACCATGCAACTAATAATGTTATCGTATATAGGTATAGCGCCTTAATGAATTTCGTCCGTTTTGAACACTACCTTATTCCTAAAACGTTTACCTTCTCCTAGCTCGAAAACGCGTTGGTTTATCGAAAAAATAATTGAAATAAAAGTTTAAGATGTCAGCTACTTTGGTGTATAAAAATTTGCAGACTCGCGTCATTTGTCGAATAAGAATTTTTTTGTCTGGCAACGCTGAATTTCACAGCGGCAACCAGCAAGAGTAGGAATGCGAGTAAGGTCCTAAGGTCCAGAATAACTGTACACCTGCGCGATATACGACCTTCTGCTACAGCGAACGCATAAAGTCAAAGTCGGACATAGTTCATTTTAGAGGCATAGTTATAATCAGCGCGATTGTCATAATAAGCAGAGTTTATTTTGTACCAAAATCCTGAAATTTCAAGCGCTGATTAAAATAAAAACTGTATGCCGCTGCACATTTTTAAATTGAAATGAATTTAATTTTTGACTCTAGCTCACTATCCGAACTACTGTCACTTTTATTGTGTATTGTTATAAATAGATCTGTAATTCATGCAAAAACATGCATTAATTTTCAATATATATATAAAAAAGCAGAGCTTACTT
This sequence comes from Rhyzopertha dominica, assembly GCA_025024175.1. Lineage (NCBI taxonomy): Eukaryota > Metazoa > Arthropoda > Insecta > Coleoptera > Bostrichidae > Rhyzopertha > Rhyzopertha dominica. The sequence continues at coordinate 16,793,528 of QCXZ01000064.1, forward strand.
CAAAAGATTTAGATACCTAGGTCTACATAAATATACATTAGCAAAACAATAATTGCAAGAGGGAAAGAATAATCACAGAAACTATTTGCAATTAAATATCAATTATGTGTGCATAAAGCCGAGTATCGCGTTATTTTTGGGCTATTTTGAACCATACTCGCATGTCCACGGACGCCGCTGTGAAATTCGACATTGCTACACAAAAATATTATGCCACAAACTATGTATTATATTGTGAATTTGCACACACCAATAAACCAACGCGTTTTTGTGCTGGGAGAAGCTAAAGGTCTGGCGAATTAGGTAGTGTTTAAAGCGAACGAAATTCATTAAGGCGCTCTATAAGAAAGCATAGTGACGGTGTTATTAGAAATTTAAAAAATATATATTTGCCATTTAAGGAGCAGCATAGTATCTTAATATAATAAAGGTGAGGTACCAAAGATATTAAAAAAAACAAACAAGAATTTTTACTTATTTTGGAAATTCACCCCCTACAACCCCCTGCACAGCGCGCTTTTTTCACAACTAAGACAGTTGTTTTCCTTTTTCGATGAGGAATTATTTGAAGGCAGTCGTAGCTTTTAGCAACAAACTGCAATGGAAAATCATTTCTGGAAAGCTTGTTATACCTGGCAAGGTCTACTATTAGGCAAGCTACTATATAGAGTCGTATCATTCGGGCTAATTACTAGAAGCCGTAGGTATAGCACCTTAACAAATGTTTTTAAAGGTACCAACCAAATCCGTTGTATTTGTGGATATATTTTACATACAATTTATGCACACTTTACCAAAGAACATGTTTTTTTTTATTCTCTGATTAAAATATTGATGCGGGTCGACATTAGTATACTTTTGTTCTTGACTTTTTAAAAAAAGATAGTGAAGAGATAGTATATTACTGCTCGATAATAAAGAAAGATTTTTAACACATTATTGATGTGCTTTATAAAAGTAAAAGAGTTAGCAGTATTTGCGATAGTGGTAGTTATTTTCTATTAATAGTAAAATATCAGTATAATCAGACAGATTACCAGATTTGCAACACCATACTGTAGCGGAAGTAGATCGCCGTTATTAATAAAATATATGCCAATATAAGGTGCGAAATGGATAAAATACCATCTATATTTTAAGTGACAGGAACTTAGATATAAAAGGCTGCAAGAAACACATACCAGATGTAGTGTACTGGATAATTGGTTTGCTTGTATTTAATGAGGGGACTGCTGAAGATCCTGTAGCTATAACGAGCATTTGTGAAGATGTCCTAAACTCATAACACTCGGAATTTTTGTACATCAAGAATCTAGATCTAAAATTTTGTTTGAAACCACAGCTCAAGAACAAATTTCGATAAGTAAATTGTGCAATTTTGTAAAAAGATTTTTTATCATTTATCATGATTTGCGTGCAAAATTGCATAATAAAACGTTTAATGAACTACATGCGTAGTTATTAGTTTAATTTTTCTTTCATAGGTTAGTGAGGATTTTTAATATACTTTCGAACGTGTTTGTCAATATGAAAACTGAAATAGGATTAATTAGACAGATTTCCTAATTATTGTATTTTGATCTATCGCGTCCCTCCCTGAGCTGCACTAGTGGACAAAGGACGGAGCTACGGAAATAGTAGAGATGGACGATGCGGCCACGCGAACACGGCAGCAATCGCGTCTCCCAGAAAAATGTAATCCTTTACATTTAATTTTATACTACCTTTATCGGTAAATCAAAAAATATGAATTTGCCACGAATGGCACTTAAAAGGACACGGCTAACTTTTAATAAGAATATGATTTTTTGAGTTAGGCCTTAGTTTTCGCGATAATGCGAGGTAAACTGAAAATTAGGGAATTTCGAATTAATTGTAGACGGCGTTGAAACCGAAAAACTGACCTTTTATTATTTTTCGGCCGTAAGAGGCAATGTATTTTGCAAGTCAAGAATTTATTTAAAAATATTCGGCACAGAAAATGTTTCAAATTAAATACCCATAGAAAGTATACATTTCGTTTTTTAACAATGCACCGTTAGTTACATTTTTAACGATATTGACTTTCGGCTCGGTCTAATTTTTATAATTCTGGATTTATAATTATCAATATATTAGCTTACATCTGTGTAAGTTTTAGCTTGTAATCCCGAGTCCCGAATCCCCCACACAAGTCAAAATATGTCCGATCGGGCACTCTACTATAGACCCTTCGCTACATAAAATATTATTTTGTTAAGCATTACGGGTGTTGCAGTCAGCTGCTGTAGAAGTGCAGTGGTGGTGGGATTGTGACTACCGCCCACACTCCGTTCGCATGCTGTCTGGGCGGGAGGGACATACAGTACAAAACATTTGGGATACAATATCGCGCGCTTTGGACATTCTTTCGCCCTCTTGAGTGAAGATCATGCACTACGGTTCTGTGGCAATGCGGTGCATTTACATTGGGTATCTTTCTTAATTTATCTATGATATTAGGCATCTCGCTCGAAGAGATCACTATTATTTCACTAGTAGTACCGCTATTTGTCGCTAGGTGGCCACAAGTTTAAAGAAAAACTGCACGACCGGCAAGGCCAGATCGCACAATATATCACACCTGCTATTATTCGCTTATCCAGTTTTGCAACATCGCAAATCATGAGGGGAAAAAATTTAGGGTAGGGAGGGAGTGATCTCTTCGAGCGAGATGCCTAATATAATTACGATCGAACTTCACAGGTAAGTTCGTTTGATCGTAGAATTATATTACGGCATCTCGCTCTCGAGATCACTATTATTTCACTAGTAGCAGTTTAAAGAAATCGATGTTGCAAAAAACAGCAAAACAGAGCACAGCGTCAAGACATTTGTTTATGTCTATAGACATCATCTGGAATTGTTAATACAACAAGATAAGCAAATGAACTAAATCTCTGGGTACAATCCTAGTATAAAAATATATAAACCAGAGAAAATGATCGGTTATAAACCGAAAATTTCAAAACGGCCTTTCGTTCATACCTGGGTGGTAGATTCTCTAGTTACCTGTCAATCTAGGTCTTCCATATATGGTTAAAAATGCTGAAAATGTTCTCTGAACTATCCCTGCTAATGTCAGTGTGTCCTCTTTCCTTGTCTTAGAAAAGGTCTCCCTGAGCTTAAACGTAGTAATCTTATTCGCCCCAAAAGAATCGATGAACGATCATACAATTCACAATTTTCTTTAATTAATGATTCCTATATACCAAGGGCAGACATAAAAAGAATCAACTTATTACACATTACAGCCCTATAGAAGTTGTAGCTATTTTAATTTTTATCCATAGAACATCGGTTAATCCAACTGCAGTAACCTGTTTTGCTATAAATTTAAATATTTTAAAACCTGTTTCTAATATCCCATATCGAAGTAATAAACTTCTGGACGTATATGCTATATATGCTATTATGCTATATGCTATTAATAAAATAGCACTATGATAACCAAATTGATCAGAATAGTAAATAAACTGAGCTCAAACAATTGACAGTTACAAAATAGCAACCAAAATCTATAAAATTATATTTCTAAAATTACAGCATCTGACTGAACAAGGACTTTAGTCTTCTGAGAAAATCTTCATCACCCATTGTGAACTTTATCGAATTGTTCTAAACAACCTGAGAAAAACCTATATTGATGAGATCTTCTGCTATTCCTCCTTCTGAATAGCTTGTCTAATAACAGTCTGACATATAAAGGAAGAATGGCTAAAATTGATAATTCCCAAGGGAAGGCGATAACATATCTACACCTTAATCCATTTCTGTTCCTTTCAAGAAAAGAAGGAATACATAAGGCGAATATTTTTCTGAATATGCTAATGCCTCATAACTGGAATAATCCAGGAAAATCAGAAAATCTAATCTCCAAAAAACAACTAATTGTTCTTCAATTCAGTTCTGGCAGAAACCTATTGATTCAAGCTCAGCTTGAAAATTGACTTAATCTTATATAAGCTAGCTGAACCTAGCACACAGATCTGCTTAATTAAATTATCGTTTAGATCTTCTAAACGAACAACGAAACTGTATGTCTTAATATCACAGCCTTTGTCTATTCAGTGTTGACAATTAAACTAAAGTAAACTGACAAATAAAAGATCATCAATTTAAATCTTAAATTATCAGTATTTGTGCCCTTTATAAATGCAAGAATTATTTAATGGATGCACTGTAACTAACCTCCCAGAGGAGAACCCTGATATCAAGGCTAAATAGTCTACAACTTGGCCGCTGAAACTCTCGAGGATCTCCCAGCACCCAAATTCGACAGGATTGGAAACTAGCCAATTAAGTGAAATAAGTAATGAATTAATGTATGTACCTACTCAATAGATCTATTAAAATATGTCAATCGCCATACGATAATTAACTAGAGCTATCAGAACCTGATTTTGGAATACTACCCATTTTCTATGTAAATAAAAGATGCAAACAATTCTAAGTAGGCAATAAATAAATCCTTAAAAATTTATAACCCCGACCTCTGCGGGTTTACAGGAACCTAAGTAGCGCCCCACCTTTGGTGAACGCTCTGTGTCTTAAAAAACAGTCTTCTTTTATTTTATTGGCAATAGGTACAAACTATATTTTGCCAAAACACGTCTGTTTTTCAGACAAAATTTTTGCATTAATTGCATAGGGGATATATCAACAAATCTCATTGATAAACTGAAGACCAGACAATATCTTACTATATGCCTTACATAACAGCTCTTCTAACCCTGAAGGATTATGTCTCTATATTTAATGCTTTTTAAAACCATCTTCCCTGTTTGCCAGATGGATCCTCCAGTGTCTATCCTGGTCCTCTCTTTCACCTAATTCTAAATGCAACAGGAGTAGTCTGGGCATTTTATGCCTTGTAAAGTAATTACATAATTCTAGTTCATATTTATGTCGCTATTACCAATTGTATGAAACGTCATGACAAAACTAAACGACTTCAAATGATAAAACGTAAGATAATGATGGCCGGCAATGCAGGCACCGCGTACACTCTGCTGGAGAACCAGCGAACTGCCATCCAATGCAGGACAGACCGAGAGCGCCATCTATCGATGACTGAAAGCGGAGGCGCTTGGATCTGAATCTGAATTGGTGCGCGAATTTTATTGTCCACCTATCTTACTTAAAAGCTGAAAAATGCTGAAACAAGCTGAAAAGTTTGAAATATATAACGAAGTTTAAAGAGTCTGTGATGTTATAAAGAAGGTGGGTGCAAAAATGCTAGTGACTCTACAATCTTATGTAGGAACCTGGCCTAAAGTATAAGATTTCATTACAAAATTTAAGATGAACATCTTTCTGTCTGGTATAATAACCAAGAATAGATAAGTCTGCGCAGCTGATACATGAATGCTACCCTGTGCATGCAACGAACTGAACAAAAAAAATAATGCCAATTTCACGACTTTCCTCAATGGAAATAGAACGACAGCTCTTGACCTAAGATGAGGGTATACAGAATAGTATTCTAAGGAGGTTAAAACCAATGCAGAACAGGAGGAATAAAAGGAACTTTCATGAATGAAGAGACTTAGTCTACTTCTGTTTCTCCTTCTCTCCTAGTTTATGCTCTCTCCCTCCTTTCTCTAAACTGATAACTTAAAGAAGATTTTGCCAGCTTAACAAAATTATTTTTATGGCTGGATTGAATAATATCCTGGTAAATAAGGCCAAACAACCTTCTTCCAAGCTGCTTCTGAAAATAATCCTGAGTGTCTGCAAGTTCTGTTTAGAACTTCAAATAATGTGATTATCCAGTGAGCTAAAAAAGCAGTAAAAAAAAACATGTAAACAGCTTGCGGACTTCTTAAGCGGTCACCCATACAAGTACTGACCGCGCCCGATGTTGCTTAACTACGGTGATCGGCGAAAATCGGTTTATCAACCTAATAATCTTGCCGATGCCGTCAATATGGAAAAAAGGCCTTCTATCCTCTGCTCCTGAATGAGGGCGTCTGTTGACCGCACAAATAAATCTATCTCAAACAGAATGATGAGAATGACAGAGTAGGTAGGTACATACACTTTTTGTAAGGCATGGTGAATAATGCACTGCTCATAAAAACAGGCGTCTTTAGGACCGCCTGTAACTGCAACTATGATGTCGACAGTAGTCGAATCAAATCAGTGCTTCCTAAAAAGAAAAGCACCTGCCTGTGGGCGAAAAACTTCTCGAGTTCGCCGTCCGAGCTGGAATCCCGGCACCCTGACATAAGGGGTGGCGCTGATAGACCACCATTAATAAAATCCAAGCTACAGATAATAGTCGTACTTGGATACGAATTGATCCAGGTAATCAGTCCAAATCTGTTGCTCTCTACCACGTCTTGTGGACCGTGGTTAACGACTATGGACACTAGGTCCGAACAAAGGGCCTCTAATTAACTGCCAATAGCCGAGCTGCCTACCACGTCTTGTGGACCGTGGTTAATAACTATGGACACTAGGTCCGAACAAAGGGCCTCTCATAACTGCCAATAGTCGAGCTGCCTTCCACGTCTTGTGGACCGTGGATAATTAAGGACACTAATCTCCGAAAAGGGGCTGATAGACCGCCAAATAAAAATTCTCTAGCTGAACTGTGTAGAAGGAGAGCTGTGTCATGTCGACAACCGTCATCCTTTGCTAGGTTAAAGTGCTACTAGAGCTTTTAACACCTAGATAAGCTCTGCCTGGCAAACGGTCGGGTGACGGAAAACTGGGCCTTAATCCTGCATACTTTTCCTCCTAACTAGAAAAAACAAAGGATGGTAAAACGAAAACGAAAACTTACCGCTGTGCGAACATGTGAACACCACCAAGCACAAAAAGCGAATAATAGCAGGTGTGATATATTGTGCGATCTGGCCTTGCCGGTCGTGCAGTTTTTCTTTAAACTTGTGGCCACCTAGCGACAAATAGCGGTACTACTAGTGAAATAATAGTGATCTCGAGAGCGAGATGCCGTAATATAATTTCATATTACTGCGACCAATGCGCGCAACGTCACGTCCAACATGAATATTTAAAGCTACTGGTAATTCTGACAAACTGGCATCCTCACTTGCCTAATTCCTTCTAGCTACGGCGTCGGCTTTTAAATATGCAAGGTCCGGTGTTGTATAATCCACCTCCCTTTGATAAGGAACGTTCCGGGCTGTCCCAGCACACGCCAAAACAAAACGTAAAAGTAATTGAACGTCATTTTGAAGTTTTAAGTGCAGGGGAACACGATTTAGCATAGCGAGCGACACGAATATAAAGTGCAGTATTGATCCGGCGCCAAGTTAACCTTCCTACCACAAAGGGATGTGTGTTCGGCCAGGTTCTATGTGAAGTAGCTGAGGAATTGTATAGAGATCAACCTACAAAGTGCTACGAATAATTACGTATCGGAAATATCAGGGTACTGACACCCCAACTGCGCTTTTAAAAGTCTAAATTCACATGGTAAAAATAATGCACAGGAAAACCAAACACTGCTGGTCTAAAATCGCTTTTAGGTTGATAACAATTTGTACTTAATATTTTTTGTTACTATGTTCATAGCTTTAAGTTGCAGCCACAAAACTAAGCAGCCTATTAAATATTCCATTAATGGAGTAGGAAGTAGATTGCAATTTAACATCGCACTCTCCTTTAATTTATTTTTAAGTGGATATCGGCATAAAATTTTACATAATGTGGCTGTTAAGGCACAACGCCAGGTTTACAAAAACAGAAACCTCAAAATAAATACTAGCTGTTATCTGGACTTACTTAAACAAAAAGCGCCAGTAATTAGTGAATGACTGCCGGGAAAACGTCAAAGGCGGTATAACTTTCAGAACGGCGACGTATTTATGAGTACATACTATGTAAAACCAGAAAGGTGTAACGGGACAATCTGCAAAGATTGCTGTATACGAGTTTGGAAAGTCAAATATAATATCATGTAGCAGTAGGTAAAACCGGACTTCTGTTTATCTAAAAGATAAGCATAATATAAACAAATTGCCTGCGGTTCTCCACTGAGAAATCTTGCTGAGCTAGTGGTAAAGTGATGATATATTAAAAGACGACGACATTAATAAAAAAAACAAAAGCTTGTGGATAGTACTCTATTTTTATAGAATGTAGAGTTCATCTTTAGCCTAAATAACCCCACCCGCCCTCTGTTAATTTTGTGGCCAAATACAACCGAAATTTGTTAGTTACATTATTTTATTTCCTCACAACAGCAACAGTATCTCTCCTAAGGTAACTGTTTATTCATTCACTGGCAGTAGTTGTCTAAAATAATATTCAGACCTTATAGTATTGCAAGGCATTGACTCATGCGCCTCCACCAAAATTCGATCGTAGGTATTGGTAGATATAACTATATGAAATCGATTCATTTACTGAGAATGGCAAGTGAAACCACTACAAGTCTGAAATGCAAATGTCAGGAAAGGGTACAAGTCGGTATGAAACAAATCGCCGAGAAGGTTAAATTGAAAGAAATGATGGCGATATTTCTTCATAGGTTACAATTGCAGGCGCCGGTGGAACTCGTAGCCGTACAAATCGATTAATATTCAATGCACGAGAAGATAAATTTTGTCCTGGACAGGATACCGGATAATGCACCTAATTGTGATAAATTTCTTATAACGCAACATGATAAATTCCACCAGGCCGAATCGGAAAACATACAAGCGAGATTTATAGCCAGAAAAAGTGGGTAATGAACGCGCAGCGKGGMACGAAAAGGGTAGTGGTKTTCTCTTGTAGACAAAATTACCACTTCTGCTGACATTTTACACCTCATTTATTCAGCTAATTTATCGGACCCAAATAAATGCTTTGTGCGTGCCTTAGGAAGTTTATCGGGGCCCTGCTGTTTAGAAAGTCATTTCAAATTTAATCTAATAGTTTGTCTGGCAATTTAACTTTAATTAGTCTTATTCCGATAGAGCGGCTCACGAGCGCCCCGTTTCATTTCGTTACGTCAAACGCATAATAGACTAGCGAAACAATTAGCAGTTTGGCCAAGCATTATGGGAAATACGGCGTGGGCTTGTACAATACAGCAAGAAAAAGATAATAAATACTCCGCTGGGCTACTCGCATTATAAAATAGTTACTTATAACTAGGTTACTTAAAACTTTAGAAAATTAACTAAGTTATTTTGCCAGTCAGATGAGGCAGATAAAAGTACATATCTTTTAAATTACAAATTACGGGGTTTAAGATATGTTGTAACAAAGACGATTTATTGAATTATTTATTCTGATTGTAGCAGGCAATATGCTGACTTCCCCATATGGGTGCGCACAATCAACTGCAACGTGGGTCACGTGAGCGCAAATTGATTGTTTACAATTAAATGTTCGCAGAAAAGACACTACCATGGTTTCAGTTTTGTTTTTATTTAAATTGAGAGACTTATAAATGTATTATCGCAGATCCGTATGTTTATATTTATGACTTTTTATATTTCATGCATGGTAGGTACTTATTTATAAAGCGCGACTTGAGCGCCAAAGTGATTATTTTAAATAAAAACGGGTATAACAAGGCATCAGTGGAGAGACAATCATATTTCTTTTTAAATGCGTATATTTTTGGGTATTGATGCCTGAAAAAATAAATGTAAAATGTTTGCTATACCAGGCTCCTAAAAACGAAGAAAAAATTGTCTAATGAAGAGTATGCAGTCAAACATTTTCATAATGCGTGCGTCCTGGACGACTGGGTTTGTAGCATACATAAAGAGAAATATTTAGACGCTATGGAATGGAGAAATTTCACGTTTTTAGGAAGTAGCATGGGCTGAAAGTACCAATCAATAGAAACTGCTTGCCACTTGTCCGAGTTTAATCCGATTCCAAATAACTTCAAATATTCAATTTGAAAGTGTGCTTGGCTTCGCCCCCTGAAAGCACACACAAGACAGAAACGCGTAGCGCAAAGCTGCATTCTGCATAAGTAGACGAACGTAGCGGTTCGTTCTATGTGCTATGTTATTTAAGTTGCGAATAGCTATGTGGCTTTGACTCCAGTTTTATACCACTCTGTGACGTAAATTTCAAATAACAATCAAGATGAGTGATGCTGTCACCAGCTGTTTAAATAACAATAATGGCCGTCGTATCTGTGTGTTGACGTCACGCCGACCATGGCGCCCATCCGATCACTTTTAAACCACAAAAATAGCTCACTAATTATGCAATTATTTTTGTAATTACCACTCGTTATAGAATCGAACGAACAACATACTTCTGCTGTTTAAACAGAGTTAAAAAAATTCGTGCAACTTCCCCCATTGTCTTCAGGTCAGCAGATTGGTCTCGTATAATTTCCTTTTAGTAGGGCCATTTAAGAAGCAAAATGGATGCATCGCAATCTGAATTTAAAAAAGAATTGACATTTTGTGTTAAATCTTTGTTGTTATCTGCTAGTTACTGTTTTTCATACAATCTTCCTTAAGTATTGAAAACCATTGCCAGAAAGGCAACTTATTACCTTCTCAGATAATGTGACCTTTTAGACCTTCCCATTTCAAATTTTTATTGTGCAATACACCCCAAATGCGATACAATTCCAAAGCTTAAAGCCACTTAAATTAATTCTAGTGAATCTAGATGTCTTTCCTGAAAGAAAAATCGATGTATCCGAGCGTTTTAAGCTATTCTAAGGTTAAGCACTGAAAATAGAGACGTAGTGTACTGCATGGCATTATTTATTAAAATAAATCGTAATATTATTTATAATACAAAATTAGTTATGCAAGACACAAACACAGATTTGTCATGATATTAAGTAATACAGGTTGTAAAGCTGGCAATTATTCGTAGTCCGTCCTTTAATCTACAATGAAATAATATGCCTCTACCCCGGCATATGATGCTCTCGTAACACTGTTCCGAAACACCGTGTTACATACATATTATAGTTATATTAGTATGCGAGGTTTCTAATGATTTATGATTACAAGTTCACCTGTCTTTATAACATTAGAAAAAAATGCACCTATTTTTTTACACAACACATTATCTTTATCTAGTAAGCTTTGAAAAATGAGGAGTGAAGCTCTTCAAATAATTTAGTAAATTTATATGTTCAACTTGAACCAAAATTCGACGTATAAGAGCGTTTTACGAATTTATTAAAGTCAACCACCAAAAACAGACATGTAGCATATGTAATAGGACATGGCATTATTTGTTAAATAAATCGGAAAATTGTATAGAATACAAAATTAGTTATGCCAGTGTGCATACAAAAACAGATTTCTCATGAGAAGTGCGCATTATGCGATGCAGGTTGTAAAGCTGACAATTATTCATAATCCGCCCTTTAATCCACAACCACTCTACCTCGGCATATGCTGCTCTAGTTAACACCCTCTCGAAACACCGTGTCACATAGAAGTTATAGTTAAATTAGTAAGCGAGATCTTTATAATTATTACGATTACAAATTCACCACCTTTTATGACATAAAAAAAAGCTATATGTTTTTAAACTACACATTACCTTTATCGAGTACGCTTTGAAAAATGCGGGTGTTTGTTGTAGATATTCATATTTTCTCGCTAGCCGTTTAAATCAGGTCATTCTAATAAATTTCTAGCATCTAGACAAATTTTTTATAAAAATCTGGTGACTTTATCGTGCCTGTAAAAAGTTACACTCTTAAATTCTAGGAATTGCCCTGAAATTGCTCGAGGAGATTAATAGGGGCCTACTTAACCACTAACTGTTGTTCATGAAGTAGTCTTTTAGTCATCGTGATGAAATGCGTATATTATTTCCCTTGAAATACAGTAAGTGTATTTAGTAGACGAAAGGTTTCAAAGGTTCAATAATTGTAAAACGGACTAAATTAGTATTTATTATTAACATAATTAACATCTCTCAACTCAAGAATCTAAATAAAACCAAAAACTACCGAGCTTCCGATATTTGAAGTTTTAATAATGTGCAGGTATGCTAGATGTAGTAGTATGTATGTAAATGTACACCGACAGTAACTTGTTGCGTAAATTTTGCAGGAAAAGCTGATTAAAGAACTAAGGCCAAATAAAATATTCAGACTTGCTACATAAGTTTGACTTCTGTTAGCAAGTATTTATAAGACACCTAACCCAAGGTGTAGCAGGAATTCACAAAGACCAATATCCCCGACCGTGCTAGCTACCTTTCATTACAGTAATAACAAGCTGTCTTCGCTTGACATTAAGATTTAATATAAATGGCACTCAAGTGCTGTATTGCTCGAGAAATTCAACCTCCTGAAGTATTTCTTCGCTTTATAGAACAAACGGGCGAGAGATACGTCCAATTATAAGTTTACGTGGATTTTAAAAAGTTTGCCGGGAAAGTATCTACGTGTACACCGCTGGCGTTCGAATAGCTTTTTAACTTCCCGATATCGCCAAGTATATTGGGAATTAAAGAAGAATCAAAATGGAACGTTGGAAATTGGCAACAGCTGCGGCCGTAGTTATTAATGAATGCTCCATCGTATTCTCTGAAACTCCGTATTAAGACGGCAAGCGGATTAGCTTTCCACAAATAAATTTTGTCGTTTAGATGTAACAGTATCGCAGCAAACGACTAAATGCAGCAGCTCGAGAAATTTTAAACCTTTTATAAATTGTATCGCTTCAAAAATGAAGACGTCCGTCGGAGGAACTGAATGGAATTGATCTTCCAATTGAATTAAAATAAACGAATACGCGAACAATGAACATGAACATGTACTAACAACTGATTTTGAAAGTGGTCTTAAATTACCTAAACTGTAGCATCTGAACAACATTCGAAGACAATATATCGGTGGTATAATTCATTTTTTTAATAAAACCTCAAAATCTTACTGAAGTAAAAATGCCAAGTTGAAGCGCGCGTAAATTGGATTAGGTCTATTCGGGACAAACAAAAAATCACATAGCCTCATCACAAAATGTTCAAAATGTAGTCCGTTATTGTCCACACAAACTTGACTCGATGAATCATGGAGTCTCGCGCTTGACCGTTTATCGGATATAAACTTGATTTCAACCTCACGGCACCTATAAATAGTGCCGCAAAATGGGTTTCTTTTAAATGACTGATAAATTGCCAGGCCTGAATGTTTTTCATTACGCCATAGACGTACGTACAGTTTCTCATACAAATTCAGTCACTTTTTTTTACAAACATTACAAACCGTCGTGAAAATAAAACAAAGGAAATCTGCATTTTTTTAAAATGATATAGGCCATTATGGGTTTAAGCAGAGACACCACTTTCGCAGTCACGTAGTATGGAAAAGGCTTTATAGTATCACGAAACGAACAGCCTGACAAATATGGTTTCCTATTTATAATTGTCGCAAACACGACGCGGGTTGAATTATAACATTGCACTCAGACGATTTATGACGGTAAATAAGGAAACACGATAGTATTGAACAATTATATTAACAAACATATATACAAGGCAAATATTATGAAAGATAATTATATAATACGAGTGAATGACGAATATCGTATCTTGAGGGCTGCATGGCTATAAGGAAAAATATCTAATAGAAAAGGAACTACAAAGGAGTTAACAACTTACTGTGCATAATATCGCAGGGTGGCGAGTATTGTCGTCGTAGGCGTAGATGTAGATATCTTTGTGGATGGCGAGTATTATCTTCCAATAAGTCGGTGTATATTTGCTGGGTCTTCTTTACTGGCTACCACAGCCTTTCAGCATAACCGTCGCACTATGACACACTTAGACGGTGGACGAAGACATAATAATTTTGGAAAATGCGGAGACCCTTTTTCGCTCCAAGCAGCAGATGTTAACGGGGTATGGGGGTGGTTTGAAAAGAGGTGGGTGGAACAAATTAGAGATGGGAGTTTGGGAAGATAACGGAATGAATAGGTAAAAGAAGAACGAATAGGAATGAAACAATAATTAAGAAATGAAAGCTGATCCATATTTCTCTAATTGGAATTTTTACAAACTAATTCTTTAAGGAAAATATACTTGAAGTGCAATCCACTTTATTCTTACAATCTTTATAAATAAAGAAAAAATGAACTTTTATACAAATAGTTTGACAAAGTCAGGAATATAGTTATATGCAAACCTGACCTCTAACGAAAAAGCACCCTACATGCCTGCAACTAAAATGTAATATTAATTTAGATCAAATAAATAATTTAGAGCAGAACAATTGAAATTACAAAAATAGTTTAGAATACTAAACTTTTGGTTTGAAGGCTTCCGTGATTGTTGTCGATGACATGTTGTTTTCCGGGCTTTGTTTGATTTATTTTCGGGTTTGTAAAGAATAAAGTTTTGTTGATAGTTATGTTTATAATAATGAAAAACTGCTATAGCAGTTGGTAGTTAATATCAGTATTGAGGAAGTGGTTTTGCTGAGCTTTCTTCTAGTTAAGTATGTCTGATCTTACAGTGGTTAAATAACGGAGCATTCAAGCAGCATAAGTAGATGTTGACTTTGAGATGCCGTCGCCTGCTGCTAATTTATACACTAGCTTTTAGTAGGTACAAGAAGGAATGAATGTGCAGCAATACTAAGAAGTAGGTTACTAGTTGTACGATCATGTAGATTGGCTATGTGATGGGCTATCTTGTTTATCAGTAGATATTGCACGTCCTTATTAACGATAATTATTACTCGTGCTTGGGTGTTCATTCTGTTTCTTTTTTTATAATAGTTCTGTCGGCAAGAAGCCAATTCCCTTTTAGGGGTCGAGCACTGACCAGCATTGTATTTATTCCTTTGCATTATACAATATTTGTTAGGAGCCGAATACCATCATTATTATTGCCAGGCAAAAAAAAAATACCTAATAGATACCAGAAGTGGGATATAACTCATCTGACCCATAAAGCTCCATAAAAACATCAACTTCGGAAAACACTTTTTGCGAATGTACAAATCCGAACAGCTTCAATAATCCTCTTTGTGGTGAAACGGTCCCTCTTAGTTGTCAATCGACCTTAGAACAAACGATCCTGGAGCACACGTCACGTCTGTCTAACGGGATATGAAAGTTTTCAATTACATCTAGTTGTGGCCTGGTGCCTCGACATTTAAATCATCCAATTATTAGATTTGAACGTTTTTGATAAAAATGTATACTTCTGCGTCCATTGTATTAAATAGAGAGGCTTCCTAGCACTTAGGGGCAGACTATTAGGTCATGACTTTGGTGTAGATGGCCATATTGCCTGCATAAAAGTGGGCAGTATGTGTTCTGAGCAACGGTGAGTTAATTATTATTGTGGAGCAGAAAAAAATACCTAACGACATTTCTGCGTCATCTGTGTGTTAATGTGGTTACGGTATAACCGATTGCAGCGTCCGGTATAAAGGAAGGTAGGATTATATAATTAAGCTTTTGGCGCGCATACCTAAAGTGTCAATGAAGACGAACGACCACCATTTTATTGGTGACTGACAAGACGTGTAAATCTACAATATTAACATGGTTTTTCCAAACAAAATCAGTGACCTAACACAGCTTCTATGCAGTTTATAAATGTAAAAGGTGGAATAAAAGCAGAATGCAATTCACAACATGCTTTCAGTAGCGTCATCAATTTGCGTTACTTTTAATAGCGAGATGCCCCAAGATACATATTAGTCGGTGATTTGTTCTAGTTGGTAACTCGCCTATTACGCATGATGTCTACTTTGTTTCTTGTCTAAGGTGGCTGACATTCAGCCTTTAGCGTCAGCCGACAGATGGCACTGATGGAGTCACGCCACCTGCCGATTCGCAAAAGAACTCTCAACGTAGACATTCTCTGACGTAAGTTCAATGACATCGGTGTTCCTAACACCTTGCCACAATGTTATATAGAAGCATGGGAAGCAGTTGATCAAGTAGGTATTCAGCGTAGTGACTACTTGTAAAAGGAACACGATTTCGGATAGCTAAAAAGTAGCCCAGTGTGGATGATGACAATCAAAGGGCGGTTTTGGAACTACGAACATTGTGTCGCAAGTGCCACTTTCATTGTTTAACTGGATGCCGCAAGTAAAATAAATGAAGCCGTTGGTGTAAAGCTCAAATTATAAACTACCTACAAGAATGTCAATGGACTATTTTATTTAAATAGCAATGTATAGCCCATTTCCGTAATGAGCGATTGTACTTTGCTATGAAAAGACAGTGTTATACATTAAGACCAAAGTAAGAGTGCCAAGTACAATTTGTCACAGCCCCATGAATTTTTTATGCGCGTCTGGCATGCAACACAATGCATGAATTACAAGAACAATCACTGTCCAACGCTTTGTCGGCTACTCTGGCGCATAAATTATTTACAATGTTTACCTGCTTTACGTTCGATCACCGGTAAGCACGCAAACGTGTACAACATTGCCCGGTATGATCGCATAGAGCGCAGTGCTTACCGCAGTTGGAGGGTCATCACTACTAATAATTTAGATGGCAATTTTTTCCGCACATCACGAGCCACACCCGTTCCTAGGTCCCGTCAGTCCTGTGTCAAAGAAAAATGTTTTTGCGTCGTTTTTAACACTGTACAAAGTAGGAGCGGACCGGACGAGAAATGCCACAATACAGAAACGGCATTCATATGTGAAAACAGCAACCACTATTAATCTTGGGCTTTCGCTCGAAAGTGATTTGTCATAAGTTTTGCACGCCCAGCGGTATAATAAATTACAAAATATTAAATTATGTTCTTGACTTATGACATTACAGCAAATGGACGTTCCAGTGTCGAATGGTTTTAAGTTTGCTTTTTACGACAGCCAGGATGACGGTTTTATCTAATGCTTATGCAAATAAGGCCGACCCCAGGGGCCCGTGTTTGTACTGTAAATTACGGTAAACAAATTCGACGAGAAAAAATTGTATAGGAATTGGTGTTCCAGAAAGCGGAGGCATGGGACCCGTAAGAGGTGAATTCGACGGGAAAAGGAGATTAAATGCAACTGGGGATTGTCCGTTAATTCATCACGTTCGTCGAAAGCTGCGCCAGGGGATAAGGGCTGGAACAGTCCTCGAAGGTTTGATAATACGTAACTTACTTTTTCGCACTCCGTTAGCTCCGACTTTCTGTGGTGTATAGACTTTAGTTCGTACCTACTYGACAGGACATAATTTGGTAATTAATGATAAGTATGAAACAATCCGGCATTTTCATCAGAACAGCTAAATATGACTACAAGTTGTCCGYYATTAATTATCCAGTCAACGTAGCAATAAAATTAATTGATTCTTATTCCTGGATTAATCAAAGATTCCACAGTTGTACGTATGTTCGTCTATATTTTTTTATAATAGGAGACAGAAGAGAGTAATCATACAAAAGTATGAATATTCGATCCGATCACTATATAGTGATGTAAGTAAGAATTTAGATGGCAATGCCATCTGTCAACATCACACTGCCATAATGACAAAGCCACCTAGCTGCCATTACGGGATCTACTTCCTAAAGAAAGTGACCTGTAGCCTGGCAGATTGGCATAGATATGCATTTCAATGTATGTCGAATCTTGCCCGTTCGCAAAAAGTGCCGTGGGGGCCTGCTGTCAAATTGAAGTATGCACGTGCGTGCCAATTTGTCAAGCTACAGGTCACTTCCTTTAGGAAGTAGATTTCATAATGGCAGCTAGGTGGCTTTGTCATCATGTCAGTGTGATGCTGACAGATGGCATTGCCATCTAAATCCTTACCTACATCATACCAAGCCTTTGGTATATAGGCAAAACCAGTTCTATGCCGTGCTGTCTGCACTTGACCTAAACTACACTGATGAGCTATAATGATAGCGAAATAGATCTATCTGCAGTTGGTTGCGGTGCAGACAGCACAGTATAAACATGCACTTTTTACTATGTAGTGATTTTCACAATAGACATTACAAGAATTTGAGGAACCCAAAGAAACCAAGAAAGTTGCAAGTTTCAGAAGTAAGTCTGTAAAATATGTTGGTGTACTAGAAAACAAGAAATAAAATAAAATGAGTGAAAACCTTGATCATTAAGTAATAGAAATATTTAAAAAATGCAATAACAAAAATTGCTGATGGCAAAGAGATGCAAAAAACTTAATAATACTGTATGTCACTAGATACTTAGTGTTACTAAGCAAATCCAGAATTTACTTTCTAGCTCCTATTGAACTGCTTTGAATTCGCTTCATACATTAAACTATATATGAAATATGCAATAAAGATAAAGGAAACATAGTGTCTTATTTAGTCAACCCTATGCATTAATGAAGAAACGGTTGATTAAAATTTCGCAGAAATGATGTACATTGTGCTGCCACACAACAAAATAAAATGATTCAATCTCGTATTTTTTCCCACGGATAGCCTGTCACTGTCAATTTCGTAACACATAATGTTAATACTATATATTAGCATATTACACACTTCTGTATAAGTCTGCTGTTTTACTGAAATTTATGAGAATAGTGGACATACTCATTGGGTTAACCTATCCGTTCGTATTACACGTACATGTTTATTTATATGATTAGGTATTCCAAGGATTTTGTCAACACAAAATATATCATACTTTCATACATATGTGTCAAGTGGAATTATCCTGTCTTGTAAATGATTGCTATATTATGCTGAAGAATGCCGAACCACAGAGGCGGTATGCAAAAATTTACCAATTTAGTTTCTAATTATGCAAATTTAAAACACTAAAACCAGTTTTAACGCTTAAGAAATCATACGGGGTACTGCTACAGTCCAAAATCCCGTGCTAAAAGGCTCTTGTATAAAAACTCTTGGAGCTCGGATGCAAGTAGCTGGCTTTGTTGAGAAAGTTAAAAGTTCCGACACGGTACTGCCGGATACGTAACACTTTTGCTGCTCGTCCCGGATCATCGCTTCCAAAAAAGTGTTACGTGCTTCCAAATTAAGCAACCGATGGGTTGGGTGCTGTTTTAACCTGGGATAATGAAGCTCATTTTTCCTTTAAAATTAAGTTAGAATTAATGGTTTCAATCTGTTATCTGACCGTTAAACAAACCGATATTGCTTCAGATGATTTTTATAAATGGTTATTCTATCCGACATTACCGTGTCGGAAGTAATAACTTTCTGAAAAAAGTCACTATTTGCATCCAGAAAAGAACTTACATGGCTCATTTGTAGCTACAAAAAACTGTCCAGCACGTTGAGTAAAAATGTACGTACTATATGTTAAGCAGGACATTAAATCGCACATTAACTGGCACCGATATAAAAAAATAATGAAAATGCAATTTAGCATATAGTTAAACCTTGACTGGTTAGCATACAAACACAAAGTGCTTATTTGTGTATATCTAGGCAGACGATATAATTTAATGCTATATGGCTTGATAATCCTATAGTCGACTATCAGCAGTGGACCGTAAAATTCCCCAAATTAATGCATATCAATATTTGCTTTATACAGCAACACATTAGCTAATTCAATTCACATACCACTGCAGTATATACTTCTGAAAAGCAAAGTGAACGGTATGAATTTATTCAATCATAACTATATGTTATGATAGATAAGAAGATTTGTGATTTGTGCTAATAAAATTATTTTGCCGAATTTTTGGACAAAAAGGTTCCGGACCGAAGAGCAACATCACCAACACCTGCAGAAATTGATACGAACACTAGCACCATATTTCAGTGGAGTAGGGCTATAATAAACTGTTTAAGCACTAACGAAGCCGTAAGAAAAAGACTTAAAGGAAGAGAGGGAAATTATGATATCTTTTGAATTGCCAATAATGATCAGTGCTATTGACAAAAATTACTTATTCTCTTGTTGCGTAGAGTTCACATTACTGCTATTATTAAAATAATATCGCCAGACCGACTAAACATGGGTACCGAACCACCAAAGGCAAGTTCAGAAATGTTGCTTCGTTTCGTGTATTTATCCATGTCAGTTACACATATGAAGTATTTTACGGATTTCCACAAAACGTTGGCAAAATTTGAAAAAAAAATCAAAGTTTCACCTAATTTACAGTTTAAACATTTGAGTGGTCAATTACAACAATTTTTAATGTTAATGTAATAACGCAAAAACATTTCAAACAAAAAAGATTGTCGTTACTGTATAGAATAGCAGAGTAAAACATTACAATTCTAATATCTAAACTATCTGTATATTACTAAAGATAATTTTAAATTCTGGAGTGCTTTAAAATATTACATCGTAGATTTACTAGAAGAATATAAAAAACGTGGTCATATGACGGAGAATTAAGATTTTTTCATACTGTAGTACATACGGCATCATTCTGCTGTAAAAGAATCCATTTAGACTACAAGTATTCCAATGGTTGTTATTCTTTACCAACATGCGTATCTTTGAATGAAATTAAACGCAATGACATCAACTGCTTAATTATATATTTTCAATTTTAGTTCGCTTCGTTAAGCCTAACGTATTATGCGCTGATACTATTTGATACTATGTTCTGTCAAATATTATTTCATGTCCAGGATCGAGAGTTACAGCGTGTTATGGGCGAAATAATAAGCGACTAAGTTACAAACCCCATTAGCTTAAGAAAAATCGGCGTATTTTTATATGAACGAGTTATAGCAGGTTTCTCTTCAGAAAAAAAACATTCCTCACTGTGCAAGAATTTTATCAACAATGTGTCTCGTGCATTATACATTAAGAAAATGGGCCGGTAAGAGGCAACATGTACTGGAGAACTTAAATGATGACTATTGATGACGGTGTAAACATTTAGTCCTTGAACGAATAAAAGCTTTAGCAACCGAATAGCATCCACTAACTTATCATATAGAAAGTCTCATCCGTCACGTTGCAACAGACGTTCTATTTTATTAAGCACTGCCAAAATATTGAGCTTCTTAAGACCTTCATGCATAGAAGCAAAATATTGTGGAAGCCTTCTCGCTACAGCACGGTGAATCAATAGCAATTATGTAATTACCTACATTTTATAATAGGCATCAGAAATATAAAAATATTAACTCTCGAGTAATAAAACTCAAAGGACTTCAATTGCACTCGCTATTTCTCATGAACAAAGCTTAGTTTTCCACAGTTGCTGTGATAGGCAAAAATCATTTTGTTGAATTTCATAATATCTCTTTCTATTTCTTACTTATGGCTCAATTAATTTCGAAAACGCTCTTTCGCAAGATATAGGTAGTTGTATTTAATACACACACCAATAACACACGATTTTCTATTGTAATAGGTTTGTAAAACCCAAGAATGCTTAAAATGACGTTTGGTTCCATACCGTTCAGGTGCTTACATCACACGGACTCTAGTGATTGAGCGATGCCTTTTCATTAGAATCACGTTCGAGTGGAGCGTGCACTCGCTTTGATGTGGTCTGTTGAACGACGCAAACTGCACGTCTTCGGTTTGCGTTAAACGCGCCCTGCTTTGTAAACGTCAATGTATTGACTTACAGGCAGTATGTGAACCAAATACCATTGCGTAACCTCACCGCGGCTGAAGTTTACCGGAGCACTACTTCATCACCCTGTCAAGCAGGAAAGCATAAGCGGAGGTCAAAATTAATCGTTTAGCCCTTAAAAAGAAAAGTCATCCCCACTCGCTAGTTTTGACAGTCGCTAAACCTGCAGGCAAACCGACAGCAACTACGTACAGAAGCTAACATACTTATCGATGCGCCGATTGGTGTAAGACCAGTAAGAAGCTAAAAAAACTAATAATATGTGGAGCTTCCAAGATAGCAAATGCACTCATGAACGCATCTCCTCATTGATTCAAAGATATAAACATATAGATTATACCTTAGCAATCAAACTGCTTGTTCCGCTGAGTATACTGGTTCCTTGTGTGGTTTAATAGTTATAACTTCATATTCACTCTGTTTCTTTTTGAAGAAACGATTGAGCTCTTCGTGCGCTACACTATTTTTTTCCACGGATGGTTTGAGCGCCTTTATTGGTACTTGTGGGAATAAGTGATCCGTTAATTCTGCTCATTAAGCGCTGGTTCGGCGAAGTCAGTGTTTCCTTAGCGTGTTGCGATAGTTTATGAGGTCCAAGTATATATGAGTTTTGTCTGGCATCCCCTTTTTAATATGAATTTGGAAATCTGAACGAACCTTTAAGCTAGCACATAAGCTTTTGGAAAGTTTGGCGGTGATGTCTTATATTCAAATTTCCAACATTCGAAAAATTTTAAATTTCATTTTAATTGTATTGAGGTGCCTTCTCGGTTTCTAGGAGCATAGGAATTCCGTGAATTCTGTAGTTGAGCTATGTACTCAGTGGATGTTCCTACAGATAGCAACTTTTCGCCATGGAAGAGTTGGTATTTCTTTTACCATTATTTGTTCCATGCTATTTGCTCTTTGTGTTCCTTGGCATACTTGCAATTAAAAAAAATCTGAATATTCTTACTAATATTCTTGCAGCAAATAACCTGTTGGGCTCAGCGTATTGAGCTTTGCGTTCCAAAGTGGCCAACATGTATGGTCTGGATTATTCGTAGTATTTGAGCACGACCGTCTCTAAGAATTCTCTTCTTACGTAATGTATTAGTATTTGAAGTTCTTGGTCGGCCTTCGTGTCATCATCGGCTATGTCTTTTAGAGTATTGTGTGAAAAGGAACCAATCATTTCGACTTCCAGGTCTTCCACTATGAGTGTGTCATCAGGATCAAGGTCAACGCACCTGCTTAACATATCAGGTATTGGAATATCTTATTTTTGTATATTCGTTTGTTACATAGTGTGCTAGGTCAAACGGTATCTTTACCAGCCTTATTGGAGCACCATGCAAAGGTATTCTTCAAATGATTTCCAGCAGCTTGGGATCTGTTTGAATGGTTAGTTAATTTGCATAAATGTATTCCCTGAATTTGTTGCAACCTAATTCTATAGCTACAGCTTCATTATGTATTCGTGGATAGCTTTGTTGTGCTGTTGAAAGCACTCTTGCTGCATATCAGTTGATTATTCCTTTGCGGTCTTCAMTTTCTGTCTACTAAAATCGTGACCTCTTCATTAATATCTTAATACCCCAAAACTGACGGAGTATATATATTTTTGTTACTTTCATGAAAGCTTTTCTCTGTTCTTTATTCAAGTCCAGGTTTCAAGTGGCTTGACATATGGTCAAGGAATTTGGCTTGGTCATGAGTTTTTGTCTAACTGCATCTGATCGGATTCTCTTAATTATTTTGTCTTTCAACAAATTGTCATGGGAGTTATCAAACTGACATTTCTTCGTTTGTTCCTTAATACTGGTTAGGAATATATCGAAAGTTTCACCTTCCTTTTGCAGTATTCTGTTAAAGATATAGTTTTCATAAAATCAAGTCACTTTTAGGCGTAAAATGCTTTGTGGAAGCTTCCTTAATTACTTCTATGCGATCTTGTTTGGTGTTTATGAGATTAAGAGCCGGTTGCACAAATGTGGATCAATTTGATCGCCGTGTTAACCTAGGATTAAACCAGGTTAACACTGCGATCAAATTGATCCGCGTTTGTGCAACCGACCCTAAAGGTATTGTATATGGAAATTGCCTCTGGTCCTTATATTGTTAGTAATGTTGTCGCTTGAACTTTGGTTATTTTCTTGTCACAGTTGAGTTGCAATCGCCTATCAACTAAATTGTTGCAGCTACTGCTTCCATGTGGCGGTCATGTCACTTGCGCTTCTTAGACATTTTGGTAGTCTTATGTCAAACGCCCCTTACTCCGCCTCTTGTGGCATCCTCATCTAATTATGTCACAGGTTTCAGCAGCATGTAACAAGTCATTATATCAGCAGTAACAATAATAATTGACATCTTGTGATTGACAACTGACGACATCAACTGTGTTGCTATACATACGTTACAGACGGGTGAGAGATCTTAAAGTATGGCGACCAAGCTAACAAACTAATATAAAATAATATACATTAATTCTGGCTACGTATGGTCGGTCACTGTCATATTGAAAAGTGAATTGGAGAGAGTATTCGTGTTCTTCATCACATTGCACCTGCAATAATCTTATTCCTTGCACCCGCTCCGATGAACCGACGATAATATAGTTATAAAGATCCGTCCGCGGCGAAAACGTGCAAACTTGTTGGATGTGACGGTCCGGTTGGTTCCGCCACTCGCTGTCACCGAGATAATGCAGTTTTAAACCGGTCGGTGTAAGTTAAGCGCAACGGCTGATTTATAGAGTTCCGTGACATGAATGTATTCATTATAGGGTCCGCCTACCCGTATCAGAATTACACGCTTAATTAGCACTATCAGGTAGTGATTTTTCAGCACCTGATGTCTATCCTTTGCGCAAATTCCTTTGCACATTTTCGGAAAATGTCAAAGCTCTATCTATAATTAGCACACGAAGAGGGATTCCATGGCACTTCTAATACTGATTTATATAGCCTAGTACCCATATGAAGCTAACAGAAGCACTATGACAAACGCGTGCTCTATGAAAGCAACGTTCAGTAATCTACTGCAGCCCGCAACAAATGATAAACATTCGATTTGGTAAACAAACTAAAGACCTGTCAGCGACAGATGCTTATATGAAGTTTTAAGATACGAACAATGCCACGCAAAGCTGAAAACAATCGTCTCTTGATACCTTGATTTCTAAGTATCTTCCATATATGTACATTGGCTATGCCTGGTTGGGCACCAACTCGAACATGTAATATAAATTAATACTGCTGTACATAATTATGGCCCATTGTTGCACAATATTCCAACTTATATCCCTAAATTCTGCAACAGATCAAATACCTGTGTATAAATAACGACAAATATGGACAGATAAAATCCAGTAACTTGTTTCTAGGTTTCTAGATTTGAACCACATGCCACACTATTCAGAGCCTCTACTAGCACCACGTCATTTATTGAGAGTATAATACTAGATGTTCATTTTTGAAGTGACATTTGTATGTAGTGTGACAGATCATCATGAAGACATTCACTCTAGGAAATGCTATCAAACCGTAAAAATTATATTGAAGATCAATCGTCAACTCGAAAAACGTATAGACGACTTCGTGAATTTTACTGAACACATAATCGTCCATCTGAGCAAACTATTGGTCGCAATGTAATTTGTTATAATATACTACTATCGTCTAACCGATATAGTGAATTCTGACTTAAGTTGTAAAGCTTGCGAACAATGTGGAGTGGGATTAGTTGGCAATAAAATGAAAATTAAGGATTCCTCGTTTCGCCCGTCTCTTCAAAACAGATGTCGCGATATAAATGGATTTAGGGTGTTAGGACTAGCACGTAGAAATAAGTACAAATACCGCATTGTTGGCAAGAGTTACAACGATATAAGATTCAGCTTGCGAAGGACGCAAAGCCACAAAACCATCACTTGACAAGGCTCATTTTTAACGGGTTTGTCAATAAACAGTATTGGGTATTTCAGCTTTTTTTTTATTATACATTCCGAACGATCCAATTGAAATAAGACTGCGTGTTTTTTTAATTTCTTTCAATATTGCCTAGAACTTGAGATATTAATTAATATAAATTAAGGAATTCCGTTGTGATGTCATAAGTGAACAATCAGGTTGTACCGTGTTGAAAAGAGAGAGATAAACAACAATCGAAGTAAGTAGCAACATCATGTACAGCTGACCACTGACAGATGAGCTGAATCATCTGTAAACGCGTTTTCTATGTGTTGTGTTTGTTTTTTCTGTTTATCGTTCGTTGTTCTTGCGTTAATTAAGCATCATCAAACACACCTTATTTCTGTTAAAAATGGGGCTGAAACTAACGTTACAGACAATGGAGGACGTCACCGGTGATCAATATGAATTTTGTCAAAACATTGATGACATTGATCCGGACGGGACTTTGTGTTCTTGGTGAAAGCAGTGGTAATAATGTGCAGTTAAAATTTATGCGAGAATTACAGTGTGGATGACACCATGGCATAGACGTAATTATTAACAATTTTATGCCGTTTGCGAAGGTGAGTATTCACAAGTTTGTCCGGGCAGTAATATGACATTTTACAATTAAGTGACAATATACAGAAGCTGCAGACAGCGCTGAACTGTTTTGAAAACACACTCACCTGCATGCAAGCATTTGGCTCAACATTCGTTCTGAAAGGACATACTGTTTATGTAGTATGTGAATTTACAACATACTTAAAAATTCAGGTAACGGTGAAAATCAGAAGTCAAAGAAGATGCCGCAGCAACAGAACTTTAAACATTTGTAGCAATATTACACATACATTATAAACTTAACTTCKTAACTTACAACTTCGAAAATAATAACCATACATAAAAAAGGAAGGACAGAAAATATTAATTGCCGACCCATTTCTTTAGTTCCTACTATAAGCAAAATATTTAAAAAACCAAATTGATAAATTCTTTGAGCACAATGCATTATATTCACAATACCAGTTCGGATTTAGAAGTAGTTGATCAACCACTTTAGAACTAACCACTCTTAGTGAAAGAATCTTGTCCAGATTCGATCAGAGAAGCCATACACTAGTTTCCTGTCTAGATTTTTCAAAAGATTTGACTGTGTAACACATAGTATATTACTAAAGAAACTGAAATTATACGGCTTTACTGACGATAGTGTGGCCTTAATGGCTTCATGCCTGAAGCATAGATATAAATTTGTTGTCGGTACCCAGACAAAGTCAACAAACTTAGCAACTAGGAGTGCCTCAAGGTTCGGTCCTGGGACCAACGTTGTTTGTAATCTTCGTTAATTATATACCACTCTCACTAACTGAGACTAATTTTATATTGTTCGCAAATGACACTACAGTGTATAATACTGGTGCATCTTTGCAGAGTTTGTATCTAAGTAGTATAGGGCTCCAGACTCGAATAAATAACTGGTTTATCAAGAATAAATTAACAATTAATAATGATAAAACGCAAGAAATCGTATTTTCGCTGAATAAATGCGTAGCTACTTATAAGCCAGTGAAGCTGTTAGGCGTATTTCTTACCTCTGGACTCACTTGTGAAGCTCATGCTAACTATATAAGAACTAAATTTTCAAAACACCTGTACTTGTTTAGACAATAGGTGTATACTGTTTCAAATCTAACATTGCTAACTGCCTATCACGTCATATTTCATAGTGTAATCTCCTACGACACTGTCGATGATGTCGATGTCAGGATTCTCTCAGGCTGCACGTATCGAAGTAAAAGTGCGTTCTGAATGTTCAAAATTTTGACAGTACCTTGCATTTATATTAGGCAATGTCTTCATTCACTCATCAAAATAAACAGGAGTATAATTCTTTTGATCATACTTACTCCACTAGGTATCGGGAATTGCTAAAAGCTAACTTTTTAAGGCTGACCCTCATTAGAAACAGCACTGACTATTTCTGTATTAAATTGTATAACCTTTTACCACCCAAAGCAAAGAAACTCGATTTCAAGCAATTTATAATTTTTGTTAAAAACTTGTTAGTTGAACATGCCTTCTATAGCGTGGATGATTTCATACGCCACTTCACGTAATTGTTCTTGTGTACATTATTCGGTACTATGACCTGTGTAAAATGCTCTGTATTAATAACACCAATAAATATATTATTGTTATATTAAGACGGCCAACGAATGTATTCCTCCTGTTCCATTTACGACCGCCATGACAGATTGAGAATTATCGTTAGTAAACACGGCCGTTAATTCTATAAGCGCGGACAATCTAATTACTTATTTTTGGTACTAAAACACCTTGCATGTTTCGCTCTATAAGGTAGGAACGCACGCAGCCTGTCACAAGTTGCGTGACGTACTAAAACAGGAATTCGATTGGCGTACACTTCCATATGCATAATACGGCACATGAAGCTATTTATTACTAGGTGGAAATGAATATTGCATGCATCGTAAAATTGATGACAGATTCACTAATAGGCGTCGAGCGGTACCAAAAGGAGGGACAACAAAATAAAATGGTTGGTTTTCGGGTTAGTTTATTTTGTCACTGCTGTTACTTTTATAGTAATAGTGTACCCTGACAAACTGATATAATATCGGGTTAAAACTCAAACAACTACTGTCCTAAATGGCAAGATTCTATCTTTGTAGTGACCCCAATTGTCTGTTGTATAACTCTTCAAGACTTCTTGAAAGCTTAGATTAAAATAAACACACGGTGTGATTACCCTTAGTATATGTATTCTTCAGCACATTTTTACGGAGGCCTTAATTATTAGTCTCTATATATGAATACTCGGGAGTTCAAACCGTTAAAAGGCATACGCATTATTTGCCAGTTGGCGAGGTTTTTTATTACACGACGACATAAACATAAAAGTTATCCAAGATTTCATTCTAAAAAATTAGCTTTGAAGAGTGCCATTGGTTCGGCCGAAAAAAATAATATGGGTAAATCATTGCTTTAAGGATGTACCTTTGTTGGTCCGTGCTCTAATCTTCAGCGAATAAGTAAAAAATTAGGCATATATAGAACAAGAACAATGAAATGTAGCAAGAAGAAAAAAGAAATATGTATGTATACATCCGGCCAAAATTTGCTTGTCCAGTCGGGACCTCTTTTGAAGCGGGGAGGGTAGAACCATTACGAGAACATATAACGAACATAAATTTCGAAAGCCAATAAACGCTGAACAGATTTACTCTCCGTTGAAGCAACACATTTGCACAGAAGCGCCGCAAATAAATGTGAATAAAAATTTAGTGACGCGACCCTTTTTTAAAAAATTTATTGCTGCTACTCCGTTTTCGACCACGTTCGCAAAATTCAACATGCACAGGAATCGAAAGGGCCATATTCTTTTAATTTATTGATTCTCCGCTTCAGTGTAGGTATTCTGCATGTGGCTTGCCCCTAATGCTCGGAAATCACGTTCTTAGGGATATTTCCCAAATGTATACTATCTCTCAGGTGCAGCGCTATTTTAATGAGATAGGAAAAGAATAAAAGCGATCCGCGGCTTGCTTGACCCGTACGATTACAGGCAGGCTCTTTAGTACTGCACGGAAGCACCTCGCTCCGCAGCGTCTGGAATGACAAACAGACCGAGGCGACTTCTCGTTTCAAAGGATGCGCTGCAAAAACTAACGGACCCCGGAACGAACGTAATTGCTTTATCGAACATACCTTTCACCATGATGTTACTGTTGTATTCGTGGAGGCATGTTGAGACTCAAAATCGTTACTGATTCGATGACACAACTTTTTCAGTTCAAGTTCGTTTGAGACATGGATTATTTAAACGCTCTTTATATAGATAAATATCCATAAATTTTACCGCACATGTTAATTATCATTCTAGTGAACAGGTACCTTTGTTTTCTAACAGCGCAAGCGTTTTAGTACGATTTTCTATTACAACAAAAACGTAAATAGACGGATTATTTAAATTACGTATGCATTAATTTGAAATAAACAGTTTTAACATTTTAGGTAACAATAATATACGCTATTTTACCACATCCAGAAAATGCAATATCTCAAAGCTTTAAAAGACAATAGGTTCAGGTATTATCAGACTGATCTTTAGTCTCGGGGTACATTCTGTGCATTACTAGTTATATGCAATGCCACCCTTCGTGCCAGTAGAATAACATCATGCATCAGTAGAAGTGGAGCCCTGTATATATAAAGCCTTTGTAAAAGTGCCTATCTAATAAAAATCTTGTTTAAAGTTCCCTGTAATCGACCAACTGAATGATCGCTCTAAATTGGGTGTGATTCTGGCCCGATACTTTTACTCACAAAGTCACATGTCATTAATTTTATCATGCAAGTGGGTGGTGGAGACAACTTTTAATCCATCAAATTCGAAATGTTAGCGAGACCAACGATATCGACAGAAACAGATACGAGGTAAAAAGTGAATGGGGAAACAAAATGATCGACATGCCCACAAGTACAATGATTGTTTAAATAGGTATAGTCCGCGGATATTATTACAATCCGGTGTGTTATATTAATTATAGTATTGATTATTCAGCAAAATTTTTCGTAGACGCACATTGGGCAGATTCATCAGTTTAGGTGGACAAAATTTAATTCAAAGTTTTGACTTTCTGAGCGGTACGTTGTTATTATTAATTGCTAAGTCGCTTAACACTAACATTTCATGCCTTACCATATTTGTGAACACATAGTACAACGACTAAAGAACTGCTGTTTACAAAAATGCCATTCCCTGCAGTGGGATTAGGCTAACATACTGTCCTTTTATTATGTTCAAAATTGTTTTTGAGATAGTAAAACATATATTCCCACATTCATTATTGGACCTACTTTATATTTACATGTCAAATTAATGTTATAATTTGCAAATTTATGTTCATATTCAATACAGCAAAACTTTATCATTCCCAAGGATGTTTTTTAAAATTCATTTCGCCAGTATTTCTAGTTTTTAAATGTGCCGCAGTTCATATGCGATTTTTTTCGTTTTAGGTCAAATGACCTGACTGAGCCGGAATTCATCGATCAGTCTGGATCATCATATTATGATACAAGTACAAGTGAAGTGTTAGTTCATTACATAATAATATATGTTAAGGTATCAGGCGATATAGAGTTTATTAAATAAGGAGTTATTCTTTCAATTCTTTGAAAATATATATTATTTTTTTATTAAAAACTATAAATTTGAGTTAATTCGAGTCGTCAAACGGGATTTTAGAGTTCTGTCCACGTATCGATTATTTTGCCTACTATGAGATGGTCAAAAATTGTACATACAAATCTGAGAATTGGTGCTTTAACTTTCGTGGGAAGACCACAAGATTCTCTGGATTTGTAAAAGAAGTTTTGAACAATCTGACATTTCCCAAATTTTATATTATAGCGGGCATAAAAATGATTTTAATTTTATTGAATCACAGACTGGAAAGGGTTGGGAAATGTTGCTGATTTCGAGTATTTTTTCGTAAATAACGTATGATTTTAAAGTTTTGGGAAAAATCATTGTTTGGATTGAGTAACAAAAATGCATGTAGCAAAGCAGGTCATGGAAATAAAATGTCACCCTTCATGTTATCTAAATAAACAATGCAAAAATTTTTGATTTCTGCTTTGCAAATCGACAATTTTTGCACAATCAAAGGATATGAAGGAGGGAAACCATGTATAAACTTGCCTAAAAGCGGTCGGCCCAGGGTTATCAACCAATTAAGAGAAGCTAGACTAATTGACACAGCTAAACACAAAATTGGAACGTCACTACGAAAACTGGCCAGAAGATTTACTGTTGAAAAATTACGATGTTTAGGACCCTTCCAAGTAAGAAAATTGTCTTACGGAAAAGAAGGAAAGCTCAAAATAGATAGAGGCTCAATCAATTAGAGATGTTGCCACGCGTTGAGACGAGTGCATTTCGTCAACAAGTTGATTGTGAGGGACGACGAAAAAGTATTTCACATTCTCTAACAGTAAAACAAAGGAAAATGTAAAATGAAAAAAAGGTGTGAGAAAAAAATTTTGGTGCTGTTCGAGGCGAAGGCTTGTACAGAAAGCGTTATATTAAAAGATGTCTCTCTAAACTGCTTCAGTTTGTGAGGAGAACCACATCAAGGGACTGGTATGAAGCCAACATCAACTTTGTATAAAAAAGAGACAATCCTCCTAGAACCTCAGGCTCGCCCAATCGAAGAGTTCTGGACAAAATTGAACGGTGTATAATAATGGATGGAAGCAGAAAATGAAGAACAACTGTGCTGCCGAATTTTTAGAAAAAATAGGGAAATGGTCGTCCAAATTTTTTCCCATAACTTTCGAATCATACGTTAGCTCGTTTGAAAGTTTTTGATCAACACTAAATATGTTGAAGCCTTCCGTCGACGAATTATTCATATAGTGTGCACTGACATTTTAGTTCAATTTCACAACATACATTTTAGGTGATACAATATACTTCATTCAATAATAATAATAATAATAATAGCTAGGCAATTCGCGTAATTTAAATTCTACACAGGAAGTGCCGTGAACTGCACTAAATAAACAAAAACAAATCACTGCTGAAGGTGTAGAAGCGTGACAAACAGCACCTTAAGGCTTAAGGACTGTAATTTTGAATGAAATGACGGGAGTGAATAAGAAGCGTGTAAGTATAGTGTTAAGGTCAGCTGCAGTAGCACATGGCAATAATCACGTAGAGGTAATTTGACTTTATGTCTAGTGTGAAGGGAGACGAGAAGTAAATCAGACAACGTACACGCAATAGCAATCAGGGCTAGCACGATTAGTTTACCTTTCTACAAGACCTTGCCGTACATTTCACACACAGACTTCAACAGTAACGCTTCTAAGATTTATACCCTTCTTCACCGATTAAGCTAATTATATTTAAATGTGATCCCTCAACGATTAACTATTCAAGCGACTATTACAACAGGTAATGGAAAACCATTAAACCAGCTAATGCAATTGATTTTACCGCCCTGTAGGCATGGTAGAACGTGCCATTACCGGCGCTTTCTGAAACCGCGGCTCGCATCAGCTGCAAATTATTCCACCACTCTTATTTTGCAAGGCATTTTTCTATGTCAAAGACGAAGAGTTCCTGTGTGCATTCGGTTCCAGTCAAGTGAATAATATTTCTTATAAAAAACAACAATAAAGGGCAACCCCATAAATTTCGCGTTTATCTTCTGAAACGCATCTAAATCGCTTTGAGGTATTCGGGCGGACATATAACGCTTGGATGCCAGACTGAAAATATGATGTTACCTCGAGTTTTTCGTTAATAGCGATTTTGAAGGGTGTAGTGTGAGCCATGAGTTTTATGTCAGTGCGTGAAGCATACTTTATTAAACAGAAGGTTTATTCAGCGCATAATGACGTTCACGTTTCGACGGATATCCCCTGAGCGGTTCACAAGATGAATGTACTTTGACGAAGAATATTTTACACGACGGAGAGCCAACTTCAGGTTATAATAATATTAAGAACACATTAAATTTAATTAATACGATGTACGGTAATTGGACCCCATTTTTTTCAGAATTATGAATACTTGTAGTGTTTTACTATTTACATACTTCATACATGCATCAAGGTTGGTATAGCAGATACGTATCTTCTAGTTCAGGCATGTGTCAGAATTTGTAAATAAACCACCTGATAAAGTTTTGTTTCAAACTAATATGTTGAAGAAAGTTAGAAAGTTAAGAGTGTTCAATAAAGCAGAGGCGCAGAAAGTCCAGTTACAGCACCATTCAATACTGCGCTCAAAATTGTATGAAAGCCTGGGCTTAGAGGAAGTCTGGTATGTTCTGCCCATTGCACCTACCAATCTCGTTTTTGTGTAGATATCCGTAAGGGTTTAATTAGGTGCTAAATCAGTCAATTTTGTAAGACGGGTCCAGAATGCATTAGTATGTTTTAATAGTCTGTCTAAGTAACGGGGAAAATAATTCCATTTTTTTACCTCTAGGGTATAGTTAGGGTCAAACCGTTCATCTGTATTTGTATTTCCAGACAAAGCCTTCTTAATCATCATCAATTAGATCAACTGCCAACAGTATAATAACATATTTTTACAGAATGTTAAAATAATTCTGACGCACAGTTCCCTACTAATTACAATCTGCAATTATATGTATATATCTGGCTAGAGTCTACTTTAGGTTTGGAAATTTTAGTTTCAATTACAATTCATCTTAGGTTTGGATGTTTTTCATTCAACTGAAATTCGAGTTAATGGATTGGATGGATTCAATTTCACAGAAAGTATTGTTTAGGATGGTGTGAACTAATAGCGCTGCATCTTGACTTTAAAGTAACACAGGACACGGGTTGTTATTAATAAAACGGGTAGGTATGTCTGTCGTAATGCTTTTATCCATCAATTACAGTAATAATTTGTCTTCGGTGTTGAAACGGACAAAAGCAGTCACAAATTTGTTTGCCATGCTGTCTGTACTAGACCTAATCTACAATCAGGAGCTATAATAGTAGCGAACACATCTTTCTGTAGTATAGACATGCATTTTAATGTACGACTGTTCCTGCCTGATATCAAAACGTGCCGTGGACGCCTGCTGTCAAGTTGACGTATGCAAGTGCGTGAAATACAGGCCACTCCTTTAGGATGCAGTGTCCGTTAAGGCAGCTAGGTGGCATCGTTATAATGTGAGTTTGTTGCTGACAAAGGGCATTGCTAACTATTTTTTGCTAGCATCATACCATGGTGTATAGACAAAACCAATTCCAGGGCACTAGACTTAATCTGCAGTGATGACCTATAGGCGGTGAGCGAATGCCGCTTTGCAGCGCCTCGCAGCGGGTAACTCAAACATTTTTGGTGGGTAATCCTAACCTACAGCCTTCTGTCAAAAAGCGGTTTAATCAAGGAAAATAGATAGTGATATATTTTGGGTTACAAAGCATACAATTTGATCATTGTACTGACGGGACGTATAAAAATAGTAACCGGCAATATTGGTAAATATACAGAATACCGTACTTTCGCCAAATAAAGTGAAATCTTGCACACTCCTAGAAAACAGTCTTTCGTAACATGAATATCCGTTTCTTGGGGTCATATCGTATTTTCGAAGTGTGTTTCTCCCTGTAGGTGCTGTATAGTGTCACATGCTTCTTTAATGGTTCCTTTAGGTTCGGTCGTGCCACGCGAGTGTTTTCATACTACTCAAAAAAACACTGCTTAAGCACCAAAATGAAACCACACTCTCGAGTCGTGAAACCACACCGCATAGGAACAACATGGTGCGTTGTAGCGCAGGTCCACGATAAAAACTTATTTTTCAAAAACCAGACGCAACCGCAGGAAATTCATTTCAAATTCATCTTCAGAGGGCAATGTTTTAATTATGTGCAAAACTCGGCGATTGTCCGGTATTCTGCACAATTAGCGCAATATTAAGTAGAATGCCATACCTACTAATTTTCTCCGTGGATGCTACTAATCCACAATTTGCGACGTTCTTCTTCATGAAGTTTGGATGGAAAGCAGTAAAATTTAACCGATTTGTCTGTGTTTGCATAACTGTTGCAGTCCACAACACAGCAATTTTGTTTACTTGCACGCAAAGAGCATACATATTTTTCAGCACTCTTGTTGATTACTGTCAAAGAGTATATCTACTGGTGTAATTCTTTGATCACTAGACAGACATAAATAAGAGAATTAGTTAAGTTAGGCTACAGTAGTTGCAGCATACACCATACAGCTGACAGCAAATGTATTTACCCTACAGTAAACTGTAGTTTACCCACCAAAAATGCCTAGTTTCACCGATGGTGGCGTCATTCGCTCATCGCCTATAGGCAATGGAATTAAATATTCTAGCGCTACGGTGGTGCGTAAGTGAACTACATTCTGTTGCATTATTTTACGCGGGAAAAGTGGCAAAGCCCGTAGTGCGTGTTTTAACCATTTATTACAGGTACTAGTTTGAACACACAAAATTAATTATTATAAAACAATAACACGTCACGTGCAAAATGCTCGTATATTTATTTATGTAACAGATTGTACCTAGAGTAGAAGCCACCAGGTGGGGTATCGCTAATGTTCCATCGCTTATAATAATAGCCAAAAGGATCGACCTATAGCTGGTTGCGGTGCAAAATACATATACATACATGTATTTTAATGGTTGACAAACTAACACACTAGATATCTAAGGTCTTCTGCCCTTCTTGGTTCAGGTGATTTTTTTCAAAAAGCTTCCTAATGCTGATCTGCTTTTAGCACAGCTTTTTATCATTATTACAAAATATTAGGAATAGTTGTATATTTCAGCTTTTTATTCTTCTTTTAGAACCACACTTTTCTTTCTTATCTTTTCCTGCTTGATATACAACAATATGAAAGAGATATTCTGTGGCAACCTGATGCACACTTGATTTGCTTAACAGAACAAAGTACTGCCTGTTGCAAACGAACCTATGAAGTTTTTGAATCCACACAGCAAAAACCCACGAATCTAGAAATTATTGATAGAGGAAACGATATCCAATACGTACGTTGAAGTAACATGCAAATAAAGTGCTAAATAACACATAAAAATAACAAACAGTTTGTATTTAATGAGATTCTAAAAATCATGACGACAAATTCGCTCAACTTTAACCATGGATTATTTATAGGTTTATACATTCACGGCTGCATTCCGCAACCATACCGCGCATCTGCTTGGATTGAGAAGATGTTGACCATTTATGCATGTGCATTTATAACATATACCAAAATGTTTAAAGGCTGGAGTACACTGTCACTTAATTTACTGATGAGGTATATACTACAAATTTGAAAACTCTATCGAAATTTGTTCAAGCCCAAGAACTAAGCACACCATGCTCGTTGAAAACCGCAATAGTTTAATTGAAGTTGAACGTACCTTTGCTAATACAACAGCACGGACTTCTAAACCATTGATCTTACCTAGCTGAAATTAAACGCCTGACCTACCCCATATTTTGTCAGGGTGTACGGTGTACCGGAAGTATTTCATTAAATGCACCCAGCCGTTTGACCCCATTTTTAAAAGGAGCTTCCGAGGAGTAATTTTCAGTTAAAACGTGGTTAAACCTTGCCGAGGTGATGATAATCGCATTTGTGAACCTTCCATGGGCAGGAATAATGAAGTTTCGGCGTGACGCATAAAAGTTCGCAGGATATAACATTCAGCTTTGCCCCGCATTTATTAAAATAATTTAATGATGCGACGGTGCGGGAACCTTTGATGAAGGTGACCGCGGCAAAATTGAAAATTACGAAGTTTTATCACCGTAGTTCATGCTTTTTAACAACATTCTGAAACACCCTTTTTCTGTAAACTTTACACAGAACTGTCGCTTCCGAAAGATGCGCGGTCGCAGTACCACTGCATCATAAGTATATACTGGGTGTTTAATAGGTGTGGTGTCCTCTGATTAGAAATTTATTCATCTACGTAAGGAACTGATAAAAGTACAAATATATCTAAAAGCACTACATATAATGCTCTACAGCGAATAATAATTAAAATCACTGTTAAGTTTTAAGTTTTTTAAGTGCTTATAGCCCACTTTACAAAAATTGTGATTAACTAATTTATATAATTAATATTTTCAATAACCTTTCTAAGGATCAATTATTCAAAATATATAACGCTTTATCCTCTCTTATCTGAATTTGGCAGTACGCTATATTAGTGCTGACGTAGGTATCGGCCATTTGGTTGTGCACGTCAAGGTCCTGGATCCAAACAAACCGAGTTATTATACTTTGTGTAACGGGAACGTACTGTTCGGACCAACATTATACGTTATGTACTTATAGTACTCATTAAAGTTAAAAAATGAAGTCATTACCTTATATACGCAATTTGCGTTTCGTAACAGAGCTATTTCAAAACGGAATTTTTTATTTTCCAATGGCATCAATAAAAAACTTTGGGGGAACAATAAACAAACTCCACCTCATGACGTCGCAACTGTCATGGGTGTTGTCAAAATTGACACTTAACCAACTTAAGCAGCAGTTAAGAGTCCAAAAATTTTAGATTTTTATTCAATTTTTCCGATTTTCTTGTGTAGAAGGCGGAATCCACGCAAAATAGAAAACACTGTATAAAAAACTTTTTCACTAGGCCCCTTTTTGCGCGCATTAAACGTTTACAGAATGAGCCGAAGGATAAATGTGAAGTAAATGAAGGCTAAATGTAATTTTGGTTTGTAATACTTACAAAGTAAAGCAAAGGAGTGTCAGCTACTCAAACATACACAGTAACACTTTAAAATATTGTTATAACTACAATTTTCCACCGAACACCGAGTTCCTAATAGCACGGTATGACAACTTGGTTTGTTTGGATCCAGGACCTACATCACATTTATACTGCGTATTATTGTTTACTCACCTCTATGATGAAAAAATATAGATTGACTAGAAAGTGTCCAAATGTATGCTACTAAACACGACTAGAAACTCCGCAGACTACTTAGTGGTTAAATCCATAGCTTGAAAGGTTTTCCTTGTATTCAACGTAGATCGGCGATTAAGAAGACATTAACTCAAGCTAAGGAAATAGAGCTTTCATACCAGGGCCAGGAGGTATTTTCTGCCAAATAAGTGACTAGAATTCTTTACCCAAGAGTTTTGTAACAGCGTCCAGTTTATCTCATTTAAAAAGGACTGCATTTTTTTCTTTAAAAGCTAATCATTGTTTTAAAGAATTTTCTTCAAGTCAAAGATGTCTTTAGGTTGATTATCTCATTACTGTGTTAGCTTATTATATAATGTTAGATACCAGCAGTACAACCGATATGCTTTTGCTGTTCAATCTAATACMGAAAATATATTAATTTTGTGTCCACTGAATACCATTCTATACAAAGAACGCTGCCATTCTGTGAATACATGCAAACTACTAAACTAAACAGTCTTGAGTGTACTGAAAAGCTGGATTGAAAACCAATACTACCTTAATATACTATAACTGTTATGAGTGAGTACATATATAGGCAGGTATAAAAGAAACGCAACACAAACACGTAGGTGTAATAAAAACACAACTTGCACATAACTCTTTTTTGGCACACAATAAATACATAACATAATAAATTAAAAGCAAGCTCAAAGAGACAAGCTTTTTAGAAATAGTGTCCAAATTATGGGTTACTGAACAGCACCTCTGTATCTTATAAAAGCCCAATTCATGCGTTTAGCGCATTATTTATCAAAATTAATAGACAGCCTGTCGGTTTTAGATTACAATCAGCAAAAAGTGTAAGTGATTGTTTGCAGCTTGGGGGCAGATATACGAGATTAATTTGGAAATACAATCCAGAGCGGACATAACGTCCTCCATCCTGTCAATCGAGATGATGCATTACGTAACGTTATACAAGAAAATCGTATTACTCATCGCTTGATTTTAGAGCGCATCAGTTGTGGTGAGTTGTACGAATGAATAAATTTATGTATATTATGATAGGGCTTCTGTATAAGGCACAAATGTGTAGAATGGCAACGCTGGTATAGAACAAAAGCTTTGCGCAGCTCATTGCTGTCACAGTTTATTTACACTACAACATCGAACTGGTCGCAGATATCGACTATCACATGGTAGTGGATAGCGAATATATGTCAATGAATTGACATGATTTATGATTACAATCTGGCTCACCGACAGAAATTAAAGCGATGTGCCATTTTCCAATAGACCTTTGTTTAGCCGCATCAAGCTTAATTTTATTTTTCATTGCACAGTTAAAGGATCACGTTCACTAATCAGCTTGTCTGTTAAACCTGGAAGTATGTTTTAGACTGTTCCGAAGCACATGTGCTTTCTCAGATGACTCAAAAGAGGCAAACAGCTTTAGGTCATCAGCGTAAGGCAGGCAACAGTATATACTTAAAAGAGTAAGAACTCCTTGGACAGTTCACATGAAACATTAGAACAAGGAGAATCATTCCAGAAGCACGTCGCCTATTTCCTAATAAGGAAGACAAGAAAAGAAACGAGGAAAAAAATGGTAATTGTTTAGAGTAGAAGCGTCCCTAAATGGGAAATCATTCAAAACTATTTGAAGATGAAAATAAAACTACTTTCCTTCATGGAAGAAATGTGAAGAAAACAAAAACAAATAATATTGGACCACACTTAAGCATTTCTAAATCTTACAGTTAATTTACTTAATATCTGTTTTGGTGAATAATAACGGGCAACATTACACAAGCAGTACAACGAAAACAAACAAGCAATCATATATAGCTCATAGTGCACAGAAAGGCACCGCACCCCTAAGGTAATGCTATGGGAAAAGCTGTTGCTGATGACAGCAGGTCATCTTAGCTTTTCATCAGAGGATTCATCTATCAACCCTTCTTATGAATGTGGAGATCCCCGCCAAACAATTGGACATATGGTCAACAGATGCCCCCGTACTTTGTGAGTAGAGGATTGCTAAATTTGCACCATCCTCCATAGGCGCCAAGTGTACTTAATTAAATTGACATATGAGTCGACGACCAGACGCGCAAATTATAAACAGGCAGTAACGTGGAGGCTCCACCCATTATTATTATTTTAGGTCTTGACTATCCGATTATGGTGTTATTTAACGATTTACTTACTCAAGCTAAAAAAGAACGCGTACACCACTGCATATTCAAATAGAATAAATAATTATTTGTACCTGGTAATATTGACTCAAATAAGCGCAGACGATTATACCCGTGCCGCAAGTCTACCGAAATGTTTAACCCTCTACAAGGTAAAAATGTATGTTTTCTAAACAGTGCCTATGAAAAAAAAAACAAATCTATGAAACGGTAGAACTAAGTAGTACTAAGTCGTCACCAATCATTAAGGAAGCTCATCAATTCCAGCTAATGGTAAAATAAGGTAAAACGATACTCGTAAGCGCATCGCTGACAGTGCCATTTGTAAATTGACCGTATTTAGGAGAATTCCCCTAAGGGTCTAAAGTAAAGGAAAGCAGCTTCCACGAGGCGGTCGTCGCCTGTGCGTGTGATAATTTATTCTGGTAGCTTTGTAATTAGATGCCTAACACATCAAAGGCGTTTCCGTAGGGCTAGGTTGCTATCGGGGTGTAGCGAATGTTCTTGACGATGTTTAATGCCAACTTTCGCCTACGACGAAAT
Source organism: Rhyzopertha dominica (assembly GCA_025024175.1). Lineage (NCBI taxonomy): Eukaryota > Metazoa > Arthropoda > Insecta > Coleoptera > Bostrichidae > Rhyzopertha > Rhyzopertha dominica. Next base: position 16,834,126 of record QCXZ01000064.1, read on the forward strand.
AGCAATTTAAGAAAAAAATTGCCTTCCGGCACAATATGAATGTGGCTATCCAAAATGGCGTCCAGTACACGACAGCTGATCGATGACCCTCACACAAAAGGTTGCCAAATATATTGCGTATCTTTTATAAAAATCGTATTCCCAGGGAGTATGGATACACCTTTTCCCACAGATAACCACAGCGGCGGTCGAAAATGTGAAGTCTGCACGAAATTAGTTGAAACTATTTCTAGTGCACTACAGAAGACAGCACATCCTAAAGTATATATAGGCCCTATAACCTCTGCAGACTTACGATATTTTTAGCTAGATGCAGCTCATTCATTGGTGGCAAACAAATATATTTCTGTTATTTTGTGTTTGTTTCTGATTTGTAGTTTCTGAAAGCAACTTCGTGTACGAATCGTAAATAAAAACTCTATTTTATTATTTCGATTGTTTATTTTTAGCCTTAGGAAGCGAAATCCATTGTAACAATGAGGTAATGTAGACCTGAGCCAAAATTTGACTCGTTTTCTGTTTATTAGCGGTACGTACTCTACATTTAGTGATCATTTTCATTAAGTACTTCCCGTTAACTAAATATTAACGTTGAGTATTAAAGAGAGAGCTTAATGTTATTTTCGTATAACCCGTAAAGTCATAATTGTACTTTGTTATACTATTTGTTGGTTGTAAATCCAAGAAATTGTCAATTATTGCAATAAACTGGTTTTAGTCCATATGTAGCGGTCGTTTGGTGTACATACAAATGCACTTTATTGTAGTGTTTCAATATTCCTTTAACACTTGCTTCGTTTTTGTTTTCGTTGCAGTACTACTGTTATACGTGGTGGTGTACGAGTATGTCATTATGCCAACAGTAGCGTACAAGTTTAGTATTCTTAAATGAATAACCTCGTAAATCACGTCCTGTAATCAAAAATTGAATGTCAAGCCTTTACTCATTCTGGTAGCGTTAATATAGGAATGATGTATATTATAAATTAAATAGCTATAAAATGTGTGGCGCCACTCCAAACACAAAATATTCCTCAACGGCCTCTGAAGCGGAAGCCCAGAAAAGTAAATTGACGATGTCAGAAGGGACGAAAGGAGACTTTTAGGATGTACAACAAAAAAATTCCAGCGAATCAACTTCAAATGGCAAAACAGTAGTGGACACAAATAAGGGAAATACGGGAAAATAGAAGATCTGAAAAGGTAACGTACATGTGCTGAAAGTAGCACATCACAAATTGGAAGCCAAATACGAGAAAACTGCAAGAGAAGTGTCTTGTTGACAAAAAATCGGAAAAGGTGGTATCACTGGATATTCTTTGCACTGGATGAAACGCAATAAAGAGTGGACTATTATAAGGGAAAAAGTTATTTGTTACAACCTTTTAAAAGGACTTGCCTCTACCAGAAGAAAGTAAGTATTTCGTCGCAAATAAGTTAAGCGTGACTGATTGTTTTTCAAGTATAGCAAAATTTATTTAAGCAGGTGTACTCATGCTTGACGGAGGCCCACCACTGTCGACAGCTAATTTATCTCGGTTCCTTGCTGCAAGCTACACAGCAAATTACAAGCGCTGATTCGGAAACACAAACTGAAACCATTCATTAAAATTCTTTCCTGCCGCGATTGTTGGTGTCCATTATGGCGGTAGGTGGTAGTGGTGTACGCTGTGAAGCAGTTTGCAGCCGCTTCGAACACGCAAGTTCCGCACGCGATAGAAATAAAACAGAAGCTCCTTTATCTTCGTTTAATGCTGATGGAACATAAAAAGCGACCGGCTGTGCGGGCGACCACTTAGGTGAAAAGAAACCCCGCGAGCAACAATCGGCGCTTAAATAGCAAATTGACGAATTGTGATTGAAGGGAAGCCAAGCTTTGGTCAAGGACCATTGAAAGAAGAGACCGAAGAATTTTGCATGTTTTCAAGATGAAAAATCTTATTTTATGCAGGTTAGCTACAATGGCAAGTAATAAATCCAAAAAAAATTGAATCTATGGATAAGGTTAAATATCGAACTTTATCCAGTTAAAGCATAATAGTTAATAACAAACTAATATCGACTAAAACAAATTTATAATAGCTGAATAAAAGAATCAGTGAACACTAAGACATAATAACACTAGTTTTGACATGAACAAATGCTCTCGCATTGACACAGTAAACACAAGAGACTCAGTCTAGCGGTAATTAAAAAGTCAAAAACGTATATCAGTGTTTGCTGTGGGAGGTCAGTAAAGGATGTCTGCCAACGCTTGTAATAAACGCTTTCTAGGTCCTCATGTGTTAGGACCCACCATTCCGAATATATATTTTAGCATTTCCGATGTCCAATAGCATTAAGGTCAGAACCATTAACTAGCTACTCAATATATAAGTAGCGTTCAGCTAATAAACAGCCAGTCTATAATATATGAAGAGACAAATATGGTTTTATATGAATAAAATATCCTATATTCAATAAAATACAGTACCTCGTTCGAACCTCATCCAATAAGAGAGTAATCAGCATTATTATCTCTGTCAAAATCTTTTTCTGCGGTCTATTTTGATAAATTAAAAGGTCAGATGAAGATACCAAATACAAAATCACTGGTGGAAATTTTGTCATGGACAAGTCCATTTGAAACACGTAGTATAGCTAGAACGAATATGACATGGATTAATTAGATGCCACCGCAATTTTAACAAAAATACCTCAAAGTGCTGTGTAAAACATGTCCATGTCAAAAAAAAAGGAAAACATTGAAAATATTTTCGATAATTAGAAGCACCGTGAAAAAAATGGATTTAAATGAGCATTGTTATTTAACAAAAAAGATCTCTTACAACACTATATAGATTACTGACCAGAGACAGTACGAAGCGTATGTACTTTTAAGGCTATTTAGTTAAGTAAATATACGAGACATGTTTTTTAAGTAAGTACCGTTTTGTAATTAAAAAACGACGTGCAAAGATATCGCAATAATTTTATCTTACATGAAAGCCTGTACCTTAATCTACTTTTCTACATAATTTCCGTGAATATTGAGGCACTTGTCATAACGTGGCACCAGTTTTTGAATACCCTCCTCACAAAATTCTGCCGCCTGACTTGTTAACCACTGTATCACAAATGTTTCGACTTCGTTATCGTCTTGAAGACGCTGACCACCCAGTGCAGGAACAAATGGTAGTCGCTGGACGCCAGATCAGGGCTGTATGGAGGATGATCTAGAGTTTCCCATTTAAAAGATTTGATGAGATCTTTGGTCCGATTAGCCACATGTGGACGGGCATTGTCATGTAGCAAAACGATACCCTTACTCAACTTGCCACGTCTTTTGTTCTGGATTGCAAGACGCAGATTGTTCAATGTCTTACAATTAGACGCTGCATTGATTGTCTCATTACGAGGCAGAAACTCCACTAGCAATACTCCTTTTCTGTCCCAAAAAACTGTGCACATGATTTTCCGGGCAGAAATTGTTTGCTTAAACTTCACTTTTTTGGGTGATGATGAATGTCGCCATTCCATGGATTGTTGTTTCGATTCTGGTGTGACGTAGGCCACCCATGTTTCGTCACCAGTAACAATTTGGTCTAAAAAATCTTCATCTTCATTGTGGTACCGCTCAAGGAAAGTCAATGCACTGCCTAAATGTTGAGTTTTGTGCAAATCCGTCAACATTTTCGGAACCCAACGTGAACACAATTTCCGGTAATTCAAGTTCTCGGTCACAATGCGATACAAAACACTACGAGAATATTGAGGAAAGCAGTCGCACAATGATGAAATTGTAAAGCGTCTGTTTTCTCTCACCTTTTCGTTCACTTTCTGCACCAAATCTTCATTAACGACCGAAGGACGCCCACTCCGTTCTTCATCACGCACATTGGTGCGGCCATCTTTAAATGCTCTCACCCATTTCCTTACCATTCCATCACTCATAATGTTTTGTCCGTAAACTTCACAGAGCTCACGATGAATATCGATCGGTTTTACGCCTTTAAGCACTAAGAAATCGTATAACAGCCCGTACTTCACAATCGGCAGGACTCACGATTGTCGGAGGCATCTTAAACACTCAGTAAACAACGTATACAATGAAGAATCAAACTGTAATGGCGTCAGTGCGTAGACAAGAGATGTAGGTAGCCAGCGCGCATGCGCGGAACGCCGACCGTAGCGCTGCGGCGGCGGAATCGCAAAACGGTACTTACTTAAAAAACATGCCTCGTATTAGTAAAAGATGAGAAGCTAAGTTTGTCAGGTAAAACGAGTATTTTATTATTTTAATTAAACGAACCGTAACACAAAGACAACCGGCGTCTCCCAGGATATTTTTTGCGAATGACTATGTAGAACCGTTGGGGTGCTTCTATTTTATAATAATATGTTTCGTTAGTTTCGGTTGTCGGCAATGAAGCTGTCAAATTAGGACCGTCTTAATCATACCCCAACTCAACTGGGTTAATCGCTTCTTTTTGCTTATTCGTTACGTCAGCAGTCGTTTTTATTGGGAGAAAAGTTTAAAATGAAACCTGTGTTGAGTTGGTACCAGGTTATATATGTGGCTTCTTATCATAGTATTAAAGAATATATTTACGCCTTTTCTATTTTTTGTGCGAGTACCTTACCACGCAGAGAAGGAATTAAAATTCGAATGGCGAGATTCAAATATCCTTGGTGGCCGAATCTTTGATACATCCTTAAGTTTGATGTGGAAAGCTCTGTTTTCAATATGTAGTGGAGGAGTTAGCTAACTTTGGCTAGAATAAACATGGTAAAATAATTAAAAGTAATTTTATCTCGCTGAGCTCTTTTTGCTGGGCTTCTTCAGTGGGCTCAAACGCCAATTGAGCAATCGACAATGTAGGTCTCTGTGCTTACAGACTATATGGGTTGATACGTTGTAATGACTCATTACCGACTTTCATATAATTATTCCTAATGTGCGACGTAATAAGGCGTATACACTTCAAAAAAACGCGACAGTGAAACGTTTAAGCAAGTCAAAAGGATTGCTATGGGATTTTCGGAAATAACTTAACTCTCGATGGGTGCGATGGCAAAACCGAAAAGAGAGGAAATAGAGCGTCACCTCAAACTTCGAAGTTACATAGTCAACACATTCACTTCCTTAATGACGCTATGACAGACTCTGGAGAAAATGCGTCGGTTACTTTGCTTAGTCGCTGGTAGACCATTAAACAAGGTGCTCTCTACCGACAAAAAAACTTTATAGTCCAGCCAATTAAAAACCTTTGACAGCCGACGCCTGCGACATCCTTCGAGCGTAGCGATTGGTTGATGGTCTTGGCCGGCATCATCTATGCTACAGGAAAGACGTCGCTGGTATTTATCAAGCGAAACGCTATAATCAACGCAGCCATCAATGCGCCATTCAAACATGTTGCGGCAGTGAGAACATTGGATGTCCGCCAAACTCGCCCGATCAAAACCCGATTGGTTGTTCGATTAAATGTGTTTTGGAGCGCAAAGCCTCAAGAACACAGTAACATCACCATAAACGCACTCAACACGGCTGCAATATCTACCTGGAACGAGATTGCGGTTGAAAAATGTGTAACGGTTGCCAGCCGTGCATACTAAGGAGACAATATTAAGCACATAAAAAAACTTTTTTGTTTGAATTTCTTCCTTATTTTATAAAAGCTCTCCGTGTCTCAGTTTCGTGTTTTGCTATTATTTGTCAACGATGAAGTATTTAAAAAATGTCTCAGAACTTTTTGGCCACCCTTCATTATATATAATATGTTGTATGAAGAGTATAATATTGACGTTAAAAGTCATAATCGCGTGAACTATGATAAAATGTTTTGCTCGTCTAAAGGCATCTTGCGCAGCATATTCAACGTATCCGTATCGATCAGCGTGGGATGCAGTTCATTCCAATTTAATTTTACGGAAACATAATTTAGGCAGATATTTGCATAAATGATTAATTGCCTCGTTTAATTACTGTTGCCGATTATTTTGTTCGAAACCGTCTATGACACATCGGTTTTAAATGACACGTACACGTAATGTTTTGATATTGAAAGCACGTCGGTGAATATAACTTGTCCCACTGCACAATACTCTCTAAATGGTCTGCCAAGCGGTAGCGTATTATTATTTGCACACAACTCAAGTTTTTCCAGTTTAACTACAAAAAAATACAACACATCCGTACAGGTGGGCAATATATATTATGCTAGGGATTATATATTGAAAACTTTCTGGGGCGAGAAAAAGTTTACGAGTTTTTAGCAAGTTTAGTCCAGTGGAAAAGCGTATTTCAGGATCCCGAGGGTGCGACGCAGAATGCTGAAAGAGAAATACAGGAGAAGTACAGTAAAACAACGAGATGTAAGAGTGGAGGTGCATACTTTGAATAATTTTATTAATTCCACCATCAGATTAAATTTACTTTGGCAGGAATTCTACAGCTCTTCACATCCTTGGAGAGAAATAAAGGTGCGCCGTGTTTCGAAACCGTTTCTAATAAAATTTAAGTAGCTTCGGCTTTCAGGAAAACAATAAAACTTCAAGTACTTAATACATACCAGCCCAAGCTCCTGGCAATAAGGAACACGGCGTTTCTGTTCCACTTCTCGTTCTAGGGTATTGCGTTGTTTGCAAAGGATTTATTAAATTTCTCAGTTTGTCCGTGGCATTTGTTCTATTCTAGTCGGCGACCGATGTTTACTCTTCTGGCTCAGTTAACAGTTCAAAAGCACTAGTAGCTCTATTGACCATTCACAAACACACTTTGAGAAAGCAACTACTACATACGGGTATATCATGGCCAACTTAGACCTAACTATGCCACTAACATTTTTCCTCGTGTAAGTACGATAATATAGAGCTATACATAGCTATGTAAAGAGGGGTAAAACCTAATACGTTTTGATTGTTTTAAATATGTTTACATTACTTAACTCATCAATGGACTGACGATTGACTTCAGACTTTTAGGTAGTGATGATTAGGTACACTAATTGTTGCTGTGCTTATTGCATCTTTTTATGCTAAGTAATTAATGGAGAGGAAGTGTAGTTCGAAAAATTCGGACATAACGTGTAACTAAGCTTCAAGTTTAGCTTTTGCTCCTGATAATTCAAAAAGTATGAAAATGCTGACCATATTTTAGACTAATTTGACAAAAAGAAAACACAAAACATGAAGAGCGAGAGGTACAGGACGTAATTGAAGAACCTTACAACGCAAAGATCGCTGACTGAGACTTTTGGTTCTAAGGGACGGCTTCACTTTTACTAGAGCGCTGGCAGACCAGTGGATAACGGGAACATGGAAGTCCTATTGGGATGCGGGGCGTTTAGCACCGAATAAATTTTGTTTTTGTTTTTATGCCTTCATCACCTGGTGCTGGCCATTACCATTGAACATCGGAGGATCTCCTGGATTGGTACAGAGGACCAACACAGTTGAACCAAGAGCAAGACCAAGAGTGACTATAGCATTGCGTTTAGTAATAAATCTAGGTTCCATCTGGATATTCACGATGACCAAATAAGTGTGAGAAGGCGACCCGATGGAAGACGCAATCATTGCTTTTGAAGTAATGATGTGGGGGGTATTGCTTATGGCAGCAGATCACATCTTCGTTAGAGAAAACAAGACCGTCCAGCGTTATATCCAGGCAGCAGTGAAAAAACATGTCTTACCCTACTTCCGCATCCTCCCAATCCCTTTTTTGAGTAAGGCAATGCTACACCACACGTAACCAAAGTTATTATTGGCTACTTTAGACAAAAAAAATTGTTGCTTTAGCTACCAAGATTTCACGACATTTTACCTATCGAAAACGCCTGGGACATACTAGAAACAACTAAATTTATACCATCTTCCACTTACTACATAAAGCTTAGAATGTAGTCGATCACTACCGTTAAAGAGTCTATATATGGTATCAAATTCATTCAATATAATTCCGTTTTTAGGTTCTTATTGACCGAATCTTACAACATTATTGTTTGTTATCTAACGATTTGCTTACTTTTCTCCAATAAATGTATTATGCACACCAAAGTGTATCAATTATCAGGTTCCGTGAAAAAAGATTGTAAAGGCATACACAAAAATCAGGACAAGAAAGCCATTTAAAGCACCTTAGCGTTTGTCCAAAGTAAAAAATACTGGTACATTAATGGTAGCAGACTATTGAACTTTTAAATAATAAGCTCATCTATCAAATAAAATCTACACAAAAATGCATTTGTACTTACAACATATTAAATAGTAAAAGTGTGAAATTAGCTAGGTGCTCTTAAAGAAGCATGTTATTTAAAAAAGTATAGTAAATAGTATTCTTTCCAGGAAGTTACCCCGTACTCTGTGTTTAACGTAATATTTAACGATAAAATACAAACTTCAATAGCTAACAGATGTAACCTAATATCTGAAGGTTTGTTCAAGTTTCTAGTAGGATTTAAAATTCKGAATAACAGTGCCACCTGTACGACGTCAATGAAAATCACATGTTACGATATCAACTAGTAACCGAATTTTAGCTTTGTGGGATTAATTCTCAATTATACGCCAATTATAAAACATCGACCAGTGAAAACGAGCCCGGATAATGAAAAGTTTCATTTGTGTCACCGGGACCTGCGGAATCTCGTTTTGACGGAAGCACAAAGCCGCATCTGAATTTTGTTGTCGACATGTCCAGCGGCAACAGCGGGCAGTCAGACATAACGAGGTGTTCCACAATGGACATGCCGATGGCCCTCGGGCGAGCTGTTGGCTCGTACGTGCCTCACAACTTTCGCTTGTTAGTAGCCAGCACTCTTCCTGCTATCCTTGGGTTTGGCTGGGGTATCACGAAACGGACGTCGCATCCTGTGAGCTCACTAGCCAAGAAAAATAACGAATGGGCGACTTACATGCAACGTACTGTATTCGAAAGACAAAGGAGGGATAACCATGTTCTGCAAAGGATTACAGGCGCTGCAGGGTCATTTTTGCTAACCTTATAACTAGACTCTTCTTTATACCTACAAAAAAACTATATATGTATAAAGTATATTTGTTGGGGTGGACACGTCTTTCCTCTCGACTTGGGATGCATTTTTTGTTGCGTACTACCCTAAAAAGTTCTAGCAGATATTATTTAGCGGTGAAACAGAGTAGATATTTACCTGGGTAGTCGGCACGAATACGGAGAACGCACGTGCATAATTCCCATGCTTAGGTAGATGTTTACATTAATTTAAAAAACGCTTAGTAGTTAATAATCATGCCGACCAGGCGCATATTTCGAGAATGCACTAAGGAAACTACTTAAATACCGTTTTTCAACTGCCATATAATAAAAAAGACAGTCGATAAAAGCACATTGTGTTGCATGTCTTAACCTAATATTAGATAAAACTCTCAACCAATCAGATATTCGCAATAGTGACAAAATTACGTCTATACCATGTCTAGGTTCCCAGCAGAGGCGGGTGGATAATGCCGTTAATTGCCACTAGATGGCAAGATATTCTCTACATTACAAGTTTCAGGTATCGTGAGTGGTCCAGTGTAATGGAAACAGCCTAACTTAAGAGTATTGAACCATGGACGAGAGAAGGTAAGAGTATACTGACCTATGGCCTGAGAGCCTTTTTCGCTATAGTTGGGCATAATGAAGCGCATTAAAATTTCTATTTATGAACAAGACCTGAATCGTGCAACTTGATCAGCTTAACGTAAGTAGATAAGCTGTTATGCAGCAAATAACAGGCTCGTTAATTTGCTGTAAACCGCAGCGATAGCCGATTTATACGTATAATCAACCAGTTCTGTTATTTGTGTATCGGCTGTGTGTCATTTAACATTTTTCGAAATCCTATTTTCAATTTTCAAATTCTCTCGTAGGCTGCGACAGAAGAGAACGCGTTTGAATTATAAATAAAATTTGTGCATCGCGTTTTCTGTGTTATTAAAAGAAGTATTTGAGCAGAAATTAAAAAAATTACTTGAAATATTAGAAATATCTCGCGAAGCAAGTGCGAATTTGCTGCCCAAAAATTTCCACAAGTATCGCAAAAGCAGAAATGTAAAAATTGTTAATGAAGATGTATTGCTAGGATACCCCAGGGTAAAATCAGAAATACTTTCACCTACTTCGCAGCAGACAATGTTGACACTTCAGAGTTGGCGTTCCAGATTGTGTGGTTTATATAAGTGTATTTCAAACATTACATTTCGTAGATACGATAGTTTATTTCCGAGATGATAATCTAAAGGCTGTATACCAAAGAGAGCTAAAATTTTTACTGAATAGGAAGTAACTAGATTTCTTTTGGGAGTAGATGATCATACTTGGTTGCTTAAAAGGTTGAAATAGAAATTATTGTTGAATGATTTTTCAAATATTGTCCTTTAGGTTATACTAAATCCTTAACGCCTTTGCAGGCATGACAAACTTATTCATTTGATTAAATGATTTCGAAGGTTTTGGTTACACTGAGGTATACTAAAAACAAAGGGAGTACAGTATTGGTCATTCGGAATAAAGGTCTTCCATTTAATGCGTATGCTTATTGGCAATAATACGCTGACCTGCGATCTTTCAAACTGGAAAGTCGGCGAGTTTTCATTAGTTATAGGAATGGCAAGTGTAAAAAACACTAGTTGTGGGCGTTCATACCATTGAAGGTGCCCCAAAGAAAATTGCCGCGTTTTAAAAATGGGAAAATCGGCTACACCATTCTTATGGAAAATCATGGTGATCTGTTATTAGTGAAAGAACTTGCAGGTTCGAAATCTGTGGTGGATGAGAAATTCATTGGAAAGTCTGTTTCCAAGAACATGAAAATTAAGAAACTGTTGCAAGACTATAATTATTCAGCAGCTACAGCAATAACCACAGTATCTATACGTTCGACTACAAGCTTACAAAAATAATCACGGTGGGCAGTTTAATTCTCTGCAGTGAACAGATATTTATATTCCATTGTAAGATTACCAAACTGTTGTTGAAATGGCAACTAATTTATTACAAAAGTTTTTGATCCAGCTTTTACAGAACTTGTAGTTCTTAACGGTAAACGGGCATGTTTTCACTTGTCAGTTGAGCTTTGTTAAATTGAAAAAAGCAGGTTAGGATTATAAAAACTAATTAACCATAGGGCGTAATACATATATGTACGATTATTTCCTTTAGCATTTTTATTATTTGCACAAGCACGCCGGATTTTTTTCTTCTGTAAAGCTAAGTTCATCCGATAATAAATGTTTATGCCCAAAAGCGATGAAATAATGCTGTACATTTCAGAATTCCTCCTGTAACCTCAAGTATTAGCTAGCTAGGTTACGATATATAGATAAACTTTGTTCTGTGCAAAACAATATGAACCAGTGGCGTATCTAGAAATTTTGTTTGGGAGGGGTAATGGTTAAGTTCAAACAAAAATACCTACTTATAAACATGTGCACTTCTCTACAAAGAGTATTTGAAGTGTAAGGAAAACTACTGGTTGTCACATCAACCTTAATAAATCCTATCAATCAGGAGATGTTTACATTGAGGATAGCAAAGTATTCTAATTGGAGATATTTATTTACGCGCGAAGAAAATCCGCCAGGCATCGAATGGTAACTTTTCTTTTTGCTACATGATTCTCGTTGTCAACATTGGCATCATGCTTTCATCATCCACTGCGACAAAGGCTTGTGCAAATATTGAAAATGGCGCAGCTTAATACGTACATGCACTCTTAGTAGTATGTATAACCTATACGGATATTCCCAAGGTTTTCGATATTCGACATTTACGACAAACTTTAAAACTCTACAATATTAATTTATAGTTTATGGGTTTCGTGTGCTTGCTATACAAGCGATAGGTACACAAAGTAGGTAAATTAAGATACTAACACTTATGACCTTTGCTGAACCTTTTCCAGCTTCTTGAGGGTATAATTAAAACCTCTGTGTCTGCCAAGAGGTTGCTTAAAACCGTTTTGCTGAGATAACATATATAACATACACATAGCAAAATAATGAGCTGACAGTAGAATCTCAAAAAACAAAGGTTATTTCGCCGAATTTGCGCATGTGTGTTAAGCATACGCGGAGCTTAGCTATACAGGAGAAAAAATTTGCGTCCATTGCAGTCACACTATCAGCAGCGCATTTGGTCCTTCACGGGTAAATGCCGCTAGCTGAAACCTGATCAAATTCTGCAAAATTTTGGGCGAGATTAAATTTATAATACATTCCTATATATAAAGGTCTTACAAATAGGTTGCCTGTAGAAAACGCATGATTTACATCATCAATAAAAAATGGAGTTGTGGGGGTCACTATAATTTGTTTGTAATATTTTGAATATATGTAACCACTTTGCGGGGTAGTCTTAGCTCGGCAACGAAGGCGTAAACACCTCAAGCATTTTGTACATACAACGTTTAATAAACCGCGAGATAACTGAAGATTCGTTTGTGTTATTAATTTCGTGTCCAAGCTTGTAACAACCCCGCAGAATATTACTTTTACCTTTTTTATGTATAACTATAGATATTACATACGAATTTCTAGAAGGTAAGAGTTTTTCCCTTACTCCGCCAAAAGTGACTGTTTTAGTGCATAAGCTTATTATTGGGAAAACAAAACGGCTGCTAGTAATCATTATCCTGCTCAACCTAAAACACGAATATCGACCATCTCGGCTTAGGTATACGCTTTTCTAACAGCAAGACTTCATTAAAAATATAAACCATCATTAGGAGTCCGTTCTTTTGTGCGTTTCCTTTTATTATATAATTTAGTATTCCGTTTTATCTTTTCACAGTAAACTCGAAGATATAAAACCCCATTTATTAAACCGTCCAAAAATATTTAGGTCGGGCACACCAATTAAAGCCGTTGGGTATATTCCCTCTTAAAATTCGCAAAACCACGTTGCCCTCTGTCAAGTCGTTTAAGCGTTGCTGACATCGTTGACTAGCAACGCCACCGCAGGCGAGCAGTTTCAAGCTTATAAGCAAAATTGCTTCCTCCAGAAGCGACAAAGAACGTGCGATATTTAAGACCTAGGAGATTCCCGGAATTCCCAACATAGTTGTCTCCTTTCGGGTTTATTTCCTCTCTTAGTTGCACTGTTTTTGCTCTGATTTTGTCTCAACCGAAATGCGCGCGATGCTATCGACTGAAAGTTGGCGATTACCATAAAATATTTAAGCACATGGGGACATAGAGCAATAGCTGTGTCGCTTTAACAATTTACGGCGGTCGATTAGTGTCACTTAACAAAAATCATAAAACCTGATTTATTTTTAATGCTAACGAGTTTTGTATTCATACTAATGGATATTCCTGAAAGATACGGCATCGGCGTATGATAAACAATCTACTTGGGTAGCAATTTTAGGTGTAAATTAGTCGTATTATTAAACGTACATCCTTATCAAATGCACGTATAACCAGTTTCGTGGTTGTTCGGATGGCATATGGAATTATTCTGTTTAACTTACGATTACCTGACCTGCGGGAAGCCCACCTGCTTAACTTTCAATTAAACAGCTCCACTCCGGTGCAGAGTAAAATTTCTGGCATGATAATGGGATTTAAGCCAGTGACCTTTTTTAGGTTTTACATTTACAAATAGAAAGCCAATAAAATTAACTCTAGAAAAAACTATACAATTGCTAACAAAATATAAAGGTACGTATGTACATGCATTTATCCTTATCTTTTACACTTTTGCAATTCTTACACCTCGCTTTGCCTTGGCCGATCTGACAGAACTCTTTTCCTCCTGTATTTGCTTTATTTGTTTTCTAGTATTGCGCTTTTTATATGCCTACTTGCAGATCAAGACTAAGGTCGATCGGATGCATACTAATTAAACAAGGTCGTGAATTCTAGTGTTCTCATAGAAACTAATACTTGGAAATCTAATCTAATCATACAATGACAAAACTTAATAAAAATGTTTCATATGCCTTCAGTAAAATGCACTCGAACTTATAAGCACGACACAATAGGTTTAACAATAAAGGAATGCAATAAAATAAAGTCAAATGAAAATCATAAAGCTAAGCATTTCGACCATCTTGTAGAAGATATAATCCAAAACCGACGGAAAACTTGCTCCGAACCTGCCAGGAACTACAACGACCATAGTTAAATCGCTAGCATTTACCTACTTAGTATCAAAATTTTCTTCAGGCCATTCAGATACAATGTTGTCTTTAGCGTAAATACAGCGAGACGTGAAATTTGACCTAAAATTTTTGTGAGCTAAATAAAACGACCACGTAAATCTATTCTAATTTTGCCGTCAAGCATTTTTTAGCAGACTTTGCCAAATCATACGTTGATTTACCATTCTGTACGGGAGATAGAGCGAGGCTAAACTTAAATTTCATAAAAAATACTTTACTTTGGTGGGCTTTCTCTCTACGTGATTGGTCGAATCGATGGATGACACCCCACCTACTAGCTGGGGCGCTAAGGATCAAATAGCTCGTGGATTTCCCGTATTGGGCTTTAAGATACCACGCGATATGACGAAGGACTAGATTACTGGTTTATCTCTAGTTTCCATAAATTGGTTGAGAAAGTTCCGCGAAAAACTCCACAGTATTGCCAAATCGTAACTAACTTTTCTATATAATGCAATGGGGAAATTAAAATTAACTACTGAGAAATTTTGCTGTAAGGTTGGAGGAGTGCTAAACCCCGTACTTTTCAAGGCTGCTGTCACCCGCACACAAACGAATCATTAACTTTACCTGTCCTTTTCTACCTAGAAACTCGGAACTCTCCTAAAACGCGAATGGTCTACTATCTCGCTTTTCGAGCATCAAGTGACCATAAACCCTACTACAAGTAGTATAACGCAAATATCATATTGTAGAGTGTTACAAAATTTAGCTAGAATAGCCCACTTTCTACAACTGCTATCTACAATTATAGAGCTTTATTCAACAGCTTCCATACTGGTGGTTCTGTTATTTCAACTACTGCACAAGGTAAGCTTGTCCGTAACGCATTGTTTTTAGTTGGATTTCCAATACAAATTTGCTGTTTACTATTAGATTTCAAAGTCAACGCCTTACACTCCAAAACGTTAAATTTAATGAGTGGTACTCAGTAAAAAGTACCAACGCAACAAACACCGGAACAATTTTACTGGTTACAAAAAAACAAGCATCCCAAAGGATACTAAGAATCTCTAACTGTTTGACACTTGTTAGTAATATGTTAATTTTAAGTAGCACTGATTTAGAGCTTGTATGCATTCAACTGGTATGTGCTTTATTAGCAATGAATTGCAAGTTTTTATACTGTTTTACTCCGTTTCAAGGATTTACTTTAGAAACAACTAAAAGACAAGTTAAGATATATTTGTAAGCCTCCGAACTAAATAATCTTGGAATTTAATTAAGGTAGTCACAGTACTTTATGCTACGTGTAAGAGTATTTCTCAAAACAAGACAACTTCCATTGTTTTATTGAACCACAGTTTAAGAAATGTTTCATTCTAAAGATCTCCCAAAAATGTGTGAATGACCATCCGTAAAATTTTTACAATGAAATCAATGCAGGCTGCACTTTACTTCACATGATGCTAATGTAAAGTTTTTACCAATTCTAGATGAAAACCTTACTAAACCTAAAGTGCAACGTACCTACTTGGAAATAAGAAACGTTAATTAACTGATGTAACTGAAGTATAAATCTAGATACAGGTAACACTCATTATTGGATGCAAATTCACCATACTTCTCATAGTTACACTTGCGATCTTGAAACGTCAAACGTGTACCAATTTCTATTCGATCGAAATTTGACAGCCTGGTTTAAATTTTACTACTTATATTAGATCGGTCTACCAGTCTTTTTACTTTATTTGTAAATAGTAGATTGCAAAACTTTTATCTGTTACAGAAGTCTAGGATTTAGAGGCATCCTTCGCCATTGTTTAAGTATCTTTGACTGTTTGTAATAGTACCTAAATATACTTACCTTCCAAACAGAATATGATAATTTGACCAACCATCGTATACTTGATGCAGAATACATACAACGAAATTTCTTAGCGCGAAGTTTCCATGGGCTGTATACGTGATGCAAACCCTGCTGCGTGAGAAATTATTGTTGACATTTTAATGTCGGTGAGCTTTCGCCACGATTGCGCCGGGCTAGGGAATTAAAATATTAAATCCGCGCGCTAGTTCACAACTTCGGGGTAATTGCATTAAAAAGTCGGCATTTACGTTCAGATTATTCGAAGTCGGTAAATTGGAATAGTAAAGCATATTTTATCCGGTACTAGAGAGGGATAAAACGCTCGCCGCCCGTAATTCGAAAGTTTACTTCCATAAATTTCCAAGTGGAAGTCATTAAACGAGCAATGCATTAGGGGGACATTAGAAGCTGCAGCTTTGCATTTTGATACCCAATCTGCGTTTTATGTACGCAATTGGAAACTTGCCGGGAGACTTTGTAGCGAAATGAACTAGTATAACCCGTTACTAAACCCATATTTTGCTTATGCATAATTTGGGTTTGTGCGTATACCTATGTATCTGTCGTCACTTCGTCATAAAAGGACAGGATTCGAAATCTATGATTAAATGTGATATATATGATTTCAAACGTTTTGCGATTATCTTCAACGACTTGAAAGGCTGCGTAGATTTGTAAAGAATGGGACCGAAATGCATAAAATTTAGGTAGGCAGTAGATTGTGATCCAACCATTCTATCGTTCTAGATTATTCTAAATTGCTAACAAGTGCATTAATGTATGGCGAATGCAACTTTAGTTGCTAAATTTTAAAATATTCTAGGTGTAAGTGGGCTTTCACACCAAAGTAGCATGCGACGTGCGACTTGCTGCCAGTAAGCAGGATGCATGCTACTTGTTTTAAAACCTATACAGATATATGGATAGCTTCACACGGGAGTCGCGTCGCAGAAATGCGACGGAGCCACGTGCGACTTGCAACTCGAATATACGACTGGTCGTATTATTTGCTACGGTGCGACGTGTTTGCAAGCCGCACAGACGTGTAGTTTGGAGAGTTGTTCAGTGACAGAGTTATTAATAAAAGAAAATTGTACGTTTTTCCGTGATGTCTGGTTTACCGGATGACGAACAATTTAATATTGGCTTTGTGCAGACTGTCGAAAAGTACCCGTGCCTTTATGATCACACTATAAAGGAGTACAGGGCAGAAGTCAGCAAGACAAGGCATGGAACCAAGTTGCTGGGAAATATTTTTCAACGGGTAAGTTTGCATTTTTTATAACACCGAATATATTCATAAGTGAAGAAAATCGTTCTGTCTGGACGACCGGTAAAGACTACCAATAAACTACTGGGAAAATATCCATATACTTACCAATCCTAGATGACCCTTGAAAAAACTTCATTGATTAATAAAAAAAACAAGCAAAATTCTGTTTAGCATAGGTTCAGTAATTATTTATTAGTTTTTAACGAGAAGCGTTGAAAATATCAATATTTTTTCCGATTGCTTATTGTCAACCGTTACCAGTAGAATATGCACTATGATTAGAAGTAGTTATAAATAATCACATTTGGACATTATTATCTTTATTAGTAAGAAACAGTTTTAATATTCAAAACAGAACAAAATAATATTGTAGTATAATAAATAAAATGACAACGTGAAAGCCTGTGTATTTATATACAAACATTGTTTTGCCATGGCAAAGTATTTTCAGGTTTCACAAAGTATTTGTAGCTGGTGCGACACAATAAACGTGCTATGTGTATCAGCATTATCGCGTAAATATGGATGAATCCAAAATTTTCTTCTTATCCTCCTCCTCCTCCCCCTTTCCCACCTTGCAATCACAGCAGCTATCAAAGCAATATCGTCTTCGTCCGACGACATGTAGGCAACTATTTTATTATTTACTAACGGAGGTCAGATAAATGAAGTCGCACTGAGCGATTTTGGTATGAAAGTAAATTATGAAGACGCCGTTTGCGAAGCGCTTCCTGCTTCTAGAACGCATGTCGCACGTCGCATGCTACTTTGGTGTGAAAGCCCACTTAAGGAAGAATGTGTAATTTTTTTTAGTTAACGATGTGAGAAACTGAAAGCATTTATGGTTTGAAGGCTTCCGTGCCATGTCGGTGTTTTCCTCAGTTTCAGAGCTACCTCTGAGGAAGACACCGACATGAGTGTCGAAACGTCAAGGTCAAATTACCAACGTGGGAACCAGCCCGGAAAACAACATGTCATTGAAAGCATTTATACATCTAGATAATGGCTGATGGAATAATTTTGCTAACATGGAAATTAACGAAAGCATGGAAACACAGTTGTTTGGCACACCGCTGAAGAGAATACAAGGAGTGATTATCTCCCTATGTATGTACAAATACCCACATCACGTAATGTTGCGATGCAGTATGCTGTACATTATAGTAAACTTGAAAACTGGAAGACCTATTGGAATTCGAGCTACATTTGGGGCAATATGAATCGTGCAAAAGGTCTTTTTTCATCAATTAATTAATTTTATTTAATTTCGTAAGCTGGTTGGTAAGTTTGCATTCGCGGGTTTGTGGTACGATATCAGACCTTCTAATAAGGCGGAGAACAGATTCAGTTCATTAAAAAGCCGACTGACTAGTTATATTCAAAGGCTGACCTTTCCAGTACAATTTTGCTATCCGAAGTTATGTCTATGTAAATACACGTTTAATTTTTCTAATGTAGGACGCAAGTTATAAGTTAAATTTCAAATTGTACGTGGGCAAGAAATTAATTGCTTCCTAGTGCTTTTTCCTCCCAACTTCAACGGATACCCAGCATCGTATTTTAAAGCAGTTCAGATATATTCACTTTATCTAATTCCGGTGAATACATTCTTCCTTCGGGCACTTGGAAACTGCGTATCAAGTTACCTCCAACCTTTGACTTTAGCTATGGTATGAATACGCTGCCCACGCGTTCTCTGTGCAGGAGACAAAAAAACAATACCTGCTATATATTGAGACTGCTATTTTATACTGCTGTATTTCGGTTTCAAGAATAGTGTGCCTTTAGCATGAAACAGGCTGAGGAGGTATGTTAACTCAAGTATCTTCTCGTTTTGTTTATCACATAGTTTCGAAATATATATCGTATTTATTACTTATAAGAGTAGTCTCATGAATCGAATGTAATGCTCCTAGCTGTCAGTTTTATATTCAAAGATCAACGTCAATGCGTAACTTTCAACTTATGCGTGGGACATTATTTGGCAAGAGAAATCAACTGTGTAAATTAAATGCTTATTCAATAAATAACAAAAGACATGATAATAGATATTAAAAAAATAGATGCAAAAGAAGAAAGAATCCATATCGGATTTATTTAAAATGTTCAGCTAATAACATCATATTCTCTAATTTAAAGTTCGCCAATGTTTAATGAAATATTATTGATCGATGTGCTCTTCCTTCACCGGATCAAGAAGCAAGCAACTTCTGTAACAGGTTATACTGTCCAAATTCAAAATTTTACGCTTGAAGTATGCAAATTTCAATGATATTACGTAAAATGTTTAAGCGCTGTTCAAAGTAGATGCTTTCGGCAATATGGACCGTTATTTCCTTCTTCGACTGCAACCAGCAGGATGAATTTAGACAGTACAGAATCGGATTTTAGCTCCTTCGAAGTAATGACAGACGGATGATTTAGAAACATGCAAAAATTTGTGTAAAATAAGCCAAAAAAGGCAAAAAAATACCATACATTTAATGCATACTAATGGAAATTGGCGAGTTGACGCATAAAAGTTGCAAGACCTGACTGTCGTAAGGTTTATAACGTATGCTCAACTAAACCACCAATTTAGGTCTACAATCGTAGATACCCAATCCTTCACGACTAGGTTCTCCTCATTCTGATTTCAGACAATGTTAGTTATCCTTCGAGTCTTTTCCTGTGGCATAACGATTATTACAGCATACGGTCTACACCTAAACTACACTGATATGCTATAATAATAGCGAAATAGATCTATATGTAATTGCTTTCGCAGCAAAGCATAGTTGCTTCCTTCCCGGCAACAAAAAGTGTCGTGGAAGCCTGCAGTCAAGTCGAAGCATGCAGGTGCATGCCAACTTGGCAGACTGTATGTCACCTCCTTTAGGAAGTAGTTTCCATAATGTCAACTGAGTGGCTTTGTTATCGAATTTTCTACTTACATCATTCCGAGCCTGTGGTATATAGGCAAAACCATGTTGTTCGCGATAGACCTAAACTACGCTGGTGAGCTATAATAATAGCTAAATAGATCCATCTGTAGCTTGTTGTGGTGCAGACAGCATAGCAAAAACAGTGCAATGCAATGCAAAACTCACCACTCAATTGATTAGGCTTTGATATAGGACAGGTGAGTGAATACTGGATTAGAATATATAATCTCTTTAAAGAAGACTTACTTTTTTGGTATTTTTGTTTCCAGTCTTATATTTTATGTTGGTCTAAATAACACCCGAGTATCTGTATGTATATAACCTCGATGCGACGTGAGTGGCCAGAGTGGTGCGCAGGGTATGTACGCACAATTAGAGCCAGTTAAATCTTATTTTATTTACTTTCATTTTATTTGGTCTTGTGGATCGGCGTTGGAATAATCGTGTTCTAAATTAATACGATTTGCTGACAACTAGAGGTAGGTGTTATACTCTGTATTAACATATTTGGAGGTCAATAAACTCTTCTTCAATAATTGTGTTCGTTTCCGTTTTACTTGTCAAACCACTGTTGCTACTAAGTATAGAATCTTTGGTAGTTTAGGATGGGTGTTTATGAACTCCTAGTCGTGGGTTTCTAGTAATCCACTTGGTTCCCGAACATCGACCTTTTCTCCCTAGCGGTGGCAGGTGTCCAGTAGCGAACTGAAGCACGTGACACTATTGCAATAATAGTACGCTACACGGTACCAACTTATATTGCAGTTGGGAGGCACCGCTAAATAACTTATTGCGATTTTCACAAAATGACCCCAAAGTCCGGCGTATTAGTTCGTATATTTGTTGCCATATGTAAGAAAAGCTGGAAAAACAGCAAATATCATGACACATGAGTAATGATACCCAAGTGAATTACCAAGATATATGTCACGTATTGTTATATAGCCATGCATCGGAAGTTTTTTCCATGAACAGTGATAGAACCCTGCAGTAGGTCTTAGTGCCAGGTCTACCTTGTGGCCCTACTTCGCCCTTTTTTATCCGAATTTAATGTAATCTTACGGTTTTATACTAAGCAAATGTTATCTGCGTTGATGGCTTTTAGTCGGTATTTCAGTCTGACGATTTGAAAAGAATATAGCGAATCTCATGATTTACGGAATCAGACTGAATAATTAAAGCAGATGTCTCCCATTTGTTATGCTTTGGTTGTAGAGGTCAGCCAACATCAACGAAACCATTATTTTAACTTTTAGTTAGGAAATGCTGAACTAGTTATCTTCTTTACAGGCTTAACGCGAACGCTTCAGTTTATACCAAGTACGAGGCTTAAAATATGGAACGGCCCAGAAAAAAGGCACAAGCCGCCTCTACACAGCGCATCTCTGGGGCGCTAACTCATCTGCCGGGATAATCCGGGAACATTAATATTCATACGCGAGGATGGAAAAGCCTAAACAGCCATGTACGTAATGGCATAGCGCTGTGGCTGCTCGTTCTACCTTCTTTGTTATTGAAAGCATAAGTTTGTCTACATTAAGCTCTGATTACCACAGAGTTGATATGGGACCCGCTACGCCAAGTTGTTTTAAGATAAACTTTAGTTCGGGGATTAATACAAAATAGGAGAACAACTTCGCTTCCTTAGAGGCCCCTGCAACTTTATTTAATGCGCTTAATTTTGAAGCGCGCCTGGCTAAAGAGGGTAGCGTTATTCCAAGAAAGTTGCAGACACACCGCAATCTACCATTCATGGGTATGTTCAGGAGTGTTACTGTATATGTATGGTGCAGCAAATTTCATGCAGCAAGCAAGATACTGATAAAATAGGTTAAAATAAAACAAAAAAGAAAAACGTAAGTATAGCAAGAGTTATTATATAAACATTTGTAAATGCGCCTTTATTACGCAGACTACAAAAGATGTTAGTTATGATAATGATATGTTTAGCTCCGAAAGCTTCAAGAAAAGCCGTTGTAAATTAAGAATATTTACGAAATAAATAATTCACACATACCCTTATGCGGCTAACTGAAAACAGCGGATCAACTACATGAATGTAGATCTTTACAAGTACTTTAGCAAGCAGTAAATGGCATGTTCATTATCGCAGGTACCTGCATATACGTTTCCAAAGATCTGCATGCAAAGTAAAGAACTATTCAACGCCGTAAATCTCAAAACCTATAGATGAAAGGCAGCAGTAGTGTGCTTCGTCTGCCGATGTCATTTTATATTAACGGATTCAAAATGCAAAGGGCCGTAAATTACACTGTAATTAAACCTTCGTCCCTGCGCCCCAGTACCATAATGAACTTTAGCTGAATGCGTTGCCATAATTACGTGCAAACAAGTCAGCCGTACATGAATATACGCACACCGCACTAGACCGACGCTCCAACGGTTTGCACATCCGACAAAGTAGAAAGTTAGGAGGAAAAGTTGTACGCTTCGCTATTCCCGGTTACTCGTGTTTAAAATGTGATAACAAGTTCGTCGGAATATGCTTAAAACCGCAACTGACTTCAAATCGCATTCGCTGAAATAAGTGAGGTTTATGAATCCATATCGGCTTTCGTTCAGTGCGCCTGTGCTTAACATAGTGACGCCACTTATCGAGTGGGGTCATTTTACACTATATACTAGACTGAGGGAGAGTGCCGAGTCGTTATTACTTTTTGTTAAATAGGAAACAAATTGTATCGGTTCGTGAGATTCATACAGTATCTACTCAAGGAAATCACCTATGTGATGTTCCACAAGGATCTGTCCTTGCACCTCTTCTGTTTTAGATTTGCATCAGTAACGATAAAAATCTCTTGAGAAGACAATTCAAAACCATACTTTTTGGTTAGACTAGGTACAACAAAACAACTAGTCAGTTAGTCAAAGATCGCTATGTACCGCTGACTATTCAAGTTAAAGTTAGTTCTACATCACCATATATAACACTAACTTTAAACGTTGACCAATACCGTTATCCAATCATTTTGTTGTTTTATTCCTCAATCCTGACCAGTTATTATGTATTGTAGAAAAATATATGAAATATGATATGATATATGAAATGTGACTCCCAGAAGTTAAAACAACTGGCGAAGTCCACAGAGATATGTCTAAGCGAGAACAACATCTGAAATTATTTATTATTAACACACCAGTCATAAATTTGCATTTGTGAAAAATTGCTTTGATGTAATACAACATCGATGTTGGTGTCCCTGGAACTGACTCTAGTATCATCAACTAACAAAGTTGCTACACTTCGATCAATACAGGGAGGCAAATCGTTAAAAA
Organism: Rhyzopertha dominica; assembly: GCA_025024175.1. Taxonomy (NCBI): domain Eukaryota; kingdom Metazoa; phylum Arthropoda; class Insecta; order Coleoptera; family Bostrichidae; genus Rhyzopertha; species Rhyzopertha dominica. The sequence goes on from QCXZ01000064.1 coordinate 16,857,598, forward strand.
TAAGAAACAACAGGTGTCCTAACAGCGAGCCCCTGTGCACACCAATATTTCCTAACAAGAAGTTTATCAGAAAAATAATTTTCTGTGAACGATTAGAGAGATATGAAATGGGGAGACCACTTGAGTCAACACAATCAAAGCTCTTCAGGAATATAACATAATCTCCTTCATCTAGAGCTAGAGTCATATTATTTATTAATGCCATAAGGACATCAGCAGTAAGTGACTTTGTCGGAAACCATGCTAGTTTTACTAACAAAGATTATTTGCTTTGAAAGTAAATTGTTGGATGCTTAGAAAACATTGTTTAGATATTGTTAGATAAAAAACTGTAAGCAATGAAATAAGTCTGTAGTTACCAACATTACGAGCTTCACCTATCTTATAAATCGGTAGCACCAACGCTCTTTCATGATATTCCACAGTGTGGATTAATCGCTTACTTAGTTATGTGGTGATTTGCGATCTTGTTTGAGATATTTAGGATGATAGACTAGGGTGTATGCTTATGCACATACAAAAGAAATAATATATTTATATTATACAAAACTGTGACCTATGTTTACATTACTCACTTTAATTCCTTTCAAAGATGGACAATTTAAAATGTTTGCGTACATCTACAGTAATAGTACGCCTTGAGAAGCAAAAATTGCCGTGAATTACAAACAATTTGTTCCCGGAGGGAAATAAATGCAACTGTCACTAAAGTCGGGCAACAGTTCCTTTTTTATTTCTCCCAGTTTGGCAGTTTCAGTAACGCACTGACCCTGTCTCCTTGTTTCGAAACTGCCTGCCCTGTTAAACGGAATTACCCAGTATAATTCGCAATTATAGGTTAACAGCTCCAAGTTCTCAGCCAACTGCGGGAAACTTGGCAAAGTACAGCCATGGCTGATTTTTTTGACCGTAATGGGTAAACGTGAGATAACTTTCCATCGTAGTGCAGTACCCCCCTGAGGAAAGTCAACGCTAACCCTCGTCCTGTCTTTCCTCAAGTTGGAGCAAGTAGGTCAGCTCGGTATTAAATAACGATTGGCCGATTGCGCCTGTATAGCTGTCGGCTAGAAGATTTTACATTATGTTTAGCAAACCACTTGTCCCATTCTGCAAGATAATCCTGGGGATAGGGAGCGGTTTATTGGTGTGGAAAGCTTGTATTAAGGACTCAGCGCTGCGATCGTTGATTGAATTGATTTGTGGAAAATAAATAAGAATGCTGACTGCACAAAATACATATAAAAATTTAGACAAAGGGAAAATACATTCGTTTTTGTACTCTTTTACTGAAGTAATAAGATCTTCGTAGGTTTTAAGGACACTCGTATTTATTATATTATATTATCTAAAATAAGCAGATGACTTATTAGCCATTTTTATAAACGACCCATAAAGTGCGTCACGTATCTACTTAAAAAAAAGAAAGGATTGTAGATATACATATGCGACGTAACACCATATTAAAGGGTGAATGCTTTCAGCGTCCATAAATATAAGATAATATTTTGTCGGATAGATCGCTGTCTCTTGAAAACACTGACAAAAAGTTAATAGTCTGACGTTTTGATTACACCTGTAATCTTTGTCAAAGACGAAGAACCTCAAAATTTGCCTGACACAAGTTCAAACAAAATTTTGTCAGTGTTTTCAAGAGACAGCGATCTATCCGACAAAATATTATCTTATACCATATTAAAGATTAAGGTGAAGGATTTTGTAAGCAGCAAGACCACGTCAATCCAAAATGCTTGGAGGAGATTTTTTAGTATAACATTATTCCAGTAGCAAAGAAACGAGTTGAGCTAATAGTAACCACCCAGTAGCTTGTATTTGTAAACCAAGCGTATTGCACAAAGAAATTGTCTACAATCAAACGCATTTCATCATAACAATGAAGCCTTTTCTAGACTTCAACTTTCTATTCGTTAAAGTAGTTTAAGTATAATTAATCTGTCTACAAACACATTATGAGATGCAAAAATATTTTACTGGTTATTTATAATTGACGGATATATAAATAAGTAGGCAAAATGTTTTCCACTAGATTTTGCGTCGGAAAGTAATCGTACATTCAAGATTTAATAGTTAATTTGTACTTCGGGCACTCAAAATGTTCAAAATTGCGTTAATGTCCACGCGACCCGTTTTTTTACTACCTGACTGATAAAGACAAGATTGCAAGATTTTATTAGTAACCAGCAAAAAAATAATAATAATAAAATAATAATAAATCGCTTTTTTTTTTTGGAGAAATTTATATATTAGGCACTATCTCAACATATTTTGCTGTATTCGAATTTATTCGGGAAGTTCTTCGCGACATAAAAAAATATACTGCTAGTTCGCAAATGAAACATTTTTGTTGCGACGAAAGAGCAGATTCAGGAACTTTTGTGTATCAAAATGAATTATTTCTAAATGCCCTTTTGGCATGTTTGAATACGATCTAATTGTAAACACATAGACAAACCAACTGTTCATTATTAATTGAATGAAATGCAAAATATTTTGTTTAAATTTCGAAAAGCCAATAGTACATGTCAAAGGTTTAGATTTAATTATCATAATGGAAAAGCATGGTTAGCAAAATGATATATGGCATAATCAATAGGTGCACTGCAGTATGAATTACGGTAAACAAGTTATTTCATTCATCGCGGCAGGCTATCGAGTTAAATAMACATGCGCTCATTGTAAAGGGCTTCATAGGAAAAAAAAACAAAAAACGGGTCAAGTAAGAGGGTGATATTTTTGGCATTATGTTGTTATGAACGTGTGTCGCAGTTTTTTTCGCACCGCATTACACTGAATTGTCACATGACTGTCACTTGTGGCGGTTTTAGAACGAGTTTCGTTTGCAATTTACAGTCATATTGTAGTCATCCATAATGTATTCCGAGCAAGATATCGCATCTGTTATCTAGACAGCTAAATCTTATGACATACTCGAGAAAATTTTGTGACGACCAAGTGTGACAGAGTGTATAACGATTGGCGAGATGTGTGGCAGGTCCTTTTTTTATTATGATGTTATCCTACGTTTCCATAATATACTTAATCTTTACTGCGAATGCATCTGACTCTACATGCACTAGGATCAGGGTTGGCATGATTAACAGAATGTTTTAAACTTGTTTAAAACAACGCTTCTGTTTAAAACTTTGTTTTAAATAAATGATTAAATCATTTGTTTTAAACAGTGTTTTTTATACTAATGTTTTAAAGAGTGTTTTTTACGATTATTGCATGTGATTCATTAATTATTACTATTAGGCTCGTTTACCCTTCACAAATAGATAAAAAGGATTATTAGTAATTACATATCTACATAATGTCACCTCATATTTGCATAAAAATGAATTGAATTCAAAACCAGGCCCAGTTTTTTATCGATACAACAGTTACAGAAATTAATAATAAACTTAACATTTTTTCTGTAGCTATAAATTACAAACATTTTAAAACAACAAATAAAAATCTTAACGTTATCATAACATAAAAATTTGTATTTCTGGTCAACAACAAAACAATAAATAAGACGTTCATTCGACACTTACTAGATAATTATATATTTAGCATAATAGAACAAATAGTTATCAGAACTTGGAAATATAAAAAACAATAAACAAGAAATAAAATATTTTTACTAGTGCAAGCATATCTTTTTTGCACTTCTTGCATTGAGCTTGTATTGTAATATTTTGCACCTTAATTTTGCTTATTCCTCGTACTGGTCATTGTAATTGTTGAACTTTCAACTTTAAACATACAAGGTCGGTTCCTATTGGTCTGGATTTTAAGAACAGAGTTGATTTTCGCTTAAAATAGAAAAGAAAAACCGCCCCATAATAACTAAAATTGTCGCGTAAACGCCGTACTCGTACACATCGAATACAAATGACAAATGATAACAGGCAATCGTAGTCACCTAGGGATTTTTAGACAACTGCTACGCTTTGCGTCATTTACTCGTATTTATTTTCACTAATACACCTAGTAACTTGCATGAGAGTGCATGTTTAAAACAGTGTTTAAAACGTTTTAAACATGTTTTCAACTAAGTAAGGAAAAACATGTTTAAAACCATTTAAACATGTTTAAATAAAAAAAAAACTGTTTGTTTTGTTTAATTAAAAAAAAACATGTTTTTTGCCAACCCTGACTAGGATCAATTATTACAAAATCTTATCATTACATTAAATTTCTAGATAACTGAATTTCTTATGAATCAGAGATTTGTAAACGTTTTTAAAGAATCAGTGATGCACCTATTAATGACTTAAAAATTGTACTATATGTACTGGATTCTACAGATGTCCCATATGACTATAAGGGCTTTCTGCTCTTCGTGCTTTATCACTAGGTTAATTCCATAAAATATTGTACAAGACAAAATTTGTAGAGTTTTTGTAATTTAGGGTTGATTTTGTGACTTTTGACGTTGAGTATATCCACTCGCGTACTCCTAGACAAGATTCTAAGCCAACTTATAAAAAGGAAACGTAAAGGTTTATGCAAGCTTATAGCTTTTATGATATACATATAATATCATAGCTTTTATATCTTTCATTCCGGGGTTGAATCCCTATTTGACTGGAGTAATTGTCTTATACGCGAACGGATGTACTCGTTACTAACCCAAAAATTATGAACCTAAAGCAAAAGTCATCCGATAAGACGTGATATAAAAAAGATTAGGACAGACTAATAAAAAAACATGATGAAGTGGAAGCGCTGTTTCTGTCACGTTTTTTTCTAATAATATAATGTCACGCCTATTCCTTAGCTAATTCCAAAAGCCCGCCTAACGCAGATCCCAGAGAAAATACGCTTGTCGCTTTAAATTATTTCTGGTAGCCCTTTACAGAAAATGGACGTCGGGCCTCTCGAGTGAAACGTCGAAGTGGCAGTGGGCCTCGTTTCAGCTGAATATTTTATGTACAAATGTTTTATTATTCTGATGAAAGCGAATGCTCGACTTGGGACTGACGTGTGTAAAAGGTTATTTAAAAAATTCCCTGCCTACTACGCCGGTCGCAGTATCATTTCGTCTGTACGAAGCGATTAGTATGCTTGATGAATGGGCAAGATGGAACTTTTGTGGAATGCAATGTGTAGCGTCGGTGTGCATTAGCGATCTGCCTTAGGTAATGTTATGATGATGGCTTGATTATCACACTTTGGTGACGGCCAACTAATCTTAACACCAAAAAAAGAGCAAAACAATTCCCACTAAAACTTGATAGTATTCGTCAACTTCGCAGCATTTGGTGTGTTCCACCTAAAATATAAATCGACGCATTTCCTAGGTTATTGGATTTATAAAATATAATTTTGAAATTCAATTGTTCATAAGGTTCCTTGCTTCTGATAATGGTAGTTCGTCGTTTGTTGACATGCAGGTAACGTTAAATCATCTCTTGACGTGTAAAGGGATCCAGAAAATAAATGTCTCCCTTGGAAATCGAAGTAGCTGCTAATAAAGCCATTTTCGAGTTGTTGCCTAATAAATCAAAGCAACTATGCGAGTTCAACTGCTGCTTGATGCTGCATATTGTAAAAAACATGTTAGTCAAAGTTTAGTAAAATTGTGCTTTTGGCATTTGAAGAAATTGATCACATTATTTCATGCTGAAGGCGATGATGAAAATAGTGAATCAGGACATAAGCAAATATTATAAGCATGTTCCTTTTCTGGAGGGAAGGCTGGAAGGGTATCGATTGAAAAGTCGAAAGTATTGGCCGCTTGGCCACGAAACAAATCGACAAACTCGCAGAAGCGCAGAGGGTTGCAGTCGCGAAGAAATGCGAAAACTTTACGTTTCGTTATATCTGGTATATTGTTTATCAACTATTGTAAAAAATACATAGGCATTCGTGCAACAAACACTAAACATTCAAGAAATTTTACAAAATACGCTAAGAATAAACGTACCACGGCATCATTTGGAATAGGCACATTTGGTAGGCCTGCCAATATTGCCGAATTTCTAAATTTGCATGATTTTCACTTTTATACTGGACACTGCTTGCGACGACATTCGGCTAGTTTGTTGCCACACTCTGATGCTAATATTTTTACTATTAATAGACAAGGTGGAGGGAATCAGTAGCGGAGGTTTTATACAGGATGTATCACGAATGATAATGACCCTTTTACATAATGGTATTATTTTTAAAATAAATGGGGTATCCATGATGGCTATGCGCTATGGTTCCTGTCACAGTATTTATTAAGAGTCAAAATGTATTCAAATGATGAAAAAACAGATATGATTTTCATTTATGGTGAATGCAAGAAAAATGCTTCCGCTGCTGCCCGTTTATACAGACAAATAAAAAAGCTCCTGCCGATAAAATTTTCAAGAGACTTGAATTAACTTTAAGGACAAACTGGCCACCACTGAAAAAGTGAAGAATAAACAGCAACAGACCCTGACAATGAAATTAGAGTATTGGAAATGATTGAGGATAATCCTCATATTAGTCAAAGGGTAGTCTCAAGAGCAACCGGTATTAGTTTGTCTTCAGTGCACCGAATAATTAAAGGCAATCAATTTGATCCGTGTCACTTGATTTTGGAGACAGATTATCCTAAAAAACTGGCTATTTGTAACTTTTTTCGGGAACACCAAAATTTAAATGTGAGATTTTATGACATTTGCTTCTCAGATGAAGCAAGATTTTCTAATAATGGTGGAGTTAACAAACATAATATGCATTATTATGCGCTTGGATTCGAGAAGGACATTTTTAAACCATCTACTCGACGAATGTCTGGTGCGGAATATTGAGGAATCAAATTGTTGAGCCTTATTTTTTTCGCGACAGTTTAAACGGCAATACTTATCTAAATTTTTTAAGAAACATTTTTCCGGTACTTCTCCAAAAAGTAAATTTACAAGTAAGACGAGATTTATGGTTCCAACAGGATGGGGCACCTGCGCATTATCATTAAATAGTGCGAAATCATCTTGATTTGGTTTTGCCTAAACGATGGATAGGAAGAGGTTCAATTAATCCTTGGCCACCGAGAAGCCCGGACCTTACTCCTTTGGATTTTTTTCCGTGGGGAATGGTAAAAGAGCAAGTATACCAAGAACAAATTGAAAGTGTAGAATATTTAGAAAATAAAATACGTGATGAATGTAGATCCATCACTTCAGAAATGTTAATGCATGTTAAAAGATCGTTTTGGGCACGAATTCAGGCTTGTGAAAACAGCGGAGGGCGACATTTTGAGCATTTATTACATTAATGTTATTGAATAAACATTTTTTCAAGAATAAAATTTGTTTTACAATACCGAATTTAATTAAAGCAAATGATTGAAGTTTATGTAAAAATTTACGAATTTACACAGCTTCCTACGTTTTATATTTTTTAAGATGAACAATTATCAATGATACCTCTGCAAATGTATTTTGGGTTGCATTTTTAATTCCGGCAGGGTCATTATCATTCGTGAAACATCCTGTATAGAAGATTTGTAACACGGCAAGAACAACATTGCGCACCAAATTTTGCCCAAAACTTCTGCGAAGGACATTTCTTCCTTCTCTGACATAATAATTAATAGTATCTACGGTGACTAATGAGATTGGATATTGAATTACTTGTTCAAATTGTAGATTCTCTTACTACACATTTAAGTAAATAAATATTTCTTTGATTTAAAATTTCTTATTTTTATGACACGTGATAAAAGTATATAATACTATGTTTGCTTTTAACACCAGTAGACTGATATTTACGGAGAAAGCTACAACGCGCTTCACAATACTTTTTGATTCTCCTATTAACAACTTAGGGGAAAACTATTATAATGACCTAAACCTAAATAAGTGTTTATTGATGGATCGCTCTTCCTGGAGAGTGATAACAAGAAAGTGCTCAAATTTTCTTTGAATTTGTTCAACAATTATATAAATCCTATAAAAAAACCTCCGCCGACATAAATTTTAATATCTGAATGCCATCCGGCAAGGTGTGGATCGCAGTTTTATGGGACATAAACTGACGGGAATACTTCTTTTTGTACAGTACATATTCTTTTCTATGACAACATTTATACATATTAGTTCTTCAATTAACGTAAGAATTGCTGGAACAATTCGATGTGCTCCTTCAACCAATATACGGTCCAGATTTATTACGGTATTACGTTATTATACAAAGAAAGGAATTGAAGAACTCAAATTTTGTTATAGTTAACGCTAACGCTATATATAACCATCTCCAGACCAAATTAACGCTTCCCTCGCTTCCCTCGCATTTAAATCTCTGCTGGTTAGCTCTCTTTGCGTCTTTTTGCATTCTCATTGAAACCTGTTCGGTTCTGGTGTGGTCAACGTAGTTGTCTATGAGGCATTAACATATTTATTACAAGAATGCATTGGCTTTTTTATTCCACACCTAATTCCTATAAAAAATTTCAACTTCCAATTGACCGTTTGGTTCACGTATACTTTCTGGTATCATGTAACAACGAGTCGAATACAGTAGTAGGCTTTGTGAGAAAATTTTGCGAAAGCGTTAAACTCAGATAATAAAAACCGTACTGTACTGTAACTTTTCTCTGCCGTTTATAGCAACAGCTTTAGATTTAAAGTAAAATTCACTTAGAATAATAACAAAATAATAATAATTATTGAGCTCTTAGAAATAAAACAAAGTCTGAAGGGTATATAGCTTGCAATTTCGGGTAGCTCGTTCCTGAAATAAACAGAGAACGACGGCGCATGTTATCAGGCCGTATAGTTGCCTTGCTCTATTTATGTGAAAACAAATTAAGCTACAAAATGCAATGTCTACAAAATGCATCGAAAGATAAGCACAAACAAGTGGGAGAATAAATGTTTGCTTGCATTAACTAATGCTAGGAGCTCAGAACTGTTGACATCAGAACGTAGCGACGGCAGAAGAGGAAATTTTATTTTATGCAGTCACAGCAAACTTGTTGTCAAGTTATACTCCTGAAAGCTTTAATAATTGTGTTTCGTTTGTGTAGTATAAATAGCTTGAAGCAGAAATCAATTAGTATTGAATACCTTACATAACGTAAAAAATACATACGGTTCTATTAAAAAAGCATTTCCGGGTAAAGAGACTTTAGCTAGCCCCTTCTCTTTGTATCGTGGAGATGTATTCAAGGATATCGTAGTCAACGTTTCTAACGACTAGCTTCGTACACAATCTTTGCAATGCAATATTGCAATGTTCTACTTTGCTGACTGTATCTTAAGCACAGTACAAAAGAAAGGTGGCTCTATTGAAGGATAAATATTAAATTTTCTTCCAGTTTTAATGAATAATACAGTAATGCTATAAAAACTCTTTTCGTAAACCCGATGGATAAGATACAAGAGAAAGACAACTTACATTTAATAAGTTTATAACACATTTCAGGTTTATAAAGGGACGTTATATCAAATAATTTGATATTCGAAAGGATTTTTTCCTCCGCACACTCTGTATTAAAGCTACAGCTCAACCCATAGGTTGTAAAAACCTAAATCAATTAAAACAAGTTTCTGTAAACGTGAAACTCGACACATTTGAAAGCATCTTTATGCAAAGAAAGAACGATAMTTTAATGAATTCAGCTTTAAGTACGATTCCAAAATCCCTATTATTCGAACCAGTCAGATAAGGAATGTAGTCAAGCCTGAAATTCAGTAGTATAAATAAAAACGCTTTATTGACCTGACTCCACCTTGGTGATGAAAAATTGACCCGGTTATTACAGCAAAATATTTCAAGGGGCCGCTTCATTTCTCCTGAAAATGGCAGCTTGGCTGCAGAAATACGTATTTAGATTTCTAAATTTCTGGGGTGAGCACTTTTCATATATCATTTTGACCGTAATCAAACCACACTCTGTTCGCAATTTATTTAATTCTCGACACGAAAGTCTCTACCATCAGTCGGTACTAAAATAGTGAAAGCTACTCCTATTAATACTTTATTCGCCACAATATCTTACGATCTGAAAATGGTGTGAGTACATTTTTATTCGCAGCATCATTTTTCACATTGCTGTTTCTTCCTAACATAAAACTAGTTCATTTTCAGATATAACGAGACGAAATAATCATTTGATCTCTAGTTACCCCAGCAAGAAACAACGACTAATAGCCCTTTTCCTTCTATTCACTTCCAACACAATTATGCTTCTGATGCACCAGTTATTTGTTAGTAATGTGTAATATGACTACTAGCAGTCCTTATATCTAGACATCCTAGACAATATTGTGTTTCGTGGTATTTTAAAGCATCCAAATTAGCGTGTTCAGCAAATGATCGTAACCATATATCTTCCACCTTTCATGCATTGGCTTTTGTAGCTAGGAACGTCTAGTGTTGGTGGAAAATGGAGGCCAGAAAAATGCTTTCCATATTTTTTGTGCATTATACAGTCAAACGCTGATTTAGCAGTTTTGTGGTGGGTAAATGGGTGATGTTCACCTGAAATTTGGCGTTCCAACGGCGTCGCTATATGTAGGCACGGCATCATGAAAAACTTCAATTACTGAATAAATAACTAGAGGGTGGGGTTTAACGACATCGTTTGGGCAACAAAGGATCTTTTTTCGTTGAGAAGGGAACCAAGTAACAAGAGAGTAAACACCACTGTGTACACAGTATTCTACCATTTCGATATCGATTTCTGGTGAGCTTTTAGCTTAATACCAGTTTCTTAAAAGCTTATTCCGCATTATGATACCATTTCTAGCTGCTTAAATTTTAACATGCATTTCCTTAATTTACGTACATGTAACTATGTAAAGGAGAGCACAGACATTCATATCATTTGTAACGCAGTTAGACCCGCCTACGTTACTCGATACATTTATTCTTTGTAAAAGAAGCAGTCGATAACTTTGTCTTGCTATATCGGCTAACATTTTTCCTCGAGAAACTTCGTCTTTCAGCCCAGCCTTGTAGTCTCGCGAAAACTTAGTTTTCAGCTCGCGAACTCGGGAAAAACACTAAAGTCGGCGCGATATGTTATGAATTTAAATTTATTGCGATACAGAAATAAAAACATTGCGGACCTCGGATTTATGGCGCGCGTCCTGAATGTCGCTGGGTGGAAGTACTCCATCTCAGGTTTAATTTTCGGGTCACGGTTTACAGCACTTTAGCTCATTATATCTAGAAACGGGCATTTAATTTTATTTCCTGGGCGGCAATTTTGTATTTTTGACGCCAGTAACGAGAACGAATTTTAACCAGACACTCTCATTACCGTAACATTATAATGCGATATGTGCCTGTTTTTTTTAACTTTTCGCTTTCTACCTCTTGTTTATTAGTGAAGCTTTTAATTCTATTTACATACACGGTCATGAGCTAAAAAGTGGTCAAAATGGTAAAAATGCGCATCATATAATGCTTGCATTGGAGGTATTTTCCCATAAATAGTTTTATTTAACGTAATTCCTACTATATTACACTTTAAGATGCACTGCTACAGCAGATTTTAAATGCATGTGGCGTGACAGTTTCGCAAGACCGAAATCATTCGGGAAATATATTACAGACAATATCAATACCCGGGGTTCTCCTCCATTACGGTAATACCCCGGTGAACCTGTCCCAGCGCGCCGTCTTCTTGATATGTCGGTTTGAATAAACCTCCCGCAAATTTGACGGATTTTCGGGAGCCTTCTGCATCGTTATGCAAAGCAGGGTGCGTGCTGGATTTGCGCAAGGGACGCACGATGTGGAAATGTCTATTGAGCATGGAATACCTTTTTGTCCCGTCTGACAGAAAGGCTGACAGGAACAATACAATAAAGCGTACTTCCTGCTGCTTGGACTCCCAGGTATGCACCGTTAGAAAGCAGAAGACTAACAAATTCACCTTTGTGTGAAGGCGGACCTTGGTGGTGCCGGGTATTTTTTTGTTATTGGGTTTATTAGACTTGACATTTTTAATGGTTATGCGAACACCTATTTGTTTCTGAAGCAACACCTTTAGTGACACCGTTATTTATTCATAATAGCAGTAGTACCATCTACACAAAGATACCGATAGTAGTTCATGTATAATTCACTAATAGAGATTTTAAGAACAACTAAAGAATTGTATTAACTGTACCTCAATTTGCGATACTGATTACTGATGCGATGTTTGTAAATTATTTTATTGGATCAACTTAATAGATAAGTATTAGTGTTCACAGGCAAGAATGATTCTTTATATGAATAAATAAAAACTGTTCTGCTGTAGAGATTTGGAAGTAATTTTTACTGCAAAATTTTGCAATACAGTCCCATGAAAAAAGCTCAAGGATTACAGACGTGCTCTACCTACTTATTTTGCAATAACCCTTTTATTTCCAGCAGCACCATTTTTAAACAGTTATATAGGTAATCCATTTGACGCCAAAATCAGTGCCACTAATATAGTCAATCTGCGCTTTTTGTTTCACTGCAGTGGGGCGTAATATTTATGATTAAAATGGTGGCATTTGCACTATGCTTTCTATCCTCCTACCCTTGAATTAATGTATAATTCTCCCTTAACTCCCCAGGTTTACGTGTCTTTAAGCTCATTCAATGTAGCCATTTGAGACTTTATCGGTATCTTCACGGTGGGTACCCAAAGATACTAGAAGAAAGTCATTAAGTCAGATGCGAGTTTCACGTTGTTTAAGAGTAATCCACACATTTTTCTAGATCGCTTTGCTATTGTTGATGAAGCGGGTTCATCACCACTTCTTAAAAAACAGGTAGAATGACTGTTTTCAAGTGCATAATGATTACATAGATTACAATAACCACTGTGCAGCCCTAGTGCAATTGTTAGTTGCCGATTATGCAGAACTACTGCTTGAAAGTGAAAATAAATTGTGATACCATCTATTAGCGAAAAACATATAATAAATCCATTTTAGGGTAACTATTTTCCGGAGGCAAGCATCACAGAGAACGTATAATTCGAGAAGCATGCATGCCACTCATTTGTTAATTATTATGCATCGCCTTACAAGGTGAATAGTCAGAAACTTTTTACTAGCTAATCTTGTTACTTTTATGATTTAGTTCAATGCAATGTAGTCAAATATTGTATTTTCTAGCATTTGTTGTTTTTACTTACAAAAATGTGAAATTATCAACAAAACATCGTGAAGCAAACAAGAACTTTAATGTAAAAGCAAATATGTATATACAAAACGCGGCTATAGTTTCAACATTTCGGTCATCGTCGGGCTGTTCTATTTTACAAGAATAAAAAAAAATCAGCAGCAGTCTATTTATAAACCACTACTTCCGCTTACTAAGGGTGCTATAACTAATGGCTCATTAAACAGTTGTACGAGGCTTACTGGAAATTCTGATTGTTCATTAAGTAGTTTAATATTAATATTCTTGAAATGATTCACTATTTCTAATGGATAAAACAAAGTTAATTTGGTATCCTTATGACGAATACGTAATACTTTTTATTTCCATGAATTTCTATCGCTGCAGTACTGCGTGACTGATTCAGTTTGTGCCAGAAATAATAATAATTAAAAGAAAACTAAAGATTGTTATACACTTGCGATAAAGGTACCATACTGAATTTCTTACAATTTTTAGAAATAGCTAACCATTCTAAGAAACCAAATATGAGTTTAAATTCCTAACAAAGAAACAGAATTATTATAATGAGTCCTTAGTTTGTAGGAACCTTAGTTTTTATGACAAATAAGCGTAGGCAGTAGTTTACCATTTTAAATACATTAGTGTTGTTTTTGTTTATCCTTCTAATATTGAATCAGCCCTAAGGTGACAAGAAATCGAAACTATAAAATATAGTGACATTTATTTGTACATTTGTTTCTAGAATAAAGTTACATAACGTAGTAACTAAGTATTTAAATGGAGTATACCACACATGAAGGTCGATAAGATACAAAGCGTCAAGAAACAAATCAACTAAATATTGCTTTTTTTCTTTCAATATAAATTTATCCCGCTATATAGATACAGCCCAACATCCAAACATTAATGCTGCTTAATAATATCATCAGCAGCCACAAATTTTTCTAACTGAATACCAACTGATTTAACATGATAATTTTAACTACTTCTGATGTACAAAATAACTGTTTATTCTTAAGACCTGACGAGCAAACAGGTCCCAGCTGAAAACACATTTGGTACTTAATTAAGTTGCAGGAAATTAAACAAATGCATAGTTTTCTTTTTATAAGCGACATAAACTACTCATTGTTCTAAATTCTACAATTCGTTTTAAATAATCTAAGGCAATATGCACTTACTTATCTATAAAATAGCGCCGTTATTTACTTTCTACTCCGATTCCTTTTTTACCTACCAAAAATGACTTACACTGTATTGATCTATAAAAATAGCGAAACAGACCTGTCTGCAATTAGTTACTGTGCAGACAGCATAGCATAGACGTTCACTTTAATATAACAAATAGGATTTTTCATTCCCCGTTTTTTTTACGTTCCGAATTGGTACCTATACATGCACGTTCTTTCAGATAACTGGCACTTTTTCTTTCTGGCAAGCAACTTGTAGTGTGTCAAGTTATCGCATGCACCAAATGCGTTCTATAAAGCAAATTTGAACCGACACAAATCAAATGCATGTGTGCACCACTACCTACGTAAATTACTCAACATTACCTTTGGTGTAAAAGTAAAGTCCGCGGTAGACCTATATTGCAATGAAGAGCTTCAACAAAACCGAAGGGATTCCTTCTGCCGTGCATTAGACTACTGCCTGAAATTTCAAACAATTTTTGAAACTACGGATRTATGGTACATATATTCGAATAACATTTGCGCTTTGTCTACGGTATGGTACATTGGTACGGATCGTCATAATTTTATATTGGTATCTAGCAATTTAAATGAAAATATCGTAGGAAATATTACATCACATATTATGCAGCAACTCTTTTTTAATCGCTTCTAAAGTCAATTAAATGTCGGCCAACTTGTATGGAACTTGTAATGCTTTCAAGCACATTCCTCATCGATTACCTCTTCAGTGCCATGAGAAGAGGCTTACGCTGTAGCATACGCCTGCTGCATGGAAGTTGCAGTCAGGACTAAAGCTCATTAACTGCAACGAATGCTGTACCAATACGTACAATCGTGCGGTTTCGAATTAAAAGTACGCAATTTAAGCAATCTACTGGTTGTCATCTGATTAAACTAAACAAATTGCTCCGACGACCTCATTCCTGTTGATCTTAAATAGTAATTTAATGTAAGATTGTTATAGGGTGTGCCTGTGTGGTCACGACAATCCCGTAATTGAATTTTATTATTAGTAAATTGTTTAACGTGCCGGCCCTATAATTTATCAACCAAAAGACCAAGCACATAACCGGATAGGCTGAACGCAAATTACTGAAATTATGGACCGTTTATGTGATGCTTGAAGTGGTCAGCCGCAGATAAACGGATGTATCTGTAGGTAAATCTGATTGAAATACGCCACAAAGTGTTTTAACAACGAGCGCTGCTAATGATGTACCTGTATAGAATTACTGCAATTTTGGTTAGTGCTATCAGATGGTCCTATTTAAATAAACACGTTACATGTTGATTAACAAATAGCCTGGAGGCAAGCTCGATGTTTGAATATACTTTGCTTTAAACCAAACACGTGAAGCAAAGCACATTCAACAATCACCTTGTTTCCAAACTGTTTATTCATTCACTCACAATGTCTCACAATAAGTGTATATTCCAAACTATTCAACTGATACACGTTGAGCTATACGGACACATTTCCGTCTTAACCAAATAATTGAAATATTAATTTTAAAGGCTACGGTTAAACTTGAACTTAGAAGAACCAAATTTGGTACACGTTGTGAGTGTACAAAGAGCAGTATTCGAGAGTAATTAGAGTTCAGTTGGAATATTTTAAAGGGTTTATAAAAGATGATGCACCGTTAAAATGTTACAGAATATTTTAACACGTTGGCGGACTTAAAAATTGTTATTTTATTCTATGGGGTATTTAAGTCTAAATCCTTTTTTACTCTTGTTATTTTTAAAAAAATCCTAGGGTATGTATTGTAAGCTATTATTTAAAATTATCGAAAATTCAAACCATGGCTATGAAATTAAACGTCAGTCTTGACAACCAGGTAAATTGAACACTAAATTAATTTAGTGTTGTGAAAATGGCCTAGAAGTTTTCATTTAGCGAACAAGTTAGCATGCCATTTGCAGATTTCTGTGAAGGAAACTGCAGAAGTAGAGTTGAAGAATATCGGAGAAGATTTCCTAATCGCGTAATCCCTCATAGAGAGACATTTGCCGATATTTTGTTCTATTAAAGTATTCTTATTTAAATTTTTCACCTGATGGTCAAGTCTGACGTTTAATTTCATAACCATCGTTTGAATTTTCGATAACTTGAAATACGAGTAAACAGCTGCAATACATGTTATTTGTTTTCGTTGAAAACAATAAGATTTTTTGCAAAATAACAAGAAAAAAAAGTTTTAGAATTAAAGTCCCCAAAAAATAAAATAATAATTCGTTAATTCTGCCAACGTTTTAAAAAAAGAGTGGATCATTCCTTATCAACTCTTTCAAATGCTCCAATTGAACTCCAATTTCTATATATTGATACTGATTTCTTTCGAAATTTGAAACCCCACATTGAAGGCCTATAACTTCTCAGGGGTGCAAATTAATATACAGGTAAGTTGCGTTAAATCACAATATTTTCGATTCCCCTACATGCCCCTGTCCTGTGTCGGTGCTTATGCGAATCACCCTGTATGTAATATAAAAATAAAAATCTAGAAAGGTTATTACAATATATGTATATCCAACTCAACCGATAACATTAAACTGCAACGTGACCCTATTGGACCCCTCACAGAGCAAAATTTGCCTACAAAGGTCTTCTACAAATTAGCACCGTTACATACTCTTACTTTTTGTATTAGTTAAGACGTACATATGGTCTTCATTTCAGTCTCTGCAAAATTTTATGCAAATTCAATTCAGAAAATTATGTTCTCAATAGCGGCTTCGAAATTCAAAGAGTGACTTACAGCAAAAGGCCTCTTGATTTCGCAACTTATTATGAAGTATTCAAGGAATCTCTTGGAGGTGCAGATTAAATGCGTATAGCTTCTATCAAGACAGTAGCTAAGTGTCGTTAATCGTGTCTATGTTTCGGGCCTTCATCGGTCCATCTTCAAGATACTAAAAAAATAACATACATGCATGTAATGTGTAGCAACCTGCTGTTAACTCCAGGAATATAAGCAAGGCAAAATAACGAAACAGAATTTTTTTGTTAAAAAAGCATTAAAGTTAACATGTTAAAAAAGCCGCCTCGTTAGGCTATGGTGTTGAAAAATGAAGAAAGAAATAACGGTGACAGTGGCAAATAAATTTCAAACTATGATAAGAATCTAACATAGTCTGGACAAAAAAATTCAGTGTAATTCGGGAAGCTTAAAGTGGAGTACTTTGCTTATGTTAAAAATTGTCAATTTCAAGCAAATGACAGTAAATAGAACTAAGGTTTCGAATATCTCATCTCCAGTAATAGTATTGGAATGTTACTGTATATATAACACATTTCCAAAAGTAATTGCTTACGTTACTACGGTGAAGACAGGTCGCTTACGACTTTAACATAGCATTTTAGCGTATGCCGCTTCACAAATTATTATTAAGCACATGCAGGTGCCCACTAATAAATGCTGTTAATTCAAAAATACTTCATGGATTGTCAAAATGGACTGTTGTCTATTAGAAATGGTGCTTTAATTATGAGAAAGCCACGGAATGGATTCGATGCGGGGCGGTAGGAGCTTTTTCGTGAATTCCTTTAGTTTAGACGGCGTGCAGGGGCTCGTTTGAAAGCTTACATTCAGCAACACATATTTCGAAAACTGTTGTCACCGAAAAACTGCTGTGGAGTTGTGAAATGTGAAATCAAATTTCGATTATATTAGTAGTAAGCAATAAATTATTTCCTTTTCTCGTGCCGTTACATCAAAAAAACACAAATGGTTTAAGTTTTTTTTTAATTGAACAACTGTTATGCAGATAAATATAATTTGGGTTAATAAATAACTAGCGGTTTATTCGAATTATTTGAATAACTGAAAACATTTCACTATATCATTTATTACAGTCACTTGGTTTTCAAATTATATAAA
The DNA here is from genome assembly GCA_025024175.1 of Rhyzopertha dominica. Classification (NCBI taxonomy): domain Eukaryota; kingdom Metazoa; phylum Arthropoda; class Insecta; order Coleoptera; family Bostrichidae; genus Rhyzopertha; species Rhyzopertha dominica. The sequence goes on from QCXZ01000064.1 coordinate 16,875,776, forward strand.
AATTTCAACATGTGTTATGTGCTTATTTCATTTATTCGAATAGTTGAATTATTCATTTGCTTCCAGTAATTGTTCGAGTTATTCAAATAATTACCTATTTGAAATCCTCGAGTTTTTGAGAATTTTTAAATTGCACGAGTTGTCAGATTTTCACTCCCAGCACTATTTTAAGAAACGCTGGCGTACAGGAAAGTTCTTAACTTGTATGTTAAAACGGAGTATAACAAAAAAAACCTTCCTGTTCTTGCATAGTGCTTGGAAGAAGGAATGTTGGAAAGCAAAATACTAAGTCTGCCAGGAACTGATAATCAGTAAGTCAAGTCGTTGAAAATTATGTCAGATGTATAACACAAAAATAGACATCATCCTCAAACTGACCTGAACATTACGAAACTGTCAACTACTTGTTCTAAAGCGCTAGCAGTTTGATCAAAGATTTAGTTCTTAAATGGACTTAGGTTATTAATAGTAGTTATCGCTAGATGTTAAATTGGACGTACTACGATTACAAACAGTTTATTTCAGAAATGCATTAAAGAAAGAGGTAACGTCGCTCCAGGAAATTTGTGAATCATCGCATCTTAGCGGAAATTCTCCGAATTATCCATCTAGCTCTCGGTTATCCCAAGAGCGTACATTGTTCTGTTTACCATACACATAAATACCAAGGGTTACGTATTTGTGTTGGCGCTCTATCTCCATGCAAGCAGTTTATTAGCGTTTCAATTAAAGCTGAAGCAAGCTCTGGTTGGCTGCTAACATGCCATACGCGATTTTCTATTCATTCGTCTTTATACAATTTCCCTCGCTCTAAGCAGATTTCGACACGCCGCCTGGCATGAGCTAATAACCACGAGATTAAGACGAAAACTGCTGGAGTTCTAATTAAGTTTATGACGTGTCACGTTATGGATTCTTGCCCCTTACTTTATCGACGGATACAGTGATGCCGCACTGTTGGGGATGGCAAACGGGATTTATTAAACTGCTGAAAGTTCAATGATTCATGCATGAAATATGGGAAAGTGGAGTTACGATCTGCGTGATACTTCGTTGTAGCTTCAGGGGCGGTTTTACCGCAGCTTAACTTTACCCGGATAAATAAATCTGTAAGAAAGATAACACGTTCATTACAATTAGGACAAGTGCTTCGTAGTTCGGACTCCAGGTAAATGCATTTTTTTTCTTGAAGACAGAAATATGTACTTGAGTATGTAAGAAAGTCCTTATGGTGGAATTTAAATGGAACACAACCATAATTGCTTCCACCACTGGTAGTATCTGTTAATAGTATTAGGCCCGATTGCAGAAACGTGGATCAAAGCTAATCCGAGCTTAATCCGGATTAATTCGGTTGCTGTAGCAACACCAATCAGAACATCGCATTCATGACGTTGCTAGGCAACGACCGCGCATTAAATCCGGATTAACTTTGATCCGCGTTTGTGCTACTGGCATAATAATAAATAATAATAAAATCATTTTTATTTAAAATTGTCAATAACTGAAGCGGTTCTTGGGTTTATATTGTAAGGGATTTTGCTTGTGTATCTTTTAATTCTTCAAATGAAAAGGATTACTCAAGCAGTATCAATGTTGGAAGTTAAAAAATCTGCATTTGCTGTCATACTTCCTGTAATGCAACGTATCTAATAGTAGATGGTTTTAATTGACACCAGCCTTCCATTATTTTGACTTCGATGATGAGCTGCAAAGAGAGCAAAACGGTACAATCTTCATTTGGTCCTGATACCGACAACATAGCACAGACTTACATTCCAACTATTTTATTAATGCATTTTGTTTTAGATGGTGGAATGAGACTTCTGAGGTCATTTAGAAAGACGTATAATGCTTCTTTTAACGGTTTTTTTATGATTCTAAGGAAAACATGTTTACTGTTATCTTGCATCCGCAATTGAAAAGAATTAATTTTGATAGTGGTTATGCTCGTATATTAATCAGATGTATGATATATATGTATGTGTCGACGTTTTCATCTTCTTGTTGTTAATAAATAATACATGTAAAACTTCTTTTAGACAATGAATTCCTGCAGTGCGACAGCTTGTGATTGCGCAAGCTTTGATATCCATACAAAATTGATACATTTCGAGTGTTTCGGACTAACCAACGTAGAAGTTTCTTTTTATTAGAGACGGCACAAATTCCAAGTGGAAGAAGTAAAAACAGGGTATTCGGATGAATTATTCTTAATGCGCAATGGAAAATGAAACCTATGCATATAAGTTATGGTAATATGTATATATTGTAGTTGTAAACAATTATATTATTAACTTTTAGCTGAAATACTGCAACACAACTATATACACCTCCCAAGACATTGTCGACGCGTACGTTTCTTATCACTTCAGTAATGGGTTTACAGATTATCAAGAACCCTATCCTAAGAGTAATTGCGATGAGATTTATGAAACTTTTACTACACTTCACAAGTTTTATATCGCTGAGCATGACTTACTCTTCTTTTCAAGTTTTGGAGACATTTAACCTTGGTTTATCCTGTTGCACGGAAAATTTAACAGAAATTGTGTCAAAAATTACAGATCATTGGCTAATTTTCAATAGCCCATAGATTTAAGTAAATTTTTGCGTACAAATTCAGTCTCTTTTTACTTAAAAACCATCGTGAAAATAAAAAAAAACCTGCCATTTTTCTTAAACTATTATGAAGCATTATGACCTTAAGCAGAGGCATCACTTACGCAGTCATGTAGTAAAATACTGCATTTTAAATCCTATCGCTGTTAAGTAATTTAATTTGCAGCATAGATTGGTTTTTGAGAGTGCGCTCTTGTCTGCACAAGTGTAACCGGTTCTATAAGCAGTAGCTGCAGTACGAATTCACTATTAATGCTACCGTTGCACCATACGTTGGTGGAAAAAAACACACGGTGTTTGGAGGTGAAACTGAAAATGTTGGTATTCGTAACTAAAATATTCCTTGGTGCGTCTTCATTGAAGGCAAATGTACCACGAATCATTTTGACAACGATAGAATTCGGTGCTGCAAAATCTGCAATAGATAAGGTAAATAATAATAGAAGCATCTCCTAACCTCATTTAACGTTATAATTCAAGGAAGACTGCATTAAACGGTTTTCGCTTTAACTGGAATTTCCAAAAGGTCGCCACTGTTTTTTTGCAGTCAAATGCGACCTTTATTTACTTTCAGGATAGGTCCATCATTACATAAAATATTAATTCCTGTAAAGGAATACAATATAAATATCAGTAAAAGATTTAGGAATAAATAGGATCCAGTTTGAAGGCCACGCATTTCAATTCAGTGCAATTTCTCTAAATGTGCGGCTCGTTAGTAAATAATCAAGAAACACAAATACCATTTGGGAGTTACTCGCATCAAATTAGCTGAATGCGCAGCCCCCGCGTTAATGTAGCCATACCGGCATTAACCATCAACCCTCATCAAGGCTGATGTGTCAGGCGGCTGCCGCATTTGTCTCAATGTTTTAATATCTGGGCGGGTTGATTGTACTAACTTTCGTGCCCGACGGCGCCGCTGAGCTAACACCAAAGCCAAATCCAAACTTCCTGATCTCGGCAGCGTTCAGGTGCAAATTGATTACAAGGAAGAAGTTGACGCCTTGAATTGGGTCAGGGCACCCCCGCGTTCCCGCGATGTCTGTACCAATTAAAACTTCCGAAGTAGATGTCAATATTTACACGCCAACCGGGTTTTTCATGTGAACTGGTGGTGCTGCGTCTAGCTAATGAAGAATGTACGTGCAGGCGGGAACAACGGATAGACCTTCTATTAAATTAATCTAGCGAAGGGTGTGAGGCGAGCGAACCGGAATTACTCCTATCTGTACATGTATCTGGATGTACAAATTGCAGCGAACTTCTGATAAGATGAAATGATAGGATAGTCACGAACACTGCTTGACAAATGACGGTGCGACAAACAGTGCAACTCATTCTTTGTTTTATAAAAGGCCGCTGCTGTATTACTGAAAATGCAACAACTAATTGATCTGATGCATTTAACATTCATGTGAAGGTGATAAACGTGGTCAGATAATAATAGCTGATTCTGGATTAGTTGGCCAAGGTCGTGGTGATTTCTTCTTCATTGGCACTTTGTGTACTACTATTATAAGCATCTGCACAGCTGAGTTCATCATCGTGGACGTAGCTGCCTCCATGTGAACACAAACTGAATTTGTTTGTTTGAAGGTAGCTACGTCCACGACTCAGCTCTAAAGATGCTCACGGCGGTAGTGGGCGAAACGTTAGCATAGAAGGAAACGCTACTACCACGGCTAATTAAGCCGGAATCACGTGGTACCACGCACTTCATCTGCAAAAGCCTCAAGCATTGCATGGCCAAGCTTTTTGCCTATTTCAATGATTTTACAATTACGGATGCCAGGAATGAATTTTAAATCACAAATAGAACTATAAAAGTGAATTAAAACAAGCTAATATGGTCTGCACAAAAACATAACTGTGGTCTGTGGTTCTGTTACTTTACTGGGTGTTTAAAATGCCGGGTAATAGACTCAAACAATCAGTAAATAGGAAAAAACATCTTTTTATTAACTTCAAAAAAACTGCCCTTCAAAAATTGACAAATCTAGCCTACCTATTTTTTATTTATTTTTCCCGGCAATCAGCGCACGTTACAGTTCGTTAAGGCAAGCTTGGCAATTGTCGTAAATGTAAAATTATAATAATGTATTTAAAAAAAGTCAGAAAGCGTCATCACATTTTGATCACTTTTTGTACACAAAAGAATATATTTTTCGTACGAAATACGAGGCTAACAGATTTTAACTCATTATTTATATGTACCTTCAATTTAGCAAAACCAAATTAGGAAGGCACACACACCCTTTTTCGAGAAATGCTAGCGAACTGCTATAAATCATTGCTAGCACGTCTCTATATCAAGAATGTTTAAAAATATAAGTAAAACTTTTCTAGGGGGCGAGCATTTTAGTGATGTAATCTAGTAAAAAAGGGTTCAGGGGCAAATTATTTCATTTAAAGAAAATCTACGAAACCTATCAGCAAACAACGAATTATTGGAAAGAATTAATTAATAAAGCAGAGAGGTTCACAGAAAATCAAAGTAAATGTGTGAAGTTCCCTAGAAACGTTTCTTTGCAATATCCTATGCTTCACTGACACCCCTGCAGTATCTTGCCATTACCGTTACCTGGCATTGCCCATGCTTCGTTACGAATGTTGTCCTCTAGTTCGTCGATAGTTTTTGGTCTGTTGAAACAGGCCTTGCTACCTAAACACCATCATTACAAGTAGTTAAGGGGGTTAGCAAAACTTTGGCTTAAATGCTCGCGAACAGTCCCCGTAAAATGCTGTGGTGCACTGTTTTAGTGGCATCATATCATACTACTGAACACCTTCTGGGTCTTTTTAATTTGGGTAAAACGCTGCAAAAGGATACGGACTCGATATACGGTTACCTACCACGCTAGCATAAACATTTAGTGAAAAATTTACTTTAATTTCTAGTGTGGGCAATAAAAAATCAGCCGTTAAAACATGTCTTCGTAAAAGTGAGAATTTAGGATGGCAATGCCATCTGTCAGCATTACACTGACATGATGGCAAAGCCACCTAGCTGCCTTAACGGGAACTACTTCCTAAAGGAAGTGACCTATAGCCTGACAAATTGGCATGTAACTGCATACTTCAATTTGACAGCAGGCCCCCACGGTACTTTTTGCTGACGGGCAAGAACCAACATACATTAAAATGCATGTCTATGCTGTGCTGTCTACACCTCAACCAACTGCAGATAGTACTATTTCGCTGTCATTACAGCTCATCAGTGCAGTTTAGGTCTAGTGTAGACAACACGGCATAGAACTGTTCTATGCCGTGTTGTCTACACTAGACCTAAACTGCACTGATGAGCTGTAATGACAGCGAAATAGTACTATCTGCAGTTGGTTGAGGTGTAGACAGCACAGCATAGACATGCATTTTAATGTCTTCGTAAAACCGTAATTTGCGGTTAGGTTTATCTTCGTTTAGTTATTGGGTCAAAAACACTTTATATAGGTTTCATTTTTCCAATTTCAAATATTTCAGGACGAATCTTCTTACTATTTTGTTGTCTATCACCACTTGGCGGGTGGATAATCGAGGATTTCAATAAAATTGAAGCAGAACGTTTAATATAACATGCATGTTCTTGGACTTATGGGACAACCCATTCTCCATGAACGATATCTTACAAGCCCATCAAAGAAGACAATAAAGTAGCGAAGTCGGGAATGAACGAATGCGTATTGTGCAACCAGGCTAGCGAACTCATTTACTGTAGAGGATACCGATAGGAGTGCGTAATCGAATGGTATTAGTTCTCAAATCAAATGCTCCACGTACTTCGTCGAGGACCAGTAACTATCCAGTACTACTCCCAGGAACATCGATGTGTCTGAAGGTGTAAATACTTGTTTTCGTAAGAAACACCTTATAATGAGATTCAAATAATAAGAAACTCATCATATTTATTTTTTTTTAATAAATTGAACTTGGAGTAACTGATACCACACCAAGCCTTGGTATTTTACAAAATTTATAACCAACGCCAGTTGCTTATACGCTCTCTAACTACATTAGGCAAATTACTGCATATAGTAAGAAAAAAAAGTGCACCTAGTTTTGAGCCTTGGTTGATTTGCCTTTCCTGTGACCAATTCGGATGTTATTTAATAAGTGGTGAGTATCTATAAAGTTATCCACCCTAATTAATTATGATTAACATGTAAAATGCAATTTCAGGGTAAAATAATAGTTGTAACAACAATTAACAAATTAGAGGCACTTCTTGCTTGCTTCTAGCATGATAGACTCTCAATAGAACTTTATAATTAAATGTTTAAATTTCCATAATAATCAAAACATCGCAGACAATATCTGCAATGCTTAGCTATCATCAAATGCATGTAGTTATGGCGAATAGCTTGTGCAATACCAATGTGAAAAACTCCAGAAAGTTAGACCTCACTCTTGTGCTTTAAAGCTTCGAGGTAAGCGCGCTTACCCGAGTTTAGCGCTGTTTTATACACCAGCAGCAGTTAGCTGGCTCGCTCCATTTAAAACTTGAAAGCACACGCGCAAAGTGAACTCCGCCTAATAAACTAATTTAGAGTGCATTAAATATTTCCCAATTCGCCTCGGTTTCCGAGCTGATGAAAGAGTTTTGGAGTTTATCAGCGTGCTCCTAGTTTCGGGCCGGAGTCAAAGCTTAATAGCTCTTAGTACAACAACTAATTAATAAAACTGCCTCGGTCGGCTACGCGTTCCGCTTTCAATTAAATCCAAAATTAATACCGCTGGTTCCTTTTAAAACTCGCGTTGCGGACCCAGATCAATTCGCGATCGATCGGGGGCAGGAGTTTACCGCTATCAGGAAACTTTTTACTTAAGCCTGCTAAAATATTGATCGTTCAATTTCGGGGGCGAAACTTTTTACATTATGGCGACATCAACACCTCCTGTCCATTGGTGTAATTTTAATATACAGCGACAAACGAGCAAAGACGAGACCCGCTTGAACTAAACAATTCACCAAAAAGTCCTCATACTATTGTCTTACGATTGGCTTTCAGTTCTTCTAAGGTTCTATAAAGGTGAGTATTCGCAGCCGTCATATTTACCCAGAGTGTCAGTTCGAATAGGGATGTGAACGTATTGAAAGATATTTGCCACGGATATCTCGTACTATTCAAAAGAAATTATTTATTTAAACAAAAACTTTATACCTTCTACAACGATTTTCCTGAAGATGGCTTAATCATGGGAGGTTGGTTTGGAGCATTAGGTAAATAATATGGAAAATATATTCAGTTTCTTATTTCTTCCATTCATCCTGCCGATATTTTTCAAACTAAGGCTCTAAAATGATTCTAATAGCACAAATACACATACCTAGTTTTTACTTAAAACTATAAGGTAACAAATATCTACTGTACTTCAAATAAATGCGATCCAGTTGTCGGATTTCCATAACCTGAAAGATACATACATACACCTATACATATGACTTCTAACCTGACCTAACCTATTTCCACTGTTTAAATACAGGGCTTCTATAAACGATTCACTCAACGGGGGCGGTGTTGTTTTCGGAATTCTTTGTGCCGCCTTATTGTAACTGCTGCCAAACTACAATATGCCCGGCGATAGTACTGAAGGTTGCAGATCAATGTCACTTCACGGATCCGAAATGGCGAGCTTTCTGCAACCTTAAAGTTAATTATCCCACAAAACACTATAGAATATATTGAAAATACAGACACTCCCAGACGTTTCTCATATTATAATACATCAAATAATTCAATAACCGAAAGATGACAAGTATATGTCATTGTGTTCGCTTTCCTGAGAGGCGGCAAATTGATTTAATCGATAATTTCCGTAAGCGCCCTCGATGCATGAATCATTTATAGAAACCCTGTATTATAGTTATAGATACCAGTAGTTGATACGCACGCTATACAAAAGTTGTTTAAGGGCTAGGATTCTGGATATAGAAACACTACATCCGAGATGACGGTAGAAACAGCGTATAGAACCAAATATTTTACAATACAGCAGCACTAAAGAACTAGTGAATATTTAGAGATGAATTTAAACTAAAAGATTCGACTAGAACAAGCTTTTGAATAAGACTAGTTTCAAACGTATAGGTGCAATAATTGTTAAGTGGTGCTGTTCTGTAAAACAAATAGGTGGATTTCTTTCTATCGTTTTCTTCGATACTACATGGTGCATTGGCCGAATATGGCGGCTGCGAATACCTATATTTATTGAGCTATAGTTTTACGGCCTAGTGCCGGTAGCGAATGACACTAAAATAGAATACACTACAAATATTCTCAGCTTATTTGTTTTACGTTAGATGGCGCTATGGCCACTTCAGTTTATTATATGCAAAATTCTAAGAAAATTAATAATAAAACCGTGTTACATCATACTCAGTCTATTATAATTTTAACGACAGACATACTTAATTTTAAGAGTCGATCTTCGATTCCAGCCATGTGCACAGAATTAAAATAAAATTGCAACTTTTTCAACATTTTCGATGAGAACAACATATCTAGTCTGTATAAAAGATATACACAACTGATAAGATAACTTACTGTTAAACGCCATTTTGTAATGGGGCCAACCAAGCAGCCAATAAGGACCCAGCGCTAATATACTTAGAAGATCGCCAAATCTTAGACTGCCCCTGCATGTTATAACATTTATTTGCAGAACTTTCCCCTAAATTATCGAGAGAGTATGCAAACTATTATATGGAAAGATCAATAAATGTACATATATTCAGTTTAAATAATCCTTTGCTACACTGCTCTTTTTTGTATAATTTACACAAATATCAACGTTTAAATAAACTTTTTTCAGCCACAGGGTATAATAGTGACACGCGGACACGCACATAGCTTGTATAAGAAGGATAACTGATTTATTAGTACCAGTTAAGGGTTTACTGGGCAAATTAACCAATATCAGAAACTAGCTAGCAACTAACAATTCATATTAGATAAGTTTTGTAACCCAGCAGATTTCATTTAGGACCGCATCGATATGTCACATTTTTTGTAATTATATCCCGGCAATTGTATTTATGAACTATTTAAGGTGTTCCTTAGCCCGAACCATAAAACATCTTCGACTTCGTCAAACATAAACTGCATCGCGCTTCTCATATGATAGGTAGCTTACGCAAGAATGACAAAAAAATTGCATATAATTAACTTGTATCAGACGCCGCCTGTGCTTAAAAAACAAACATTGATTCCATAAGACAACAATACCTGTCATCAATTCCCGTTATGCAATATAATTCTGTAGATGATTAAAGTGAATTAATAAAAGAAAAAAAGTAATAAGATTTGACCTCGTTTAAGACCAGACAAGGCGTCATTTTCGTAACAAAACCAGAAGAGAACTTGTAGTAAAAAGCAAGTTTTCTTGAAAAGAAAAATTTCGACGTTACCTATCCATAAAATAAATTTGTATTGTAGAAGCTAAAAATTTTTTGTTTAAGATTCATCAAATACAATAAAATTACATTTACCTTCAGTTTTGAAATAGCAGATCATCTAAAAAGCATATGTGAATTTCTGGAAGCCCATTAGCCTTAGGTGCTCAAGGATTCGTAATATTAGACTTTTTATTTTAGAAGTATATTCAGTTTAAGGCAGCTTTAATTAGGAACTCAACGAGATCAATATGCTTATGTACTCAGGTTATATGTCATTCTAGTTAACAAAACTTCGAAATCATTTGGTTGCTACTTATCTATATTTTGCTTGATAATTAAATTTGTTAGATCAGTTTTATACTCGATTGAGGTAACGTCCACAGTATAACGCGTGAACTGAGATCTTTACCAGGTGGTAAGGCATATTATATTAAAGTAATTTTGCACATATACTAATATACAGTAACTCTCCGATAGAAACTCGTTGAAGTCTTTCTGTTTGAATGCGAGAGGACTCCGAAGGTCTGAGAGAAGTTCCACTTTTGTCAATACTGAGAACAACAGAAAGACCATAAATTATTAATTACGAAAGGTTGTACCTGAAGGGTTCAGAGCAAACAGGTCGATACGATGGAATACGTCCACATGAAAATTGAGTCTACGGCAGGCAACTGCTCAGTAGTCCTAAAATAACCCTAGCCGGTCCTAATTAAAGGTGAACTCTGGCTTTAAATTCGGAATCTTGGGGTATAACGGATGGAATGTAAACAAACGTAAGCGGCATTAATAGTGAGAACCTTGTTCCAAGGCTTACGCATGATCACGCGGTATAATCCCGTTTGTTAAAGGTATGCATTGCCCTACTATTCGCAAAGGAATCCGGGGGTTTCGGATGCACCAATTTAGCGGAATTCCTTAAATCGAAGTATGTAATATTCAACGCATGCGCAGGTGGGTTTCTGGTCCATTTAGAACAGTGTTAAATATTGAATGGAAAAATGTATGTAAAGTCTTAGACGGAGTTCAATGCATTTTCAAACTATGCTAGATGACCCCCATGAAGACAAATATTAGGCAAYGGTTAAACACATTCAAGATTCCCTAATCGCGTTCACAGAAAGGAGTGCCGAACGAACTACTAAGTATAGTGCGCGCCAGGAAAGAGTCGAACCTTAGGAATGTAACATCGTCCACATTCTGAACGGAGCAAACCGCTTGGGTGGGCCGAGTTAATAAATTTAATCCAAGCGCTAGCCTGAAATTGTAACCATGAATGTAGCGACACAATTGTCTTTCCCGCCACGTCTACCTTTTTTCCTGGCGCGCACGTTATATAACATCCTTAATTTAATCACTATGTCGAATACCTTGTAAACAAACGCTTTTTTTGTTATTTGTTGCATGATATTTACCGAATAACTCGACGATTGTTTAGATCAGACGTTCAGTTTAAAAAAGTTCTAAAAGCTGTAGTGAAATCTGATGAGTAAATTGCCTCCTCACCATGGAAAAATAGCTTAAAACCTTTTATATACTTTTTTGGCCTGCATTTAGGGATGGGGATATAAGACGCCTATTGACACTGAACAAGATAATCACTTACGACGTTTCTATTTTGGTCTACTATCTTAATACAAACATCAGTTCTTTAAAAAAATTACATACGAATAGTTTATAACAATTACAAATCCGAAGGGTCCGTTCGTCCTGGCTTCAATCACTTGCTGAATTCGCGCTTTTTTCGTCCAATTCGTTCAGTCTGTTGCATACTTGGCATCATTGTACGTCCTTGCCAAGTTTATAACATAACCTAAACTGATATGTACTGTAGAGTTGTTGAAAACTGAGTGTGTTAATACCATTTTTAAGTTTGTAATCAAAATATTATCAGGATTTATACATACTGCTTCGATCAGCTTACCGCGTATTGATTACAGTATCAAATAATAAATAGCAAAACACGTGCGCTTTTGTCTTTGGTATTGATTACAGGCATGTCCGCCAGCTGATTGCCTGTCTCTCTTGTCAAACGTTCGACCAGTAGATACGTCATGATGACGTATGTGCTGGTTGCGTTAAAAGGGGCCGTTGTCTCCCGCCAATTTACAAAGATTTTTTAAGGCATTAAAACTCCACAGACGAAAGAAATATTTTGGAATTAGCATTAGCATACCTTTAGCTTCACAAAACATATTTTTCCAGAAAACCGTCGTATACCTCATTGGTAAACCTTACTTTTTTCCAGCTGATTTATTTTGGGTTTGTATTTAACAAATAGACTTGCTAGCTTCATTTACTTCTGCTGCTTATATCCTGAATTTTCTTAGTGTATTTTTAACGTTAACACTAACATTTTTATATAGTTTAATTAAGGGAATGATTGTTCTATCATGTTTTTAAGTAACCTGCCTGCAATGGTTAGGACAAAAAATTAAATATTTTGGAACATTTAGAAATAAACAAAGCGCAACATCAGAAAAACATGTGACAAACGCAAAAAAAGAAATTCCGATGTAGAATTCTGTTCTCCTTACCCGCTAAATTATAACACTCCAACCCCAATTCCAAGCTAAAGAGAAGGATACAAAGGTTTTTACAACTGTATTGAGAGTTTGAGGAGGCAACATATATCTGGCTTCAGTGCACTTTTGTAATTCTAGAAAAGACCGTCTGGTCAAAATGGTCGTCAAATTATTCGATAATTAGTATGAAACAATACATAAACAAAAACCGGCTTGTTTGCAGTCTATTCAGTATATTGATTTCACAAACGGTGCAACTTTAAAAGTATTCAGCTTATTCATTAATTTAAAATCTGCATGAATTGAATTAGTAAAAAAAAGAATGGACTGGCAGAAAAGTTCGACCGATAATCTGTGGCCTTAGAATTATCTGGAAATGTCCTTATAAGGTAATAGTGTTTAGGAACATTTGATTTTCTGTTATTTAAGATAGTTTACATTCTGTGGTACGCGCGGTACGCACCTAATGAACTTCGTTATAGTGCTGATAAATTTAATACAGCGAAAAGTTGTATTCCTATTATGCTCAAAAAAAGCCAATAGTGAGCGAGGTGCTATCCAATACGACGTGGCTTTTAAAATTTAGCCGCAAAGGCAACGCAACGTAAAGGTAACGTGAAAATGCTACAGTACATTTTTTAACTAGGAGCAATTTTACTGAACTATAAGATATAAAACCTACCCTGGCTTCCTACTTTGTTATCTGGAAATAACCGACTCCTTGTAGGTCGTAGGTGGTTATCAGTTTTAACACACCTTATATGCTGTGATCCGCTTAGATGTCGCCGAGGGCATTAACTCTAATTTACAAAAGCAGTATAATTCTAAAAGTGCAATCCTTCATCTGTGTTGCAGCAGAAACTTCGTTAAATATAACCATATACATCTTGGAAGAACAACCGCCAACGCTTCCCGTGACTTCCCCGCGGCGGTTAACCAAACTTCGGTTCGACGATACGTCTTAGGTGAAGTTCAGCAATTTTAGTCTTTGGTGCCGCCGGAATCAATTTACATCTCGTTATTCCGAGGACTCACCCCCCGGACACCCGCAGATTTCACAAACTTCCTGCAGCGCGAATAAGGGAAATGTAAATATGTGCATTTTATTCGGGTGCAACTTGGGAACAGTCGACGGACAACGGTCGTGGAAGGGGTCAATTACCACTTTGGTGCTGAAGAGCGCTACCTAGTCAACTTTAAATGAAGAAACTTTGGAGAAAACACAAAGTGGGAATATGTGCAAATGGGTGACTATATCCGGTGCGTAAACGATTAGGTTAAAAAGTTGAGGGCAATGGGGTGAAAACGAGGGATATTTTTTGAGATTTAAGCATCCGGAATTAATGGATCCTTTCGTAGCATTTTGACCATAATATATATCTATGTTTTTATATGCACTTACATGCTGCAGGTGGAAAAACGTCTGCTGAAGTTAATAAGTCTTTAATTTAATTTAGCTCTTTACATAACCCGTTCTACTTCACGGACGTCACACACTTTGAGTGCTTTATGTAGTGCTCCTAAATCCGGTAATATTGATGTAAAAAATTATAATATCCCTACAGTAAAGTACACTGGTTGCCATACTACCACTACTTATATTTGTTCTGTTAACAACCAGAGAACGCATTACTACTATTATGTCTAATACAATGTCTGCAGCAAAACAAAGTTTGATCTTTTAGTTTTCCAAATTTTGGAGGTACTGTAGTTTAGTCAATTGGGTATKTTCACAATTTTTGATAATAGCCCGAAGTTTAAGTGAATGAGGCTTTACATTGCATATCACCTACTTTGAACATTTTACTTGATACAAGTAAATGCTTAAAAAATTACATTATTTTCAAAAACAGATAAATTGCCGCTAACGGAGCCTCCTATGCTTGCATAGTCGTGTGAAGTTATCTTGGGTATATGATAATTTCTATGCAATGGTGTTTACAGAAATAATATTGATTATAATAGTTACTCCCAACAGTTTCGAGGTGGAATGGACATCTTATACATTGTATGTACAATAAGTGCAAAATGTGCAATCTGTTACTAAAAAAGGACGTGAAGTAAGGTTTAATAACTGTCAGGACTGAGAGCTTATATTCGTTTATGCGTCACATCTATTTTTGACACTGATTTAAAATTCTTGGCTTAGACATTTCTTAATTAAACATTACTTATTTAATATGTAAATAATAATTCATGACAGTCGTACTATATTTTTTATATTCAAATACGTATTGCTTTGTAGCCTTGTAGTGAAGGTAATTTTTCATATACAGCAAACTCCCTTATCGAGTTCAYTCTTCATTTTCTTATAATAGCTTTACCTACGTAGCGCATCTATGAAGATAGTGAGATTTTAGGATACACTCGTGACTGTATTTCCTTTGTGCACCTGAAGGATCTCTTTACCATTTTTCATTGATTGTTTTAGTAATCTGCATTTTCCACAAAAATGAAAGTACATGCTTTATTGTATTTCTTCATCTACATACTTTCGTAAAAACCTCCTTCCATTTCTTTAGTCTTTACTCAAGGTCTACACTTCAACTTCATGTCGTTGGTAAAGAAAAACCTTTTCTATGTGTTTCTATGTATCATTATCACTATCTTGTTCATAAGAGCGCATATAACAGTTTTTTAACATATGTTGTGGTTCAAATGATAAATTATTGTCGATATCAAGGGTAATACAAATGAAATGACGAAGTAGACAACTAACGCTGTTAAATCTGACAGTTATAAAAAAGGTGAGCTCAATATTTGTTCCGGGATTAGTACTGGCTGAAGTAGTCTTGAAGCTAAAAATTCAGTGCTGTGGTCAATGTAAAGAAACAGTACTCTGTGACTATTAGCAAAATCGAAATGGACTATTTGTTTTCAATCTAATTTATTAAATATATCTAATTTATTACATTATTATTAATATACTTCTGCTTCATTTTCTTCTTACCCTTCTTCTTCATCATCATGATCATCATCATCTTCTTCATCTTCTTCTACTTCTACTTCTACTTCTTGTACTTCTTGTTCTTGGTGGGTGCAAGTAAATTGCTTCAATAGCGACGCATCACATGTCTCGCGTATAATACGAACCCTCTTTTGTTGATGATTCAACATTGGAGCACGACTCGCCTTGACAACTAGTACATGCAAGGGAACAAAACAATCCAACTTTTTTGCAGCGGCATTTGACACTACATCCCTTTTTACAGTTGTAAAAAATTGTGTTGAGGAGGTTTTCCGGCGAAGGTGTGAGTAAAGTCTGGACTGGTTCTAAAGTATTGTCGATCAACTTCCAACCTGTTTGTTAAATCTAGTTGATAACCTACCCACACCTGAACCTGATAATATACCCGAAAAAGATGTTGATGAAGTTGGAGGAATACAAGCTAATTGCACTCGTTTTTTTATTACGAGTGTTTTTAACAAAACATGCGTATCGAAACTTATCTAAGCAGGTCTGAGGTTTCTTTTGAAGTGATATTCTCATAATTATACTATTTTGTATGTATAAGTTACATTGACCGATAGAAAAATATTTTTACTTGCATTACAGCTTCAGTGATGTATATAAGTGCCGTACTTATGCATCTTATGAAGATTACAGCTTTTTCAACTTTTAGAATCCTTATATCTCACAAACGGTGGCTCTTAGGGAAAAAACGTTTTGAGACAATTTTTATGATAAAACTTACCGTTTAGCTGAAAAACGCGAGAAACCCATTTATAAGACCTTTGACCTTGAATACAAGTACGGGATCCATGGGGACTTCTCACCATTCACTTATAATGGTGTTCCGAACATTCATACCAATTTTTAGCTGTGCGCGAATTTTTGCAGCTTCACTACTATTTTTAGGACTTATTTGACAGGGATGTAGCATTTTCAGCTAAAATGTAACATAAAACTTTAATCTCCGACATAGTAATCACTCGGTATGCGTCTACGCTTTTATATACTCGGATATTTGGTAACAGGATTTAACTGTGTGACAACGAACAGTGCACATTCGTCATAGCGGTAGATATACACGATATTGCAAGATTTTATGCCAACTGTGAATTTCTGGTTCCAACCCAATTAGAAATAATTTCCAAACGGTCACTTATACATTTCAGAAGCTTACAAATTCGTAACTAACAATTCGCCGAGCTGCATTAGAAGAAAATTTGAGCTAGCAGATCACTATCGCTACCTACTCTATGTGCATCTTGTGTCTTTTAGTTTCAATACACATAAGTACGTACGCACTCACTGGTGCAACTTATTATATGTTTTTATTGATGTTTTCATAATCGTAAACATTTCGTATATAATGTTAACAATAAATCGCGATAAATATTTTTTGATAATAAATTCCAGCAAGTCTATAGGCCTGATATGATGTGAAATATACTGTTTGGACAGAGGAAACTAGAGCCTGCGAATGAGGCAACCAGGCTGACGAATGACGAATGTTCTTTTTTAGCGATCCGTCGAAGGGATCGAAAACCGATAGCCATTCCCGATGCTCGAAGTCTCCAATATAAAAACGCGGCGAATAAGCAAGCGAACAAAGCGACCCAAGCGTTAGCGAATCAGAATGCATTTTTATATATGTATTAGTAAGGCATTACCTCCTACAAGTTTCTATATTGTTCTTTTTCCGGTATTTTTTAAGTTATTACCTATGTGGTGGCTGTTCTGTTGCTATGTGTGCCAAACATAAGCGAAGACGCACGCCATCTTTTAATGAATAGCTGCAACAATATTTTATACGGGACAGAGAAAGCTTAGTCCATGAGAGGAGCGATACGCTCAGTTTAGATTAAGTAAAATCGTAGTATAACTACTTGGGTAATCAAAAACAAAAACAGACTATGCCCCTACATGACGGCCCTGCTTGCTCCAAATAGAAAAAGGTGTATAACCTAATGTGGTGTAATCACAGCTATTACTCCAATAATACAACACTGCATTGGTTTTTAATAAATATCCCCAAATGTGCCTGTAAGGCATTCTTCAATATTTTTTTAAGTTCAGGTGAAGGGTAGAGAATGAAATCAAATCGAATGTCTTTCGCTCGCATACATCAAAATTACAATAAAACCTTGACAACTAGGCCTAAGCCGCATTTATAGCATTCCGAAAGGCACTACGGAAATTTATGGTTTCATCGACCATTGTGGCAAATGAAACTGTGAACGAAATCAGAATTATTGGACACCTAAGGAAAGCAATTATGCCCGTAAATTTATGCGTCCCATTCTGATCCCGGAGGAACGTCAAACGAATTGAATCCGATATTAAAATTTACGCTATCTATAATGAAATCTTGATTGAGGAAAGTGTATCGCGTCCGTAATAAAAGTCCGACGGGGCTGCGGGGATGTGAAAGCGCTTCGGTGGCGCACAATAATTTCCTAGATTTAAAAAGTTGAAAAACTATTTGCAGAAGAACGCAGGCCATCTCGCTCTGGCGGTCGTAGCAATAAGGCCTGGATGTAGCTCCCTGGAGGTCATATTGGTCCGGCAATCTAATTCGGGATCGCATCAAGTCGCCCCAGTCATAACACTCGGCTATATCCTATTTCACCCCCAATATGACACCCGACAACGTTTGGGTCTTCCTGCCGCCCTTTAAGACCGCGTGTGCAGTCCGACGCCAATTATTTTTGCGGATATCTGGTATTAGAGTTCTGGTAATGAATTACGTGAGATCTTTGTAAGCAGCTCAAGTGACAGAGTGAATTCCGGCCCCGAATTAAGCGGTTGTTAACATCGCGGACCAAGTTTCCCAGATGTGCCGCACATCCTCAATGAGTATGTCACAAGAGTTCCCTCCAACTGTAAGGTTTACAGTTTCTTTGGAGAATCGCTGTTTTATTGTCAAAGCAATGATAATAATAGGCAATAGAATGCATGTCTATGCTGTGCTGTCTACACCTCAACCAACTGCAGATAGTACTATTTCGCTGTCATTACAGCTCATCAGTGCAGTTTAGGTCTAGTGTAGACAACACGGCATAGAACTGGTTTTGCTTATATACCAAAGCAATGGTATGATGAAAGTAAGAAATTAGGATGGCAATGCCATCTGTAAGCATTACACTGACATGATGACAAAGCCACCTAGCTGCCTTAATGGGAATAGGTTTGATACAATCAAGTTTTAGTAATCGAGTATGATTCGTTTGATTATGTACGAGTGCAAGGATGCAAGTAACCTAGAATTTTTCTATGACTGTCGTTAAAAGTAGGTTTTTCATGCAACAAATGTTGTTACCGAAACTTATGTTCTCCCGTAGCAGCAAGAGCAGGATCATTTTGTAAGTGGGGATACGAAGGCTGAAGCCCTGATTTTTATTTTGTTAACGATGTTTTTTTAGAGCTATGTTGTTGTTACTATTTGTATGTAGTTGTATCCTGTTTCTGAAATATTTTTTGTTTTATATAGCTTATGTTACATTGTTAATATGTGGTTATTTGGAATTAATTATAAAAAAACAACATAATGACTGTACGAGATTGAATTTCTCTTTACGCAAACATACCAATAACATTAATAAAACTGATTGTTGCAGTGTGCTAAGTACAGTGCTACTTAAAAATATTAAAAGAATCGATCAGCCCGCCGACTGTAAATTACGGTCAGTGATTCGGTTTTTGACAGCAAAGAACGTTTTAGCAGCGGGAATTCATAGACAAATGAGCGACTTTTATGGCCCAAGTGCGATGAGTATCAGCCAAGTGCGTAAGTGGGTGAGAGCTTTCAAGAAAGGACGGGAAAATGCTCATGGTGAACGCGTTCTGGCTGACCATTAGTGACCGTAGATGATTTGGTCAATGCAGTGGATGAACATTTTCTCGTCCGTCCTTGAAAGCTCTCACCCACTTACGCATTTTGTTTCTACTCATCGCATTTGCGCCATACACCTCGATTATCTGTCTATGAATTCTCGCTGCTGAAACGTTTTCTTGCTGTCAAAAAGAACTAATCACTGGACGTACTTCACAGTAGGCGAGCTCATCGATTGTTTCAAATATTTTGAGGTAGCACTGTACTTAACTCACTGCAACAATACCATTACAAATGGCGTACAAATATCCCAAAAACAGGATTCATAAAAGCATTAGACTCTACATTGTTTGCAAATTATTTTCAATTTAAAAACGACTTTTATAAAAAATCACATGGAGTACCAATGGAACCCCTATCTCAAACAATATAGGACAACTACAAATGAAAGATTTAGAAACAACAATAGCAAGCAAAAAATACATTAAACTATATACAAGATATGTAGATCATGTGTTATTAATAATATTGTTCAATAGTTATCACTCAAAATTATACAGTTTACCATAGAGACAGTAAAGTACAACATAATTCTAGACCTTACACTAATTAAAAAGAATAACAAAGTTATCACAAAATGGTATTCAAAATCAAAGGTATCGGGAAGATTCATATACTACCAGTCTAACCACCCCCATAAACAAAAAATGGCTATCCTGAACAATAAAACACAACGAATAATAAAATTCACTAATCCAGGAATAAGTAAAATACTAAAAAAATACAATTACCCCACTAAACTAATACCATAGATTAATTAATTAATATTTGCTAATACGTAACTCCATAAGACAACAAACAAATAAAAACTGTACAACAGTATGTAATACGAAAAACAATAACAAAACACAAATATAACAATCTTAGGCCTACCATACATTCCGCCCCTTACACAAAAATAAAAATAAACCATTTTTATGACACTGTATTGTATTTAAGTGGTAAAATAAAGCATTTATACACACCCAGAATATTAAACGTAAGTGTCAAAAACTGGTTAGTTTTGATGTATTTAAAATATTTAGAAAGAGATCGCTGTTTTGGTCTGTAATTATCCAGCGTCAACGTCAATTGCCAAGTGCCTGAATATTTTAAAGCCTAGCACATTCCAATGAAAACACTAATGGCAGAATGAACCGTTCGTTTCAGGAGCATTCAATTAACAACGCTTTAGATAACAAATTTGGCAACGTACCTGTTGAACGATGAAGTGAATCGTGTAATTGATATAGGAGAAAAGCTTATATCAAGGATAAATGTGTACCTTGCTGCTAAAATAATAAACTTATTGACAGGTTTGATTTATTGGCCGTAACTGAATCAATATAGCGGGCTTTTCATATATCACACAGGGTAGCAACGTCTAAAACCGCCGGCCCGACTAATGTCAATATTCTGAGCCAACTTATACGAAGATTACGACCAGGAGCAAATAGAACAAAGTTACTTACGGTTGGTTTGGTAGTCTCCTAGTTGGCTTCCGTAGTGATTGATGAATTTCCCTGAAACAACATTTAAATTCAGATAACGAAACTTCAACAAGTAAATGCCTCTATGTCTGTGAGGCGGCAGATCGATGGTTCCAGACCGCGTAACGCCAAGATTTTTAATGAAACGTCAACATGCACGAGGTGACCCTGTACTCATTATTTATTGAATCATCGAGTGTAATTGTCCGGTTCACGGCGCAAGCGCCCGTAAAATTCGGTGAATGCACGCAAGCTTGTCACGCACACATTAGGTATTTAATGTTGTTTTTCTTCGCTTTTTCTTTTAACGTGTAATGAACGCATATTGGCATTCGCAGGAGGGCGTTTTGTTTGATAAAGCGACTTCATTTGTAAAAAGCCGGGGCAGAACTTTTGTCTGACACGGGTTATTGTAGAAAATTAATGATTTATCGTACAAATTATAATAAGAGGCAAACTGAAGTCTGCATTTGGCGCTTAGTATATAAAAACAACTTTGTAAATGAAATACATTTTTTGATTATTTATCTTATTGCCATCGAGTTAAAAACACCAAAAGTTGCAAACAATTTTGGTGGAGGCGCAAGAACAAAGGACACTATTCTCTTAGTAAAGCATAGGTAAATATGAAAAAGATGCTTGGCGTCATATATAAACGTGTCGATGTAGTTTAGAAGTCAGCATTTTGTGTAAACTAAACTGGCAAAAAAGTTCAATTGTTGACAGAACAAACTAGACAACAGCTAAATAAAAATGATCTTTTTTTGCCACGTTAGAAATAGTACAAAACAATATTTTCCAATTATATCAGAACAAAAAATTATTAAAATTTATTTATTATTTAAATTTATTAAATAAGGTAGCAAGGTAAGCGAAAATGTCAAAATGTAACGCGGAACATCCAAAGTCTTGTTAAAAAAAAGGGAAAATGCAGTAAAAGACATGACGTGGTCTAAGTCAGAAAAGAAGTGAGAACAATTAATAAATTACAAATCTTAAGTGGTAGCAACAAAATTATGTGCATCAATGCGCATCTTGTCTGATTTGTTATAAATTTTGGCTGTACAGGGTCCTCCACCTAAAACTCCCTAGGCTCGTATTTTCATTATTTTTTTAGGTACGATTTTAAAAAGGTTAAGGGTCTTTTTATACTCTATCGAGCAAATTAATCAAAGCTTTAAAATACCGAATCCGTACTGTACTGTAATAATAGAGTAAGGCTGCGATTAGCATCAAAAAGTCGCCCAAATAGTAACACCAATAAGGCGTTATTTAACTAACATATGTACATGTAGTCTTATGTACAAAAATTATGCATTATTTCTTGATGTTTCTATATGTTTGTCTATAGTAAGGGCACCAGGCCGATTATATCTATATCTTAAGAGAAACTTTTAGTCTCTTAAATAATATATTAAGCGATCTTTACGTATCTTATGTCTGCGATTAAATTGCTATTTCATACAATATCTAGCTACCATCCGATAATCAATTTTTTCTGGGCCACACTCGCCATTCCTGAGCAGTCCGTCGATTGAAAATCAGTCATGCCCCTACATTTTATACAAAAAAATTGTTTAATGGCAGCTGCCTACTAAGTGACAACCAAAAATTTAATTTCAAGCTATAGTACAGAAAAAGTAATAAGTATTATCTGATTGTGAAGTAAGCCTTTCGGGTGCAAGAAATAGGTAAATTTGTATATATCTGAAACCACCCTGTGTGATAATCTATTGAAACTGATTAAAAAATGTAGAAACGGTTGTTAAAAATTGATATTATAAAATCATAGTCAGAAACCTAAAACTTCTTAATGAAGCAAACTAGGATGATCTGATCTAGATAGCTTTATTTTTCCTTAAAAAGACAACTGTTACAGTATGGTCCAATTTTTACGATACACCAGGCATATTTAGGTATATATACGACAAACGATAACATGTTAAAACACCACCTGAAATGAGTAAGTGGCATTTTAACCACTGAGTCTCCAGTAATAGAATAATTGATCAAAGCTGCAATCAATGCGGTAGAGTAATTAGCCACTTAGACTCCCCCGTCATCGTATACCATATTTACGCAGTAAACTCACGTAGTGTAAACTTAACTGCTTTGACAAAATTTTCCCATTAATAGTTGAAGTCAGCCTTAATAAGCAGTTTTGCGTTAGGTACTAATGCATCCATAAATTTGTGAAACGGAAATGATGACTTACACCTATACAAATTTTGAGTGTGGATAATTATGTTGTACAAATTTGATAAGTGTGAGTTCATGTTTGAATATAAGCGAACGGTAAGGGTTTTTTAGTAGTTAATAACTTCAAGATGGAAAATTCATTTACAAAGTTTTTTTAATGAAAAATTAAAAAACATCAATATTACAAGTCTTTTATAGTGACAACCCAAACAGCGCTGTCAGATTCATTCTGATGAAGAACTAGCGATCCAACCTCGGCAGCATGGCTTTGAATTCTGTCATTTGTCCCTGCTTTGCAGGCTTGTTAAATGGTTTCGAAAATCTTGACGTTTTCCCTAACGAATAGAGACAGCTCTTGTGAAGCTGCCGGCGAATTGTACTCAATCAAGTGTGTCAGTATTTTTATAGGGTAAAGGGAGGAATTGTGGTTCTCAAATTAAGGACGGCTTCCAAATGGCCAAATACAATGCTGAATTATTTGCAGTAATTTTGTTGAAATCAAAATCTTTACTAATTTTACTGCTGATTTTCCTAAACCATGAAAAAATATGATGACCTGCCTCAAATAAACTTCAACTGCATAGAACGTTGGGATGAACTCCAGAGATATATTTTCACAACGAGCTTTAGTTCAGGTTATACAGTAGCAAAAATAGTACCATTATAGAGTCAAGCTTCGTAGCAAAATCAGGACATGGCAGTAATAATTGTTGATAGGTAATAAACGCTCTGAATAATTGATAAATTACTGATTGAAACTACCTGTAAGTGAGTGCCACATATAGTAAATAGTTTAGCTGTCATAACTCTCACAAAAGGGTGTTGACTGTCTCTAATACTGGGGGTGAATATGTTTAGTGACAGTAACAAAAAATAAATAAACAAGGCGTGAAGTTTGGAAGAATGTATGAGAAACTTTCTAGAATCTAAGTAAGGTCCGACTATTTTAATAAAGGTTTCTTGGTAGACGTTTTTAATTAAACCCTTTTTTGTTGTTTGATTGTGAATCGCACATGTCAGACACAGAGTAGCTTTAAAAAATAAGTTTTGTGGAGATGTGTTAAGCAAATCTTCTTAAGTGGAGTATAATAGTAGTAGGTTTGAGGAAGGATGCGAGTGCCTCACCAAGGTCGTTTACAGAACGTCGAATGTATGGGTTGTAGATTTTCAGATTCTTTGAAGGAGAGAAACGATATTTACACCCAGTATTTTTAAACCAATAAATCTTGACATCTGGTTCGTTTTTACCCAAAGATGTTTTAAAATAACTATACAGGTATTCTTGGTACAAATAACTTGGGGATGGATACATCCTAATTATTTCGTTGTAATTACTCCATTATTGTGTTTATTTTGTAACCACGTAAAAGTCAAAACATCAATTTATGTATAAAATACAGATGTATCAAAGGAAACTTAACGCATATTGCCGAAGTAATCGGCTAAGTGCTAAGTGCTGCATGTTAAAAGATGTTAAAGAGAGCTTAAGATATTTCAGCAAGTCTTAAAAAGATTAATTTACGATGGCGATTTCCCGTTTACCTTAAAAATAACTAAATTATCTGCTCAAAAGTTAGTGTCATGTCGTGTTAGCAGATGGCGCTATCTAGTTTTTTCAGAAAGTTTCCCATACTGGAACAGTAATAATAAGCCTTTTATTTAACAATTTAATGAATTTTAAGAGATTTAACAATCTTTGCGGACAGGATAAGTCCTTCCAAAAATATTACGAAAAGGGGACCATACATCAATGATTGTTAAAGCTAGCTCTACTGAAAATAACCTCGAATTATTTAAATCTAGCTTTACAACCAACGAGTTTCTGTAATACTTGATATATAAATAAAAGCTAATAGGAGTATACCAACCTCTGAAAATGGAAAATATCATTTCAAAATGTTGCACTCATAGTAACAATAAAATTAACGTCTTACGAATTAACCTTAACTGTTCCTTATGCAGGAGGATGTTTAAGTTCAAGCAGCACCCTTCAGAACATTTGGGGTAAGCAGATGCCATTCATCTCAGCGGCTCCGGAAGAGGACGGGAAACGAAATATTTACGACTTCAGATTCATCCGGCAACTTAAAAATAAAAGGATATAACATCAGTCTGTTGCAGCACAGCAGGACAAAACCTAGCACTGGGACTCAGCAATATGGTCTGAGTTGCCCCGCCAAAATTTCACAGCGCTTGTAATTAATTTAGATGGTTTGCAAAATAAAATTGGCTTTTCTAACGAAACAGTTTATCTTTAAATGCTGTATCTAAGAGACGATTAAAGGGAACCATCGCGTAGGTTCCAACACAGCTATCGTAGTCATTTATTGTACCTAGAAAAAATGTAGATACCGCTGGTATCAAACTATCTATAAGTGTCTTCTTCATACTAGACTACCCATTTATGAGCTTATCACTTAGAAATAATTCTTGTCGATGTATAGGTATCACTCAAATGCCTGAGGCTCCACTCACGGTTTGAGCTGACGATACTTTCATTTGAATTATAAAAAAACCGTAATCATCTACCACACGAGTACACTTTTACTTTGATCAACTTTTTTTACTGTTAATGATGGAATTATACAAGATGTCCGTATAATTTGTTTCAAGTACTACCTTTTATGTATTAATTTTTAACAAAATGTTGATGAATAAATGGCAGATAATTGCCGGATGTATTTTAATTTTTAACTATACCATAAATTATAACTTTACTCATTTGTTGGGTTGTGAAAATATATAACTTGCAAATCAAGATGTTCACGAATACTTAGCTTTTCAAGTGTTCTACAGCATTAAATAAATTATTATACCAATAATGTGCAGCTGTAGTTGAATGTTTCCCACTCGAAACATCAAAAATTTACATCAACGCATCTACTTAAAAAGAAATGAAAAATGGTGTATTTGCGTGCAGTGTGGTCTGTTTGCATAATTCCTAGAGATATTCTGAAAGACTGTTATTTTTACCAAGCCGTCTACTACACTATTGATCTGTACTTCGTGTATGGCAAAGGTACCGTAAAAGGAGGGCTTTAGTTTTTGTTTATATCAAGATACTTCGCAGAAGGGTTGTAAAAAGGTTATAAACTTACAAATTACACGCTACGTTGGGATAACCTAGATTCCTCGTTTTTCTTTCGAAAGGTTTAAAGTTGTAAAACAAAGTTGTAGGCGCCGAGTATTAACTTGAAAATTATGCACTGAAATAGACGCCAACTTCTGTTTTAATTCCCAATCAAGAACAAACTCACTGGCTGTGATTAATTGCCTAAATGGAATGCTAAGATGATATCCTTTCGCTCACCGACCATTGAAACTCTCAGATAATTACGTTACCGTATCTTTGGAAAACAAATTGCTGGTTGAAGGAAAGATCCATGATTCTACGATGGCTCTGAAGGGCCAAGCAAAAATAAAAATAAAACACGATTTATATTTTATACATGGAAGTGAAAAGCTGTTAACTGGCAATTGTCAGATAGTAACTGGCAATTGTCAGATAATAACTGGCAATTGTCAGATAATAACTGGCAATTGCCAGATAGTAACTGGCAATTGTCAGACAGTAACTGGCAATTGTCAGATAATAACTGGCAATGCCAGATAGTAACTGGCAATTGTCAGATAGTAACTGGCAATTGCCAGATAATAACTGGCAATGCCAGATAGTAACTGGCAATTGCCAGATACTAACTGGCAATTGTCAGATAGTAACTGACAATTGCCAGATGTTAACTGACAATTGCCAGATGTTAACTGACAATTGCCAGATGTTATCTGTCAATTGTATACGCTAGTTATTTGACCGGCCGGCGCGGTAGGCGTATGCAAAATGTCAGAACAATCGCAATATCCAAAAAATAGTTAATTGTATAATCTAAGGGCGTATCTTAAGGGATTACATTAAATAAACCTTCCTGCATACCCACATGCATACCGCAACTTAGCTAACATTTAAAATTTAAATGAATTAAAATGTAGTATAAAATAAAAATACATATTTTATTGATCTTTTAGATATAAAAATGTAGAAAATCATACAAAAAGAAACATAAAATCTAAAGATTACATACCTAAATATTGCTGGTACATTTGAAATGGTCTTAAGCATTTGATAAATAGGTACCACGGTATGTTTAAAGTCAGGACCAGTTGAAGTAAATAATACAATTATATAATATACCAAAAAAAAATGTTAAATTTAACAAATATTAGGATACATAATAAGTTACAAATGAATAATTATTGATATGCGGTTGATGATCGATAAATATCAAAGTCCCGCTCGCTTGCACAGCGGTTTATTTGTCTTTAACAGCAATTATTTTTATTATAATAGTATTATTATGTATTGCGGTTAATAATTATTATTACTTTCGTTATACCTCTTGTATTTCCAAAGTCCTTATGTTAATAACAAATTTAAATATATTTCATGATGCCAATTTCATTAATAAATAAAGTATTTATTACATTTCATATCTCAAATACACACACGTGCAGCTATCATAGAACTCAACGGTAATCAGCTGTTGTGTATTGTATAGCACAAGTCCGCAAGTGCAGGGTGAGCAAATAAGAGAGGTGGCGGGTCATATCTCATAAACCAGTAGCCCTAGAGCTTTGAGGTAAAAAATTTCTTAAGTAAAGTGGCCAAGAGAAATTGCTGGAAAATATTTTCGAGTTTCTAAAGTGACCGCTAGAGGGAGCTGTGGTACCTCCAAATTACAAAATTAATGTTTGTGTCATTTTTAGCCTAATAAATGTCTGCGGTATTAAACATTTTAAGATTCTTTGGACTAAAATCTAACATTTTTGTTTAGAACATTTTTTGTTAAATGTCAAATAAAGAAGTGGGGGGCGGGTGAATATTAATACAGAAAATTATATTTCAGGTACACAAAACGAAAATGCAATTTTCAAAATAAAGTCTTCACATTCATACATGGTATAAGTGAAAAGTGGAGATTAAGGTGCTGGCACACCAAATAATAATATACAAAATTTTCAAGGTAAGCATCTTCAAAATTTAGACACTAACAAAAACAACCTTAATTTTGATAATACTGTGCTTGAACATTAAAATTCCACCGATTTATAAAAAGAGGGACTGACCTTGTGGCAGTAATCGTACCGCCATTTGTCTACCATCTAAAAGGAAAATGAAGAGACATGAGGTTGTACACCTTTTAACAAACTAAAAAAAAACAGGACAGAACAGGTATAATCCTGAAGTGGATTGGTAAATTACGAGAAGATATTTACAAAAATAAAATTCTCAACAAATGTGACATAAAGGATATGTTATATGGATGTTATAATTACAGAAATAAATGTATAGGTATGTAATGTAATCTAATAAAAACAAATAAATAGGTACCTATGTTTTGTCTAAAAAATGGAACATGGGTATATTCACAGTGCAATATAGGAGTGTCTGACATAGCCACAATCAGGTATGTGATCGATGTTTAAATTTGTTTCATTTAGATTGCGTTAATAATAAAAACGATTCCGTCCATTTTTATATGCCCCAATTGCAATAGGTATTCGGTATTAGTGCTGTATTCTATATTTCATGTCTTTGTTTTCTTGGATATACATCCTAGAAATAAGATAGTATATAATCTTTAGATTTTATGTTTCTTTTTGTATGATTTATATCTAAAAGATTAATAAAATATGTATTTTTATTTTATACTACATTTTAATTCATTCAAATTTTAAATGTTAGCTAAGTTGCAGTAAGCATGTGGGCATGAAGGAAGGTTTATTTAATGTAATCCCTTAGATTATACAATTAACTATTTTTTGGATATTGCGATTGTTCTGACATTTTGCATACGCCTACCGCGCCGGCCGGTCAAATAACTAGCGTATACAATTGCCAGATATTATCTGGCAATTGTCAGTTAACATCTGGCAATTGTCAGTTACTATCTGACAATTGCCAGTTAGTATCTGGCAATTGCCAGTTACTATCTGGCATTGCCAGTTATTATCTGGCAATTGCCAGTTACTATCTGACAATTGCCAGTTACTGTCTGGCATTGCCAGTTATTATCTGACAATTGCCAGTTACTATCTGACAATTGCCAGTTACTATCTGGCAATTGCCAGTTATTATCTGACAATTGCCAGTTATTATCTGACAATTGCCAGTTAACAGCTTTTCACTTCCATGTATAAAATATAAATCGTGTTTTATTTTTATTTTTGCTTGGCCCTTCAGAGCCATCGTATGATTCAGCTTGGAACCTAGAGAGGAGTGGTGAATTTGAATGGTCGGATAAACATGCTGTGATATTATCATCGCGTGGAAATGACCTGTTGAACGAACTTTGCGGTGTAGCAATATATCAGCTATGTGACACTTTACCAATCCACTGCTGCTGCTTGCCCACGCTTCAGAAGTGTTGTGCACTGTCCGTGCATAATTTACATCTGTATTGCAAATCAAAGGCCTAACTCAAACTTGATGTCTATTTGCTTAAAGCTGATTAAAGCTCGCAATCATTTAAAACGCCCGTGGTACATGATATTATGATAGTTATTGTTTTGTACATCCCATCCTGTTTTTACACTTTTAGTTCAGTAATTTCCTTGGGTGATTTTTAACGCTCAGCATTTTTCTGGCAACTTATGCGATGCCTACAATGTACTGTCTAGAATATTTTTATCAACTCAACGGAGTTGATAATCATCATGGCCTCATTTTTAGAGCCTACTTTGTCCTCTCTTGCCTTATTAGATCTTTGTCACTCTTGTTTCCTGAAGATACTTTTCATCCTGTTATAGATATATCTAATATCATTGGACACGAACACTGAGTGTAGTGAATTGAATTAAAGGAAAGCCAATATTTATTAGTTAAATGATAATCATCTGCATATTATTTAGTTGTTTTTTTGCGTGACAAGCAATGTTTAGATGTTTAGATATCTCCAATGGTTGGCTGCTAATATCATTCAGTGCCTTCACAACAAGTTTATAAGGTTATATGGGAGAAACAATTCTCATTACTATTACAGTCAGTTTTGCCGGTACAAATGACGATCAAAATCTTTAATTGTTTCAGCATATAAAAAGCTACTTGGCTAATATTGAGACATCGTTACCTTAGCGTTAGATATATGTTATACATTCGGTGTGACTCAGGGATATAATCTAAATTCGTTGCTAATTTTACTGTATATTAATTGCGATAAGCTACTCTTCGCTGACGATCAGAAGGTATACTCGCGGATAGGCAGCATAGGATCGATTGTGTAGCATGACCTTTATAGCACTTTTGAGTGGTGTACTATTAAGGGTCCTCAGTCCGCGAAATTTCATGATGCATGAGCTGTACTATACCTGTAAAAAATGTAACCCGCTACCAATATCTTTAGACTTGCAAATCCATCACTCTTCCATTATTTAACAGAAACTAAATCAGAAAAACYCATTCTCTTTTTTTAAATGTGTTTGAAAAGGATCAAACGAGGTTTTACTTGGGGTAAGTTTCCATACTTGTTTCCGTTTGCTAGTAAAAATATTTTTTGAAAACATTTACAATGCCGTAGTTTGCTGTCCTTTGCATTAAAGAAAAATTGCCCGAGGATAATTTAGTCTAGGTCTGTCTTATACCGCGTGTGTATGCCATACAATTTAACGCACGGAGTATTCTTAACAGACGTCATCCAAACCTTTCTAAATCCAGTGTTGTATCCTTCTCATATTGGCGATGTTGTTGTTGGCAAGATGTTCCGTGATAAGTACTTAGACATACTTTTTGTCGATAAGCTTGTTTTTGTTTACCATATTCATCATATTCTTGGCAATAGTTATGCAAAATTAGGTTTTGTTGGCAGAAATTGCATGGATTTTCGTAATGTCAACACTCTCAATGCACTTTTTGCTGTTTAGTCACATTTAAGTTGGAGTATACAGCACTTATTTGGCCCCCTTTACGTAATATGTACAACATTAAACTAGTTGGGGTTGTTCAGATGCAAATTAGCAGTAAGTAGGAACATTCAACATATTGAAATCAGGATAACCACTTAGCAATTATCAAGTTAAGCTAAGCAGTAACTGCATCAATATGCCACTATAAATCGCACACTATTGATTATGATTTGTTACGTGGTGAAGCCCAAACAATGTGAACGATTTTGCACAAAACTTGAGCTACACCAGCTATACGCTTTTTGATGAGCTATTTCATTAAGGCCCCCGAGTTAACTGGCTTGATAGTCGTCGACTCGTTCGTATAATACGTAAAGTGTTCTGTGTCTGACACCGTTAATTTTCGCACTCAATTACGTCAAGAAGCAATAACCTCCGGCTGCTAATAATACAACGCCGACGGAATCCACAGGTTTACTCCCACGTTTTGTGTAACGCAACTGAAAGCAGGCGAACTCTAACATTCAAATAATATTGCTAATTGCTGCGAATTCGGGCATTAACGTAGCAAATCTGCGGATTAACGTACGTCTTGTGCGTATAGTAATTCCCCCATGAATACCTATCGACGCTCAAGGCTCTATCAGGATCCTTCAGTTTGAAAATGGGTTTGGGGAGTAACAAATAATGTATAGGTATATAAATGGATATTTCACGTACCATCCTCTCAGGATATAAATATGCCATTATGGGTAACTCAAAATAGATCAATGCCTTTTCKTCATTTGCGTCTAACAAGTACAAAAAAATGTAAGTCTCACAGTACAGTCCTTCCACCGCATAAAATTACGAGATTTCATATAATTCCAAGTCAGTTATTTTAGTTAGTATCTAAAAAAGGTACAACTCTGTCATAAATTGCTTCCTAATTAGTTAACTACTAACATTTATAATGACCGTATCAATATTATCGACATCTTTATTTCTATAATAAATATAATGACAGCAATTACATCATGGCAACATAATGACGTAGTAGACTATTCTTATATGATTATGTTGCCGTGGGATTACCAACTCATTAAATTTATTATAGAAATAACCAAATGAAGGTGTGTAATATTGATACGGTTATTGTAAATGTTAGTGGGTAATTAATTAGAAATGAATTTATGACTAAGTTTTTGAATAGATACTTTTTTAGATATTACCTAACATAACTAACTGATATTAGATGATATCCTAGAGCTTTCTTCAGCGGAATGACTACGCTGCGAGACTTGCATTTTTTGTATCTTTCATGTTTTGATTTGATCTAATTGATTACTGTGGGTAGTCCTTTTTTCCCTTTTGGGTAATATTCCTTGTACATTAGCTGCGTATTTTCTCAAAAGCTCACTCGCTATCTCTATTGGTTTTTCTCAGAGGCTTTGATGTAACAATTTTTATAGGTACGGACCGTAAACACCTCTAAGTAGATTATATGCAGCCATCAGAGAGCATGTATTTAAAAGTTTAGAAAACCGAACTGAAATTCAGAAATTTTTGTTCTGTGGGTTAAACAGTAACTAGATGCAAAATTTGAAGTTTGTGTATCTGCTAGAGGTACATATGTTAGAATTTTGATGATGGGTGAGTATACCGATGGCAAAATTATAGTATCTCGCAATAGTTTATGAACTATAGGTGCAAATAGCATGTAACAAAGATGTTGCTATGTCCTCTTGGTCAATAAAAATTTAGGCTTGCAGCTTTATCCACAACGAAGTTACAGGGAGTCGCTTCGAGAAAGATATAGTACCGCTGTGCACTTGCTCAACTTGACGGAGAAGTAGCACTAGTTTTCTTTTGTAGCTAATAGAATTACTTGCAATAAAGTAATTTATAATAACATGTACGCAACTAGGTCATAACTATTCTAAATTAAATATTAACTAAATTATAAAAAAGGGTGTTACTTCGACCTTGTAGAGACCTGGACGGGTCAGACTCAAATTTCTATTTCAGGCATTGCTCTCGCTCATTAAAGTCAGACCATATGTATTACTATTGTGTGTAAACAAATGTTAATTAATATACGTTTATAACTACCCTCTACAAACATCAGTAGTGTTACCCTCTGACCTCTGTCTTTGGATAGCGTTCGCTGCCACCACTACACCGGAGTGTAGAAATTTAAGTAGGGGCTAACTCCCCACGTTGATCTTCTCTTCGGGACGAGAGATACCTTCGAAGCACGGAGTTTACTTAGCTCTTTTAATAAATTAAACACCGATTTCTGACTTTACTTAAATTTATTGATAAACTCGATGAAAGAAAATTATCAGACAAACAAGATGACTAAAGAATTACGATTGATACATATAAAGAACAAATGTGAAAACTGTCGTAGGAACATATAGCAATTATCCAGTATTTCTTTTAAATCGTTGTTAATTACGTTACTGGAACTGACCAAACAAAGCTAAATTTACTTGAAATTTGGAAAACAAATACAAACAATAATTACCGAAATGAAAAGTTTAACGATACCCAAAAGCGAGTCCCTCGATGTGAATTATCCAAGAAAGGGTAAAACCGTATCGTCGTAAACGAAAATCTTAGCACACTTTGATACTTTAATACGCGACAAAAACTTAATAAAACTTACAACTGAAATGTTCGATTTAAAGTTTACGCGACGACGGTTACCAGGGAACTGATTTTGAGATCTTTTGAGGGAATCTGGAACCCATCGCAAATTTTGCCGGAACAGCAATACTCGCGGTTGTTTCTCGCGTCGCAAAATTACACCATCGGTGAGAACACTATGGCAATCAACTCATCGACACGTTCGTTTCCATTTCCTTACTTTTATTACAAAAGGTGTCTAATAAAACCGCACATACGCGCGTACTGCTGTTCATCAGTTTCCATGAGAATATCTCAGGTTTTGAAAATACACGAAACCCGGGTCGTTGGTCTGTACCGTCCGTTACAGTAGGTGTGCTGCTGCGCTTCTTGAGGTTAACTTATTGATTTCATTTGCAAACGCTTAGCGTGTTTGTTCGAAAAATCCTAGATATCCACATCAATATATGATAAATTCTCCTTAAACAGTCAACGCTATTAAGAAATGGTTAAAGTAAAAGGAATACTGGCCAATTTTTAATAAAAGTACTGGTCTAAAAAAAAGCTGGCCTAACTAATTTGTTTTACAAAACGGTTGGCATGTCACTGAGTAACTTTTGCCGTTTCTGTTAATAACAACCTAAATTTGTTTAGGCCTAATGTAAAGTTTCTTAAACGTCACAACGTCTTAATTTGTCCAGAGACTTGGGAAACTGATTTGTCGGTCCTTTTTTCAGGTCAGGGCTATTTGATACCCATAGTGCAAAATTGATACCAATGACTGCCAGCACCTTGAGCTGACATACATCATCAGACCATAACTGAAAAGCACATTTTGGTTTTCCGCTTTAAATAGTCTGGGTGGTACACCACGCCTTTCTTACGTAGTTGCCAAAATAGTACAAATCGTAAATCATTACTTCAAATACCGGAAGACTATTGTTCTACTCGTCCAATTTTGACAACTTTTAAGATTGTTTCTCCTTTGCTTCCCAAAGGAAAGGAAAAAATTATGTATTAGCGTCTGCCAAATAATGTATCTGAGTACACTTTTGTTTATTTAATCTTTCTACCTCGAACAAATTTCAGCTGAAAACCTTCATTGACGATTTTGTACCATATACGCCGCAAATCGCGCAATTTTTTTCTGCCCCTATTTTTTCGATACCACTAGTTTCTATGTAACGTTGTTAAGGTTTCTTAGAGATATTTGTGGAATTTTTTAAATTTTATATACTGACACGCTATCTTTGTGGACTGCAACGACTTTTTTCCTCAGGTCGTCGCAAATCGCTTTTTGACGCCTCATCTGAAGCACAAGTTGCATAACAATTGGAAATGCACTTATAAAATTAATACCAATAAGTTATTTTGACTTAAATGTAAATCACATCCAAAACAATTGCGAAACCAACTTTACTGGGAATTAGCTGATTCAACTGAAGTGACGTTATTTGCTTATTTTAGTAATTTCATTTACTATTTATTGCAGTTTGTTCACGAATATGATCAGTACCTAATGTCCTATTCATACAGATGAAATAGCAAAAAGAACTTCAACCTTTGTCCTACAAGGCCTGTATTCATATGAGAATCGGGGGTGGGGTTTTTCAAAAGAGACAATAAACACATAGTATCACATATTGTTAAATGTCAATTTTTGTATCTGCGTTAATATTAAAATAAAAGGTGTTTTTGTACGTTTATTAACTTCTTGCTATGTTTAGAATCGCTGCTAATAAGATACATACTAAAATCTAAGCGAATGCGTATGCGTGCGATTAATTGTTTTGGAGAGAAATATCAGCGTCGCGAGGAGATGCAAAAGTAGGCTATGAGTATTGATGTGTCATTTTTTGACAGGGAGAAATGTTCTTGATTTTGGCTCAGTGAGAGCGAGGTCTTTGGCCATGATGTGCCTCAGGCAGTGAGAGTAAGGTCTTTGGCCATGATGTGCCTCAGGCAGTGAGAGTAAGGTCTTTGGCCATAATGTGCCTCAGGCAGTGAGAGTAAGGTCTTTGGCCATGATGTGCCTCAGGCAGTGAGAGTAAGGTCTTTGGCCATGATGTGCCTCAGGCAGTTTTAAACCCCTAGCGCAGAGTGCCCGGTTAACAGCCGTGGTTCCTTCGAGTGGGTGACTTGCATTCCGGGGGGTAATGCGGGCTTCTCGAATGACATAGTTCTGGTGGAGAGGGTAGCCTTATTAGGTGCCCCCGATCCGGGCTATTGGAATGCGACCCTATAGGCCTTAGGGTGAGCGTTCGGGGAAGCCTCTGCTATTTCAGGTTGACACTAGCTAGTTGTTGAAGAGAGAAAACTAACAAGGTATTCATAACCACCATTGATAAAGATGTAATCTCAGGGATGAAGCCATAGACAGGACAAGGATGAGGCCCTGGGGTGAAAACCCCTCTGTGAGTCTTAACCGTATCTGTTTGAGTTTAACGGATGACTAACTTATGTTTTGTTTTTGCAGCTCCCGCGCATATGTGAAACCGCCTTGTCTGTCCACCGGAGTGACCGCATTGTTATGACCCACGTATGAAGGCGGTGATAATGTAAGTTTTTCTTGATTATTCCCGCATTAGTTTTTCTATGTTTTTCAATATACGCGTTTCCGTCCTGGCATAGGCCTTCTTTAACATTTTCTATTTTATACATGTTCACATCGGACGGGTTCTCAAGAGGGCCCATCCAAGGGATATTATTATTTTATTGCCATAATATTATATTGCTTAAAGATGAGAAGAAAATCATCAACAGATGTGGTAAATTCTTTGGAAAGAGCTAAATTAAATAAAGTTCTTGAAATGTCGTCCGTGTGTCCCAGGCTCAGGTCAGGCCCGAAAAATCCACACGTTAACTATCTTTCTTTTGTCTCTTTTGAAGCACCGCATCCCTAATTAAATAACCAACCAACGTACAAAATTGATTTAATAACTATATTAATAATAATCAGTTAAAATTCTGGTATATGATACTTAATGAGTTAATTTAGCAACAAACTTGTAATTTTAGGTTGACAACTCAAATGTTTGGGATATGGATATGGAAGTGGTGAATGAAGGTTTGCAAATAGTTTTTGGAAATGCCATCTACACTTAAAGTAAGTCCTATCAAATGATTTTAATGGGGTTACACAATTAAAATACCTAAATAAAAATGTGAAAGCCGCATAACTATGACTATTATCGTTAAGAAACATTCTTCTTAAGATGTCATCTCTAAGAATTTTGACGCATAGAATGTTTCTACTGGAGATATCATTTCTCTGCTTAATGCATCCCCTTGAGGTTCTCATCACCATTTCCACTCCAACCCTTTGTAGTTTCGCCCCAACGCACTATTAACATTTGGTTTGCTACATAAAAGAGTCGTAGTAAGCATTCAGCACGCACCCGCAAAAAATTCGCCCCTAAGCGAATAACGACATAATATAATAACGGCACCCCGAAACAGGCAACTCCCCGCAGGTGGTTGGCTTTGGAAATTCCCCCAAGCCTATTTGAAGTCGAGCCGTTCGCCCTGCATATTTAATCGAGTTAGTGGAAGACAACCTCCGCTTGCCACCGTATGGCATTAAAAGTTAATCGGCGTGTTCGATACTAAACGTGTCAATGGGAGAGGACTTATTGCTTACTATACATTCAATCCATAGGGCAAGCGCGCGTGGCGTGCTTACATCTTCTTTTGTTGGGTTTTGTTTATGCACCAGCAGGTCCGGACAGATGTGGGAAGCCACGGGTTGTCCGCATTGCACCACCCGATCTTTAGATTTATCTTCCGCTGGATCTTGTGCAGTAAGCCCTCGTGACAGTGGCAGTACGGTTACTGCGATGCAAAATTGAATTAGCGAGTTACGAGGTAATCACAGCGCGAAACTATCGTATAATTCCTCAATCATATGGTTTCAGCTGAATATATATGCCATGACATTTATTCAGCTTCAATCGATGTGATATAAACAGTACGGTACATAACGTAATGAATTTGGGACAGCTCTTGTTTGACACCAGTTCAACGGCAAAATTTTGTTTTACAAAACGAGAGACAATATACCAATTTAAAGGGCAAAAAAAGTCAATAGGTATAGTAGTTACTTCGCGGGCTATAAGACTTACCTAATGGTATAGCCATTTAGTAAAAAAAAATAGAACTATAATCAAGCATAGTTTGTCGATTTTCAATTACAAGACGTTTTACCCAATGGCAGAAAATAGTGCTAATCAATGTAATGGCGGGTTCTTTCGAGGAAATGGAAATGTAATTTATAGTAACTGCAAAGTGGGACATAATTTTTCAAACCGAGACATACGATCAATTTATAGTAAAACAATGTTTTAAACTCCTTTAAAACTATATGATTTTAATACATTGCTTCAATCAGTGCTTTCTACATATAGGTAATGATTTTTCTTCAATAAACTGAATTCACAAAACACGACGTCGTTAGAAAATACAGATTTAAAAATTTCCAAAAGAATAAAATGAACATATTTCAGTACTGCTCAGTTTTTCTAAATAAAAAAAAATAATAACAATACGAACCAAACATTGTTTAGCATTTTTAAATTATATTGTTAAGACAATCTTCA
Source organism: Rhyzopertha dominica (assembly GCA_025024175.1). Taxonomy (NCBI): domain Eukaryota; kingdom Metazoa; phylum Arthropoda; class Insecta; order Coleoptera; family Bostrichidae; genus Rhyzopertha; species Rhyzopertha dominica. The sequence continues at coordinate 16,913,924 of QCXZ01000064.1, forward strand.
AAGAGGGTTGTACCAAAAAAGAAATAAAATAAAAAGTACTGAAAACAATAAAAGGCACTGTTGCGTTGTTTGACGATCAGAATGTATAAATAGGTATACGATCGGTTATTATTGCGTTAGCTGTTTCATCTGTTATTTTCTATTATAATATTAAATAGTAAGTACAACAGGTAGATTGAATTTACAAAAAAACATAATATACCGACTACTTCATCGAAAACGAAACTCTATATAATATTCTAAACACTTCACTATGAATGCCGGAAGTTACAATTAGGACATTCATTCCTAAACACATACAATCCGTTTTTCTGTATATTCTGACACTCACGGTTCGGTAATATTTCAAACATACACGAAGACAATGTAAGTATCATTAATAGTGTTACACAGTGACAAGATGTAACATCATCCACTAGTGGACGATTGCATATGCTTAACCCGGTGTCTAGAACAAAAAAAACACTTTATTTGTTTAATCCAAAAGAAAAGCATGTATTTACCGACCCTGCTTTGAACAAAATAAATTGAAATTATTGCGCTGACCACCACGATCTCCAGATCTCTCAACAAAATTTATTACATGGTGCTATTGAAGTGTCCTGCAATAAGTCACCGCCCTGTTCTTTAACTTACTATTCAAATAGAATAACTATTATGTCAGTAAGCACATATAGGCATCATGGGCAAAAAAGTCGATGGTATCAAACGCCTTCAAATGGTCAAGGCAGTTATGCCTTTATCTGCACTTAATAGAATATAATCTGTTGATTTGATCACTGCAGTGGTGCAACTATGATAATTTCGAAAGACTCATATTCCGGTATGACCTCACTAAAGATTGGCAAGATGCTGATAGAACGAAGGTCCTTCATTTGTGTGGGAGGATGAAGTTTAAAGAAGTAAACTGTGAGTAGACCAAATTCACGAACATTTTATTGTTATCAATTAATTTGAAATAATATACTTAATAACTCCCCACCCGCCGGATATTGAAAAAAAACCTCATTTATACTATTTGTTATATTAATACTTCTATCAATTTTAAAATATCTGATATTTTTGTAACAATTACAGTCATATCTTTAACTAGCTGCTATATGGGCTAGTTAACTATTCTAATTCAATTCGCAATATTATAACGAAGGGACTTATTACCAGTTAGTTTATTTGAAAGACGGACATACGAAATCACAATACACTAGGCAATGGTCGGAAGCACCTGAAAGAGTTACTGCACTAAAAGTATAAATGTAGTCAGTATTGGATACATTACTGTGATGTGGTAAAGCTATATCCATAACCATATTCTGGTATGTTCTGAAATAGTTTTTGTTGATGCAAGAGAATCAAGGGCGGAATCATATAGGAGACATCAGCTTCATCTTGTTGCGTGCATGGTTTTTTCAATATAGACGACAAATTATTGGATCGTATATAACCATATTTGCTGGTATGCGGATGGTGTCAAAGCAAACGAAATCCACAATATTAAGTTTTAGTTACAGATATTGAAAACAAATTTGTCAAACATACACATGGCTCGGATATTACCAATCACGTATATAACCACCTTATCTAACATCATGGATCACGAGTACTAATACAGTTTTGCAAAAATGCATTTGAACAATACGGGTTTCTATCAGCAAAAGCTAACGGCAACACCGGATAACATATGCGTTATATTGCTACTGTTTAATAAAAGAGCATTATTATATAATTTTATGCTTTACTAAGTTTATTATGATAATGTATACACAATTTGGACTATAATGAACATGTAGAATAATTACGTATTATAAAACAAAGTCATCCGCCGCGCCTGTCTGTCTGATCGTAAGAAACTCAAAAACTACTGAACGGATTTTCATTGTCACTAATGGATAGAGTGATTCACAAGGAAGGTTTAGGTATAAAATTTGTCAAGGTTTAATGTAAATTAGCTGAAATATAACGTTAAAAGTTGGAAGTGTCGGAAAGAGTTGCCTGGTAGCTTTAATCGAAAACGCTGCCTAATCCTTTTAAGAAATAACGAAATATGGCATGGTAGGATATTTCTCTTTTATAGATCTATAAAAAAGTTCGCGGTGGAGTATATCCATATTTTCATTGTTGCTTACGCATTCCATCTTAAAAGAATGATCAAGTACAATGCGGTAATTGGAAAGCTATTTAGACGCATACTATATTAATCCTCATTACCTTAAATACATTAGTTAGGTACTTTAAGCATTTCAAATACATTATTATAATCCTTTATACCAAATAATTGAATTGAATATTATACAAGTTATAGCAAAAAATTAACGCGTGCGAAAATCAATCGAAGCGCGTTTCTCACACCGATGACGGGCTTCGCTTGATGAGATCACCCCCTTGCCGTGCCGCGCCCTCCGCTGTCGCCAACCGTTTCTATACAAGCCGAGCGTACTCCTATAATAAACAGACCTTTGGAGCGAATGGAGGTGGCGACTGGAAGGTATCGTTAGCTCTACTAACCGTGCGAAGGCGGAATGCGTTGCTAGTATACAATTTACTTAATATTAATACTCCCATAGCTATCTTAAATGTCGCATCCATATTGATTTACGATTTTTTATATATTCATCTTTAGAACAACTTAAAACAAACTTGCCACAACTATACTTTAAGTAGTGCCTATTAGTACAATGTTGTTTTCATAACGAACTTGAATAAGGGAGATAGAGCCACATCTAAGGTGGAGCTATCAAGCTGATATATACTTGAGTCAGTAGATAAAAATATATAAGGCCAGTTTGAAGATAATCACATATGGTGTTCTAAGAGTGTATACAAACTTAGCACTTCATCGTCCTCAGAAATTAACATAATTTACCCTAAAACTGTTTTTATACTAAATTCTAATATAAGCAACAGATCAGTTTTATAAATGTGCATAACACTCGCGAAAACAATTAGCTTTATCACATCTGAATAGGTCATTCTTGCTCATAAAATGTATGGAAGCAAACAAAATGTATTTAAATTTTAAATAATTATATCCTCGAAAATTTTAGCGTAAGTGGGTAAAACGACGGAGATATTCAGCTTTTCTTTCGTTTCTATATTTGTGTGGTGAACGTTTCCACCCCGAATGGTGGTTTTAATGTACTGTGCCATTAGCTTGATAATTCGTCTGGAACACCCTGTATAAAAAATTAAAATTGATTAACATAATATTATCTTATAAGATACAATTATTATTAAGTCTGTAGCAAAGCTTGTATCGCAGATTTGTAATTATATCATAGTGAGGCGCAACTCGACTGACAAATCCCGATAATTACTTCAACGCTTAAGTGTCTTGAGCTTATGCGCCTTGACTGATCCTTACATGTTCAAAGTTTAACGCTCCCCCCCAGTATTGCGATCTCGATCGTACATCTCTAAACCGCACGCACAAACTTTGTTATCCTGGGGCCATACTGTTAATGTTCATTTCCCCATTGTATGAAATTAATAAACCTGCCCGACCTAGGCATCAGTAATTGAGCCGGTGTTACCTCGCAATTGTCACCCCACCCCTGTTTGAGTGAGCTCGACAGTGTGTCGCATACTACAATTTCAATTATATACTTTATGTTTCATCTTCCGCATGGGTACAGTTCGTTGTTCACGCTACCGCATCTGTGACGCCTCTTTCTCGATGTTGCCAAAATGCCAAGCGAAAAGAAAAGCAAAAAATGAAACTACGGAATTTTACATAGAGTACCCAAAAAATAGTTTTATACACGTCCGCTCTCAAAGTAAACCCTAATATAGCAAGAGCAAGGTACCAGTAATTAGACTAATGATGAATTAAATGATTTTACAGGACTTCTATCAATGATTCATGCATCCAGGGCGGTTATGGAAATTGTCGATTAAATCAGTTTGCCGTCTCTCAAGAAGTTGAATGCAACAGTGGGCTATTTGCACAAAAAATATGGGCTTAATTTAAATCATTAGGGTCATATAATTACGTGTGAAAGTATTTTTGAATTGTTGTCCTGATTCGGGTCGTCAGTCGGAATTGCTTCCTAACGTAACCTTAACGACTGACTGTCGGTCTACATCCAGCACCGGAAATGGAAGGATTTCTGAAGAAGCTTACCATTCGTGCTAGCGAAACATTAGCAAGCAATTCCAACCGACGACGTCCTTTAGACCCGAATCAGGACATCAGTTCATCACCTGGCCGCGAAAGCCTTAACCAATTCGTATTTTTGAATTGTCTTTCTAAATACGCTATTTATATTGTATTAAAATTTGAACCCATCATCTACGAGCAAAAACGATCACTGAATGGCTATAACACGTTGTTCCAGCATTTATAACGTTTGTTTACGTTTTGCGGGCATCGAGTGTGCGCATGACTGACTCGACTATAGTGACGTGGACATCGTTTTGATGTCACGTGAAATTCAAAGGGTCAAGTGCAAATTTTAATTACTAATTTATGCAATTTTTGCAAGTGCTAACTTTTCGTCTGTGAAATAAACTTAATAATGGCCATTGAATTTTGCCAGATTTATCCAAAAATAAAATTAGTGCAAGTAGCCCATTCCTTTAACATACATAACATACATTGTTGAATTATTTTATATATTTTAATATAAGAAAACACGTGAAAGTTTGTATATTCAAAATATTCTGTAGTGCTTTATGCAGTAATCAACTTTAGGTTTGCAGAAAGCTCATATTTGCACATGCTCATTGATGTTCAATGATCGCCGTGCAACGTGCATAGTTATAATACTTATGGGTATTAGGTCACTAATCTGCTCCGGACTGTTTGTTATTGGTAGGGGCGTAATAATGGTAGTTTTCCAGTGATCAGGGAACAAGCCAGTTTCCAAAATAGTAGTTAGTTATGTGCGTTATATGGTTACTTATGAATGCCATGCACAGCTGTATCATTTGAGCGTTAACGTTATCACTACCGAATGCATTGGATTTTAGTGAATCCATAATATCACCTTTTTCCTCTGGCGTAGCTAGCCGAAAACTGAAACAAGGGCAACTTTTTTTTTTGAATGTATTTTGCAGCCGTTAACGGATGATCATTAGGTGGTGTATAAACGGAAGCAAAGCATTTAAGTATTGATTTATATGATTGTTTTACTATTAGTCTTCTTTATACTTTTTTATAGCATTCTACATATGTTTTGCATTTTGCTAATCTTGATTATATTGCAATTATGCCGCCTTCTCTCTAAGTCCAGCTAAAACAACCATGTCGCGTAAACCTGACCTGACCTGACCTGACCAATTTTCTGCAGTTTTATGTTTTTTTTGTATTTTGTCAAGGCTCTGTCTCTGCATCCCATCATGCACTTCAACGTGCCCGTCAACCAAGGGGCATTAAGCTTGCTGACACGTGCCGTCCTAAAAGGTGCGTGCCTATCAAATGATTTTAACAACTTTTCCTTCAAAAACTGTACTTTTGTACTGTACTCATTAACACCCTTAATGTAGAATATTATGATTCCAATGAACTTTATTATTAGGATCATGTAAAAAGTCAATAGCAGTTAAGTAAATGGAAGTCACGATATATAATTGTCTTAGGTTCGGGTCTCCATGTCGCAAGCTTCATTTAGCAAAATACCGTTTAATTTTTTACAATGGAAGAACATAAAACACTAAAATTGCTAAAAAATATATCAAGAATTTTCTATGAGGGTAATGTAATGCGTGTGGATTCTTTAGTAATTGTGCAAAATCATATGGTGAAATGCAGTCAGCCACAGAGTTAAGAGAACACTTGCCTATATTTGTGCCTCCTAGTAGCATAATACCATCGCAGAAGGGTGTAACTTGCGACAAAAGATTGTCCAGCCAACCACAACACTACGCTACTACCAGGCGTTCGATAAAAATTGCACAGCAATAGAGAAGACTTCTCCAATTTTACTTCAATACACATATATTTCAAAGTTATCTGTAGTGCGAAAATCGCTAAAAACAGAGCGTTGCCCAATACAGTCTTTTGCAAACAAAACCATTATTATTATTGTTGTTATTATTATTATTATTATTATTAAGTGATTAATAATAAGTGTTGTTATATTTACTGGAAACAAGTTCAATAAGACAGTTGGTATCTGCTAGTCATGTCAATATAAGCCTTTATAGCGAAAGTATGTTAGCAAGTACCTCATAACTATCTTGAATTTGTTGCCCTATCTAATAAAAGTAGCAATTCTATACAATACTATACAGTTCTGCATTGGCTTACAAACTTTAAAGTTCATCAGAAACCTTTGAATGAGAACCTTTAGGTATGCTGTAAAATAGAAGATATTACAGCAATGCTCCTGGCAACCCTGTCCTTTCTCAGCGGCAAAGCTAGCGCTTAATGCCGCCACCCCCTTCACGCGGTCGCACCCGCTTCCATTTACCGCCCCGCGTACCCTTAATCCCCAGGGAAGGTATTCCTGTTATTATTACACTTACATTTTGTTCCGTTGTGATGGTGACGAGAACTGGAACGGGGGGCTCTCTTTGCAGACGGCGGCAAATGATGGCCTGGCATTAAATTTACACCTGAGGCTTAATGACGTTACTTTCAGCAGTCGTTAAAGTGTACATAAAACCGTCCAGGGGAAAAATGCTTAATCTATAGCGAATGGATTGACTCGCCGCCGGTGTCTTGAATGAGAGGCTGCATGAGACAGAAAGAATCTGAGAAAGAAGATGATGATGATGATTATGAGTAGCTGTGGTAAATACTTCTTATCCTTGGCAAGTGTCTATTTATCATTTATCAACTGGAGGATGGTACTTAAGGAAATGAATGGTTATATGCACTTTATGCTGATATGGTACAGTAAAGACATATTTCAAAATCGTCTTGCATGGGTGTGGACCACCGAAAAATTAAAATGTCCAAAATTAAGAAAAATAGACAATAAGATTGGCTGGCTCGAACATTACATTTCAGCATATTGAAAAAAGCGCTTACTCTTATTTCCGAAGGCTTGAACATTTGTGTAATGTTGTAGTGCAACAAACTGAACTGTCATTTGTATCGATTGTCAAGCGAACGAGATTATATTACGCATGTTTGCTTGCCTTACATCTGATTGTTATATTCAGGGTATTCCACAATTTGTAAACAGTAATAGCTAGCTTCTTGTTTTCATCAGTGTAACAAACGTCACATCAAACGTACATCAAATTGATACTTGACCCGTTTTTTTATGAACCACCATTACCATATGCAAAAACCTTAGTCGCTCTTGCAGTTTCAGCGAAATTATTGGGTAAAATAAAGCTGCTTACATTAATAGGATAGAAACAACGACACTGGAAATGTTTGGTATAGTCTGCTGTTGTAAAACAATAAAAGGTGAACGCTTCCAAAGTTCGAGAATCAGAGGTTTACAAAGGTTTACAGAAGTAGTTCTGATACGTTGGGAATGAACATAGTTATAGACATGCATGAATGCAAGTATTACTGATAATTCATGCTGTACAGATGCCGATTGAAGATATAAAAACGACTTCTGCACGCTTCCATTTTACCTAAGGACTCGGAGTAGACATCCTATGTAAAGGTGTCACAGGTTTCTTGCCGTCCTTGGGTTTAAAACATGTGGTACAAGCTTCTTTCGTGGTGAAGGCTCTCGGATAACGCAAATGCTCTAGCTATGAGCCTGGCGCACATTTCTCGCTAGAGGTACCACCCGGAGTTGGCCATCCTTTGTTAGAAACTATGCGTAGCTCACCTCCTCTCGTGTTGTGTACCACACATCTGATTGACGTAAGGGCCTAGAGCACACAACATAGCCCACCTAAATAAGCCACCTTGTGTAAGCTTGACTGCTAACGTAGTAACCTGGAAAACATGGATGCTCAACTCGACTTTTCTGCATCACCATTAATATTTATGTTCGTGCAAAAAAAAACAGCAGTAAAGCCAATTTTGTCATAACATTCAGTTAATAGTCAAGCGACTTGTCGACTTACTGTAGCAATTGTGCATATACTAACATTAAAACCGTCAAAAAAAGCGGTCCTTTATAAAATAGAAACCAGGAATAACTGTTTTACGTTTCGTGCTAAATATACAGAAATACACATTTGACACATCATTTAGATGCATTCAATACTATTAGTTTGAGAAAAAAAAAGCACATATATTGATAGTACAACTCACCTTCAACTTCGTAGCTATTGGAATAATTAAATAATAAATGTCTCGATAAGTTATCCAATAATCTACATGTTATAAAGTTACTGCATCGATATATTTTCTGAGTTACTCGTGTTGTATTCGTCTTCCCACAAACACATCTAGGCCTACGTCCAACAATTGCAATGACTGGAGGAAGAACAAAAACAAAACTGAGGATTCATAAAGAGGCTAGAGCATGTTTCAGCCGCAAAACTATTCTTGTACCGAGACATTATTTACAAACCTGAGTTTGTATTCAATGAAGGCGTCCCATGCGGAGGCTGGTGCCATTAGTCTTTCCTCACTGGTGACAAAAATTGATGACGTGACGTCTTGGTGTCCCGGAAAACGTACGTTCGTTATTCTCCTTCCAGGAGACGAATACATCAACCGGAAACCGGAGCTTTGCGTTTCGCTACGTGACCGCAATCGCGCAGGGTAAAAATTTAAACCGCCACCGAAGGGTTACTCGTCCTTCTGCGTACATGCGGAAGTCCGGTAGCAAAAATGACTAAAACATAAATCACGTTCCCGGTGCCGTGAGGATAATCGACGGCCGCATGTGACAGCTGAACATAATTCTACATATAGGCACCGAGACGGTCGTCAAAAATCCCCGGGGTAAAGCTTGAAACTGTATGCAAAATCTGTTTCCTAGATCTCCGTTAGGAGCGTGACGTATGAATTGTTGACGGAGGCAGCTCTCCATTGTGTAGAAAATGAATGCGTCATGTACGGACAACGCTGATGCTTTTCACGCCTAGAGCATATTCGAATGATAAAAGTAACAGCATTATTTCAGGACTAACCAGATACACGTAGAAATTTCTTCAGCGTGTTCGTTGCTTTTAGCTGAGAGATGCGCAGAGCAATTTCTCATGATATACTTATTGGTAAATTTTATACCTACCTTTTTTAACCACAGATTATAACATATAAATGCAGAAGTGAGCAGCATAATAATATTGTAAACGCCACAAGAAAAATATCTAGAATAGATACTCGGTATGCTAAAAGAGAAAGAGTTTTAGTTTCTTATTTTATAAAGTTGATGTTCTAAAATTTAAATACAATACGTAGGATCGGCAGTTGTGTAGAAAGAGAAATTAGAAAAGTTACTTTACAAACTTTTTTTATGTCTCAGTTGCGCCTTCCGAAGAACTTTAAATAGCTGTCCGTTGGATGCTGATTCTTGAGCACAAGCACAATATTTTTAAGCATCGGAGTTTGACATAAAATTAGGAACATTGTACGGCCACAACCTCGGGGTTTTTCCAACAAAACCGGTGATGACTACCCTGAAGGACTGCGTGCCAGATGTGCCGCCCCGAAAGCGGTTCGGGGGTGTTGTTTACCCGGTTTATGACAGGATGGGATAACAATAGGGTAGTGAGGTAGACGTACCTAGCGGTACGAACAGTTCCCTTCTTCACGTTGCCGAGTGCACATTTCGCGTTTCTTAGATAGTTTTTGATTTTCTGTTTAGTTATTGTTTTTTTCATTTACGATTTAATATACGGTTCATCGAACTCTTTTTTTGTTTTATTTGTAACTCCCGAAATAACATACGCGTTACACTGGCGCCCAACAGCGGGACCGTATTAATTAATCGCGAGTGAAAAGTGAACAAGTGAAACGAAAAATCCTCGTCCATGCCAAGGACGAGACGACAGAACGCAGAACGCGAGGAAGAAGAAACTCAAGGTACGACCATGGCAGAACCCGGATCCACCGTAGTACAAATGTCTGCAGACCAGCTGCAACAGCTCCTGGCGGGTGTGCAAGCCCAACTATCCTTGCAGTTACAGCAAGCGAACCAGGGGATACAGCAACAGCTGGAGGATCTCAGGAACAGGTCGCCAACCCCGGCAAGTACTTCGACTACGAACTCCAATTCAGGTAACTTTGTAAAATGTAGTTCGCGATTTGCCGGAGGAGAAAACGAAGATGTAGCTGCTTTCATTGATGCCATCGAAACCTTTAAAAATTGTGCGAATGTGTCGGATGAGAATGCATTGCGCGGACTTCCAATGCTACTCACGAACAACGCCGCGATGTGGTATCAAGGCATAAAAGAAACCGTTCCTACGTGGAATGATGCTCTAGAAGCCTTACGTGCGTCATATGGGCCTACCAAACCGGCTTATCAAATATATCGGGATATATTCGCTAAGGAACAAGCTAGTGATGAATCTACGGACCTGTTCGTAGCGCGAGTGCGTTCACTTTTCGCGAAATTGACTGATAAGCCTAGTGAATCCATTCAGCTGGACATGGTATACGGCCTGTTAAATCGTCGGATACGTAAAAGAATTATGCGCGAAGATATACCGAATTACGAAAACCTACTGCAGCGAGCTAGAACTGTAGAAAGAAACCTCACCGACTGTGCGCCTAAGAAGATCGAGCAGCGCGACGCCATCCGCCGCGACGCCCCGCGAACCCGTGATAATGCGAAGAAAAATCGTGAGCGACCGCGTTGTACTTTTTGTGCGCGTTACGGCCACACGGTCGAAGAATGCCGGAAGCATTCTGCGAGCTACAGAGGACCCGCCACGGCGACATCCGCACCCCGTAGCGAAGAAGTAACGCCGCCCTCAGTTGTTTGCTATGGATGCGGCGCTCCAGGTTACGTTCGCAGTAAGTGCCCTACCTGCAACAGAGATGGAACCGGCGATATAGTGCTGAATTGTATTACTTCCACGAATAACCCTGTAAGACCCATGTTGCCATTTACCATATACGGCCGCCCAGCTATCGCCTGTGCTGATTCAGGAGCCCAAGTCTCCATCGCAGGAAGACGCGTTTACGAATTTTTACGTTCGCTCAATACAGAATTCATTGAGACCAAGAGAAATGTGACGTACGCGGACGGTGTTACGCGAGAAATGACCGCGTTCATTGTACAACTACCTGTGAAAATCATAACACGGACGATAATAAATGAATTTATAGTGCTCCCAGAACTAATGAACAATAAAACATTGCTAGGCGTTGACTTTTTGGAAAAGGCTGGTATAGTAATTAATCTCTCAAGGCAAACTTGGCATTTCGCGGACGAACCATCCCACCTGTATTCGTACGTTTCGGAAGAAGCACCGGAACCTGTGCAAATTTGCACAATCCCGCCGTCGGCCGATGCCCTAGACCTTCGCGGAGAAGAGGGCGAAAACCTCACAGCCGAGCAGCGATTAGCCTTCCATGCGTTACTGAAGGCCAATGAAGATGTGTTCCGTCCAGGGGGAGAGCCTACGGAGTTTGGCGAGCACGTTATTGAAACAGGTAACCACCGGCCGATATCCGTACCACCATATAGAATGCCACCTGCGAAGAAAGAATTTTTGCAACAGGAAATCGATCGCATGTTAGCCGACAGGATAATAGAAGAGTGCGAAAGCCCTTGGGGTTTTCCCGTCGTATTAGTGCCTAAGAAGGACGGTAACTTTCGTTTGTGCGTAGATTATCGCAAGTTAAACGCGATAACGACTGGTGACAGTTACCCATTGCCGCGCATTGAAGATTTGTTGCATTCCGCGAAACAGGCAGCTTTCATGTCAACGTTGGATTTGCAATGCGGTTATTGGCAAGTGCGTGTACGCGAAACGGACAGAGACAAAACGTGTTTTGTGTGCCCATTAGGAACTTTCCGTTTTTTACGGATGCCGTTCGGTCTGAAAAACTCTGGTTGCACATTTCAACGTATGATGGACAGATTTCGGGCCGGTCTGGGACACATCACCTTAGCGGTGTATCTCGACGATCTTATAGTGATTTCGGAAAGTTTTGATGAACAATTAAACGATTTACGCGCGGTGTTCGAGAGACTAAGATTGTTTAAACTGCGTGCGCGACGCGAGAAGTGCGTGTTTGCTTGCCCAAAAGTTCGTTACCTTGGACATCTTATAACGTCATCAGGAATACAAACGGATCCTGAAAAAGTCAGCGCTATCTTAGAAATGAAAGCCCCGCGGAACGTGAAAGAGGTATTAACATTCTATCAAACGTGTTCGTGGTATCGCCGATTCATACCACAATTTTCTGAAGTCGCCAGGCCTCTATCCTTACTTACGCGCAAAGATGCCAAATGGGAATGGGGCGAATCGCAGCAGAACGCTTTTGATGAATTGAAACGACTATTGTCAAATCCGCCTATTTTGCGACAGGCTGATCCAGCTAAACCGTTTACGCTGAGAACGGATGCCAGTGATTACGCTATCGGTGCCGTGCTGCTACAAGGCGACGGTGACGATGAGCGCCCAGTGGAATACGCTAGCAGATTGCTAACTACGGCAGAAACGAGATATTCCACTACCGAGCGAGAAGCACTTGCTGTCGTTTGGGCCGTTGAAAGATTTCGCGGCTATATTGAAGGTTCGGAAGTGACCATAGCCACAGATCATCAGCCGCTGAAGTGGTTGTTATCGCTGAAATCTCCGTCAGGACGCTTAGCCAGATGGGCGCTAAAACTTCAGCCATACAACTTGAAGATTGGATACGTTCCCGGGAAGCGAAATGTCGTCGCAGACACTCTTTCCAGGCCTCCATCGCAGGAATCCACACATGTTGATGAGGTGACGCTGACAATTCCGTCTCGTAGCGCGGCTGATATTCGAGCCGCCCAAAGACGTGACGCAGAAGTGAGAAAAATCATGGACGCTTTCGAAGAGGACGACGAGGATGCCATTCGTTGGGCGGAGCGCGGCTACATGTTACTGCAGGGCGTACTTTACCGCCAGAACCCCGACGAAGATATCGAGAAACCGCAGCAGGTCGTGCCGGAGGAAGAAAGGGAACGCGTTTTACGCGAGTATCATGACAGTCCAACTGCTGGGCATTATGGAGTTGAAAGAACTTTAAAAAAGATCGTAAGCAGATATTATTTTACCGGAATGAGAAAATTTATTAGCGATTATGTGAAAAATTGTGCAGAATGCCAAAAATATAAGGCGCTTAATCTCAAACCAAGCGGCCTACTACAAACCCCGGTAACAGCTAATAGATTTGAAGTTATAAGCGTAGATCTATTTGGGCCGTTACCTGTGACGGTGCATCAAAACCGGTGGATACTCGTGGTAGAAGATACCGCGTCAAAGTGGACTGAGCTTTATCCGCTAACGGAAGCAACCGCGAGCGAATGTGCGAAAGTACTGATCGAAGAAGTTTTTATGCGATATGGTGTACCGAGGAAGGTGATCAGTGACAACGGCGTCCAATTTATAAGCGCTGTTATGCAAAAGGCGATGCATTGTCTGAGAGTGACTCAGACCCTGACCCCGCTTTACCACCCTGCAAGTAACCCGGTCGAACGAAAAAACCGCGACATAAAGACCCAGCTAGGGATTCTTGTTGGAGACAGACACAGCGAATGGGATGAACATTTAGCCGCTATACGGTTTGCTATAAACACGACCGTATGTGAAACCACCGGCCAAACCCCAGCGTACCTCACTTTCGCCAGAGAGCTGAGAAGCCCGGACGATGTTTCCCATGATCTTCGAGCCGTAATTGAAAGCGAAAATTTTGTACCGCAAATTACGCCATACCTAAAAAAGTTCGCAACTATTCTTTCCGAGAGTCGCGACAGATCCCACATTCAACAGGATCGCTACAAGGCCAAAGCGGACCAAGGACGGCGCGCTGCCCAAAAGTTCAGCGTCGGAGACCTCGTCCTTATAACAACTCGCTTACTGAGCGACAAGAAGAAGGGGGTTGCTGCAAAATTTTCCCCTAAACGCGACGGGCCTTATCGGATTAAGGCTATTATCAGTCCTACTGCGTATGAAATCGAGGACAACGAAGGCAATCTTTTAGGAAAATACAATGTGGAAGATGTGGTACACTTCCGTTCTAAGGAGGAGGACAGCCATGTTCAACCCGTGATGCCTAGAAGAAGACGTGGACGCCCGAGGAAAGAAGTTTCGTCCTAGCATCCGGCTTCGAGCCGAAGCCTTCGCCAGAGGGGGAGCGTGTACGGCCACAACCTCGGGGTTTTTCCAACAAAACCGGTGATGACTACCCCGAAGGACTGCGTGCCAGATGTGCCGCCCCGAAAGCGGTTCGGGGGTGTTGTTTACCCGGTTTATGACAGGATGGGATAACAATAGGGTAGTGAGGTAGACGTACCTAGCGGTACGAACAGTTCCCTTCTTCACGTTGCCGAGTGCACATTTCGCGTTTCTTAGATAGTTTTTGATTTTCTGTTTAGTTATTGTTTTTTTCATTTACGATTTAATATACGGTTCATCGAACTCTTTTTTGTTTTATTTGTAACTCCCGAAATAACATACGCGTTACAACATCCAGTAATATTTGTTCTCTAATGTACGTGTTTTTTTTTTAAGTAAGTAAATCATTAAATAACAAAGGCGAATCAGAGATAAGGTTATCGGCTCCACATGAACTATTTTCACTTAATATGTCTTATTACAAGATAATTCTACAGCGTCCTGAAATACCGCTAGAGTCGTTAGAAGATTAGGTAACTATTTTTTGCAGTCTTTAGTCTATAATGTTCGAGGAATCTTGGTGATCCGCGTAGTGAACTGACGTTTTCTTGTTTACTGTACACCAAAGTAACTCTCGCTACATTTGGTCTTGAATATGGTTTCACTACTTGCTGGACATAGCGCAGGTTTGAAGAAGATCAAAAGTGATCTGCTGGTTTAAAGTAGGGATGTTACGGAGGTTTGTGGGAGTCGGAACCGGAATCGGAATCCGAATCGGAGACGGACCCGGAACAGAGATGTGTGAAATACACTAATAACACTCGGATAAGTTTAACTGGAGTGCGAACATAAAACAAAACGAGTGACCTGATCCCTAATGCGAAATATGTAAAAGAGTATTCGATAGAAAGCAGATGGGGAGGGGGTTCTCCGTGCGTCAAGCATAAAGTCCTTCGACTTGTCGGAACCCAAGTCGATATCGGAGGTGTAATATCAATCGGAAGATCCGACTTTTCGAATTGAAGCCGAACTTCCGTAACATCCCTGGTATAAACTGAGGAAAAAGTTCTTCCTAGTTCCACCGCGGCCGTTCTCTGCACCATTCCAATCAGTTATGCTGACGCTCAATTGTGAGAGGCAGGACCACATGAAGACATTTGAAAAATGTAAAAATCTTCCAATACACCTTATTCAAACTGACTTGACCCGACCGACCTAACCTGATCTGTCACTATAATATCGCAATATCAGCTTCTCTTCGGAACTCTAGCTGAACCGGTTTCTTCGGTGTATGTTTACTAGACCTTTTTAGAGACTTGCCTTACAACAAGCAGTGTCTTTACACCAGGTTCTTACCTGTTCATTTCTTGTGAAATTAAATGAATTTTAAAATAGTTTATGTTACACCTTTACGTTTATATTTCATTCCCATTGTGTACTAAGCTAGACACA
The DNA here is from genome assembly GCA_025024175.1 of Rhyzopertha dominica. NCBI lineage: Eukaryota > Metazoa > Arthropoda > Insecta > Coleoptera > Bostrichidae > Rhyzopertha > Rhyzopertha dominica. The sequence goes on from QCXZ01000064.1 coordinate 16,929,506, forward strand.
AATTGTTATGTTCCTTTTAATTGGAATTGGCATGGTCAGAATGCTGCGACATAAAATAATAGCATCAAACAGATCGTATTACGTTTCCAAACTGATGGGAACTAAACTGAAAACTAATCGCGGTACGGACCGAATAAATTTTCACGTTAAGGGATTTACTAATCAATTTTGTTTCGCAAAGGGTCCCCGGAGGGTTGTCCGGGAAAATATGGAAGTTTTTAGAATCGCCGAATTTCCATATAAATCAATCACGGGCAGATACAGCGAACGTTCCTCCATACGACCACGCGGCTATTTATCTTCGCTGTATTTAAATAAAGCAAGTCGGCCGTGAGATTCCAACAAGTTCCTGGATGTTCGCTGCCCAACTGAGCGCGAAAATTACACCACCATTTTCCAAGATACACACGTGAACTGGATGAAGCTGTTACTACTTAAACGGTTGGAGGGCTGCTGGATGCTGCCCTTTTTTACGTTTAATATTCCTTGGACATCCCCCTCGTGGAAATAACGTCTTTCCGGGGCTCCCTGCTCGCGCTTACACGAGAGGAAAATGTTCGCTTTTTACCCTGTTCCCGATAGTCGTAAGCATAAGAAAGTACGCCTAACGATAAGAGTATCATAAGTTTTTTCAGGTGCCCTCTGTAAAAGACCTCTATAGCAATGCCGATGCCCGATATCGAATGTCGATCAATGCGTGAACGGAATAGCCACAGCGAAATTATTGTGCTTTATTCTTGCACCGACCAAACCTTGCTCACGCTTCTTTGTTGATGAAAACTACTGAATTGGTACGCCAGATTAAGTGAAATCATTTATGGGCACTATAAAGAGATGGTGGGGCATAGTTAACATAATCTTTGATATMGTMCTCCAGGATTCMAAAATGCTATTATAGTTTATTAAGATAATTCTAAAAGACAAGATTTATATACACAAGTGCTCCATGCGTGCCTGTAAGCTTGTTTCACTAGGTATTTGCTAATTTTCAAACATTGGCACAGAACCCGTTTTATGCTTGTTTATCTGTATTGAAACTATAATCGTACTGATGAGGAATTGTACTGTATCGTAATATTGTAACCTGCATTTGTTACAGAAACGGGTCCATCCACGTATCTTACAGGCAACAGTCAGTTTAATCTAAAAATACCCAGTAAATTATTGTGTCTGCCATCTACTAAATACCATGTTCTTCTTTAACATGTGAAGAACTTTTCAAAAAGGAAACACTTTCATTATTAAGGTGTCAAAAGGCTTCTCGGGACCCTTACTGCCTCTAGAATATCCGAAAAATGTATGGATTTCGCAGGTCCTTATTTTGATTAATACATTTATTAAATATTTAATTGGGGGATTATTATTATTATAAACAGCAACCGACGCACATTTCCTACGTTTTTTTTTATATTTTCCTGAACGATTTCAAGACACTGTAATACTTTTTTAAATCAGTTAATCCAAATCTTTTCAGTTTCTGCAATTTGCAGGTGCCTCTACACTGAACCCGTTTTTTTCTAATTATGAATATTATCTCGTAAGAAAAAGTTTGTACTACCGATTCTTTTTGGATATTTTATTTAAGGAATGTTATATGTTAAAATAAGGTAACATGTTGCTTCAGAAGTATACATCGAAAATTTTCCTACTATATAGTAATCAAAGAATGTAGAGCAGGTGCCAAATAACTGCATGGAGCAGAAAGAAAGAAACCATTGCTTTTAGATAATTTTTAATAATACTTTTTACAAAGCTTTACGTATATCTACATGATTTAGAGACGAGGTAGGTACATTAGACCAAGTGCAGCTTTCCAGGCTTCATGAGCATATAATAAAAAAGAATAGGAAACAGTGGGAAGCGCACGTGGCAATGAAATATTATGGCACGCGGACGAGTGAAGCAGAGCTTCAAACTGAGACGTCACTAGCAAATGAAGGCGCATTCAAAAGACAAAGAGCGAGACGCTAATTAAGCTCAAACTTTAGACAGCACCAAATGCCGGTTTATTCCTGGACAGACGGCATTTGTCACCCAATTAATATCGTCCCGTGAAAGAGTATTAAAAAGGTGACTTGAATTAATTCCTGCACTTTATATCCTCGCAATGGAACTCAACGATCCGTTATATTACAATTGTAATTTCCTCTGCAGGCTGGAACTTAATCATCTTGCACTCCTCCCAAGGAAAAACGAAAACTCCCCAACTTGGAGTGTGTGCCCTGCCCAAGTTAAAAGACGAACCCCATCGCTTTAGGTACCGCAGGCTGCGGTCAGATGCAGGAATTTACGCGCAGTTAATGCGGCGGAAATGTGATGTTTTATTCTGCGTGCAGTTGTTTGTGAATTGGAAAACTGTTAAGCAGCAATTGAATTGGACGATTTGTGCAGCTTGTGTTTGTATAGTTAATTCGACAGGCGAAGCTGTGCTGGACGATCGACGATGCATAGGTAAGCGTGCCAGAAAGCTGTACGACCGTACTGTTCATTTATTTAAGGACTGGACAATTCGCCTGAATTTCTTAGCAGCTATACTATGCAGGAAGTGTTTTCAGAGAAATCCATACCCTCGAGGCATTTTAAAACCAAAGATTCGTAATCGTTCATTTTAGACGTATAAACAGAAGCCATGAAACGCGGTAACTTCATTGGTGGAAAATAAAGGTTTTGCGCAGTACAATGTGTAAACGTCATCTCCTTGAAACGAAAAATTATGAGTTGACTAAGAAGCGCAGCAGAAGATTTAGCACCTTAATCCGGCGTCACAAAAGACATACGAATAACTCCAGTAAGGATAGTGAACAAACGAATAGCATCTTTATTTCTAGAGATGGGAAAACAGTTCCTTTTGGAAAATCAGTTCGCGCAAGCTAATTCCCGCAAAAGAGCCGTTCGTTTCAACAGTTCGTTCGGGAACGATTTAAAAATAATACAATACACCACAGCCGCAACAGCTGTATACATTATACGTCGTACGTGTACGTTAGAGTCAGCAGTCAGCGCTTTCTCCTCACGCGCGAATGCTGAAACTACAGTTCGTTCGCGAACTACCAACTTTCAATGTCACGAACCAGTACGCGCAGTCACCCGACAGTCATTTTTTTAACACTTCGTTCGCGACCGATCCAACTCCGACTACATCGTTTAGCGGTAAGCGCTCACGCCTTACGCGCGAAGAGCTGAAACTACAGTTCGTTGGCGAACGACCAACTTTCAATTTCCCGAACTAGTTCGCACAGTTCTCACCCGATAACGGTTCGTTCGCGACCGATCCAACTTTATTTATTTCTGAAAGTTAATTCAAGTTTTTACGTATTGCCGATAGGTGACGCACAAAGACAGGTGGACCAGTTTTTAACAAGCTAAAACACAATATGACTCAATTTCTGGCTTTACTAAGACAAGTGGATTATTTAATTACGTTAGATCTATTTGTGGAAGGTTGTGTGAATATCTTTACACGTAAACTGCATCCAATGAGTTCAATTTGGTACATGTTGAGGCTGTTATATTTTTGGCGTTGTTTATGTTAAATTTGTGACTCGCTTCAATATTACGCAACGTTATTGTCGTTTTTCTCCGTTTTTATTGTTTACTTTGTATAAAAAGCTGACAATTTGGCTTCTCCAAAATTAAATTTGCTAGTAGTATTTAATAACTTCTAAAACTACTATACTTCACTATTGGGCTTTGTTGTACTTGTGGAAATTAAAAAAAAAGATTATATATTAAAAGAATTACAAAATGGTTTAAATGCATACTTTATATAGAATTCTGAATGAAATTACGAACCGCGTAAGTAGCAAAATAGTTATTTGGTCCAAATTACCAAAACACCAGCGGAGTCTACTCCCGCTGCGGACATTTGTTCTCACCTTTATATATTATGCACACAGTAATTATTACAGTCGGGTAGTCGTTCTATCAGAAGATACCAAAGAAAGACGAAACTCAGGGTTTTAGGATCTGAGTGGATTGTCCAGAGCAGGTGTTTTTAATTAATGTTTTTAATTATAAACGATAATGTATACGGAGTTTTCCGACTTGGTTCAAAACGCAAAAATTTGAAAGACGTACAATTTTTAAAACTTACAGGTATAAAAGACACAGAAAGGACTAAGCCGCCTTCTGCGAGAGAATTATGCGTACGCCAGTGCAGTCCCAGGGCGGAATAAATAGCAGTGGGGCCAGCAAAGTATTTGTCATAGCTTTGACACAAGCACTGTCACCCTCTGATGCCGTAAAATAATATAAAGCCCATACAGGAATAACGTATATAATACAGCGCGACAGATTTTTGAGGTTACAACAATGGGGGTATGCACCCTAGAGAAAACACGTGTGTGTAATGGAGCAGAGGGTCGGCACTTTGACTCCTGATTTACGCACTCATAAAGGCCTGAATATTTATCGCACACAGAACATTCCTCGACCCGCAGGTCCAATTTTTATTCGATCGGGACTGTAAAATGCAAAAATATTTTTTCCTTTAAGTGGAAAAACTCGATTACAGACGCAGGCCCGTTCGGATTTTAATCACCGTTTCGTTCGTTGTCCCTGCGGACATTCGCTTCGATATTTGAATCGACGAATTTAAACAGAAGTTTATTGGCCATTTGTTCGCCTGGGATTGAACGGGCGATGCGCAACAATAAAGGAATCCGGACATTTATGTACAGCGTTGGGAGACCCGCTTTCAGTGGATGGCTGTATTCACGGCGCTTTCGTTTTCAGGGTTAATTATATTAAACCAGGAATGAACATCGCGGTAATTCCGGAATATTTTATCAGCAGAACTCGACCTATCTGCTGCTTAAGAAATTACTTTTTGGCGCTTTCAGTTCAGCTTCAAGGATGTCAGGCATACCAGCTTTGCCACAAAGCCGCGTCGAGCAAACAACCTATTATATCAATTTGTGCAAAGAAATTCGTCAAATGCAAGAGTACAGTGGTTTTAGACTTACTGCGATATTAATCTTAAGGGAATTAACGTCATAATTTGTCCAATAGGACAACACTCGATGATATTAAAACTGCCTTGCACAGTATTTAAACGAAACAATGTCCTGCAAATTACTTGCGCAAAGGAATAAGAGACGGTAATATCCATTCCGTGGTTGATTCCGTTATTGCTTTTTTTTCAGTGCTACTTATTCACAAATACATTCGATTTTTCCTGCTTTTTATTGAATTTATTAATCCGTATTAAAATTTCTACTATTATGTGTAACCCATGTTGTCTGGGGACTTCAGTTCGTGTTGCTTTTGGTGTACAGCTTGTAGCGTTGCACGGTTTTGCTTACTTTTCCCCTATTGAGATATATTTTTTGTGTTTTGGCGTTACAGTATATGAATGGATAAAGTGTCATTAGACGCATCCCTAAATATGTAAAACATTGTGCAGATTAAAAATGGGGTGCAGGTAGATATCTAATAGGTGAAAGAAACATCATGCACAATAATGGAAAGCTTTTCTTGTGAATACATTTGCAAAGGATGTAAGTTTGTATAACAATTTATGTTGTAATTACCTACTGGTCCTAGAATCTGACCAACGTAGCAGAAAGTCCTCTCTGAAACTTGCAAATAACGAGCGACGAGCGATTTAGCTACAAAAGTGCCAAATGGCGTTCACTAGCGCTACATTTCGTAAGTTTTGATGTATATATGCCACTCTGACCTGACATTTAAATAGGGCTTTGATGATTCAGTGGTTAGCACATTTGACTACTAATCAAAAGATCCCGGGTTCAAATCCTGGTCAAATCTGACTTTTTAATAAATATGTATGTCTGTATAAAACCCAATTAATTCTTTTTATAATCATTAAGTAGCCAGATTTGGACGTATTGTAAAACAGATGGAGTTTTAAATAATATTCAAAAGATTAGTTAAAATAAACACACACCAACTAGAGCTTCTAGATATAAGCCTGGAGGATTATTTAGTGGTTTTAATTTGTCAATGTATTATCACATTTAATAAGCAGTAGTTGTTACTCGAATATGCTTTTAACATTATATTGGGATAAGCTCTTATCAAAAATAAAACACAATTCTTCATCACACACTGACATTAACAAGCCGACATATCAATCTAAAAAGTTGAAAGCTGAACTATAAAGTAACTGAGCGACAGTGCTGCCCAAAACTGCCTTGGATGCAAAAAGACATGCATTCATGCTCATATTGCAGAAATTACTCCGTGGGTCATGCTATCAAGTTCAACACTAGGAATACCAACAAGTGGCAACAAAAGGTTACGGTTTTTAAAAAAACCCATTTTAAGCAGCTAATTTTACTGAATTTTTTGCACCTTATTGTTAACATAACCTCAACAAATGTTTTGCCAGTCAGAGCAACTTGAGGTTTGACGAAGTCAGAATACCCAGATATTTCAAAAAGACAATTAATTAGAAGATGAAATAGCAAGTACCAGTTCCTGATTTAGAAATTCATGGTGATTTTAGCAGTAAAAGTGAGAAAGAAAATGACGACCGCGAAGTTGAATACGAAGCAGAGTTAGAAATCGATTCAGATGACATGTCAGAAAATTCTAGGAGGGACATTGCTCGGTCTGGAAAAATCCTAGTGATATCCATGAGTATACTGTCAAGACTTGAAAGAAGTATCTTGTCGAATGACCCCGACAATCAAGTCTAACAATACAAAATATGTTGAAACAACGGGAGGAATCATTATCGGATGGAAAAGTTAATAAGTAGGTACTCTAAAAGCATCATTTATTAAATGACGAAAATTATTACACAATGAGGAAGCTAACGAAACATATATTTTATCACTCATTAGTATTTTGATATTTACCGGAGCAAATGATGACAACAACACGATTATCATGACTTGTGGTCAGTACAATTTGGTGGCCCAATTTATACTCCTACCGTGAGTCTAAACAGATACTGACAACTAATGACAGTACTTCGATAGATGACAAACCAACTAGGGAATTAAGGGGATCTACCTCACAAACGAATAAAAATGGAAAACGTCAGCAGTTTATTTGTTGTTTATTTGAGTCCATCTAATCAGTAAGTGCTACTGGCATCGCACAGGCAAATGCGTCCGTCCGGCCTGACTAACGACGAGAGTCGACCGTTTGAACCATGCTGCAAAACTGCTGTTTTTGGTTTCAAGCTGGCAACACCGTTAGAGATTTTACAACATAAGTTTAATATATTTACATATTAGATACTACTACTACTTCTAGAGCGCAGAACATTRCCCGATTATCAATAAATTTACGCAATTCACGTAAAAATAATCGAATACGGTTGTTTCTGCAAGAGCTACGATTGCAGCTTATCAAAAAAAAAAACGTTTGGTCATGAAATGTGTATTCGGGAAAAAGGTAACAACTGCACCTGAGTCTGTATTATCGGCTGATATAGATCCTCAGCACATTTCGACATAAAGATGTTATAATGGCGTCAAAAAAAACTTCGACCGCTTGTACCGAAGTATATCAGTAGATAATATTAGCACTCCCTTTTATCCACAAAGTGGTGCTCAGTTTCTTGGCTCTTCTAGGGTGAACCCATGCAACAGTTTCATAATAGCTGTGACAGATACTGGTAGCTTCCTGTTGGGGAAACTATTTCCATACATATGGAAAAATGACTCTGTCGTTATAAGTTTATCAATGGTTTAGAAAAATCAAATCTAAGGACGTACCACCAAACATGCAAATCGTTGTGACTGCAGCCTTACAGTATAATTCATATTTATGTAACTCCAACCAAATTACCCATTCAGACAAGTTTCTAAGTTCAAGATAAGCAAAAGTCAGCAACTGCAGGGGCTGAACTAACACAGATTCAATATCTTGGTATCCTTATTCGCGCTCCATTCGGTGTAAATGTACTTGATTTGCGTCAACCAAGTCGATCCTTCTAATTATGACCGTCAGTTTATGCACAAACGCTGTTCTCCATTGTCGCGGATTTGGATAGCTAACAATTGATCCCCAGTCATTAACGTGCGAACAATAACATTCGATTGACTTGGGCTTTGTGGGGCAAACAAGGCCTTTCCGTTAGTTTTGATCGTGTTCCATTCGCAGAATTCAATGAAGGGTGGGCGAATGCTAACGAACCATCTGTCACCATAATCCATGTGAATGGATGAATGCAGAAAGGTGCTAGACGAACAACATCGCGTTTGGATAGGGCGTTAGTTTGCACCGAGAGTTAGCTCTTTGTGATATTGGGCGATGCTCACACCTAACGACAGCTTGTTGTAGTAACCTCGATAAAGAATATTAGCACTAGGAAGCTGGCACCTGTTGACCTCTTGTGTTTTGTTATCCGCTTAAACTTGAAATTAAGCAATATGGGTTTTTTGTTATGTAAGCGGCTTACTATCTGCACAAGGCGCGCAAACCAACAGATTTAATGCAAAGCTGTTCAGCACACATAAGTACCGTAAGCATTTACCTGGACGTGCAACAATATTTGACTTCAAAAACAGCATTTAATCCCACTATTTTTAAACCGTCCCTCACATGCTTATGTTACATAATTCCGTAATGTAGTACGTATTTTTAATATATGTCGGAGCGTATACACAACTAAAAATGCAAAAGCTCACCAACACATTTTCGTACCATGGCATTAATGCTCCAAGGTTTATATGCTCTTACTAATCGCTCTTTGTAATGAATCGATCCCTACATCTAACAACTTTTTTTTAGTCACGTGATCTTGCGATGTTATTACAGGCACGGACTGACAAAAAATTTATTAAGTATAGAAGACAACCTAAATTCCATAAGAAATACAGCAAGGTAAATTTAATATTGCATAAACTCGTCTAACATAATATAGAGAAAGTTAATTATTGCCTGAAATTGTTTTTAATTTACGTCGATGATATATTTTAATGGGTACCATAATTTTATACGCTTATTGGTATTACTAATTACTATTATTAAGTTTTTATTTTTTGGTGCGATATTTTTGCAAGAGTTATTCTACATCACAACTAGATCTCACGAGTAAAAATAATTCGAGGTTATGGGTGTATGCTACTAGCACTTCACAAGTTAACGAAATTAAAACGTCATTGATGCAGAAAATTAATAGCAGAGACCCGTATTGAAAGCCCGGGCCCAGGTAGATTACTAAATTATTATCATGTAATACGTTACAAGACACAAGACATATGACACACGATTGTGTAAATGTGAATTCATTAAGCTAACAGCGGTATGAGAAAACCAAAACGTAAGAGTATATCAATTACAATATTATGCTGGATGGTATCAAATACCTTTATTGAGTTTATTTTAATCCTGCGCCAAGTATTACGGAGTATTGCGGAGTATACGGTATTTATTTATTTATCGTACGGTTACACATCCCTAAAAATACATGATAATATGAATACATAAACATAAAAAGTGTATAAAAGAAACATCATAAACATTGGTCACAAACATACATCTAAATCATTTATATATCCCATTTCAATTTCAGTCGCAGCCAGGAAATTAGTCGGATCGCCACCATACGATATTAATGGAAACTTCCACAAGGTGTCTGACGGTCTGTCTGTTAGCGCTGCAGTCACAATGTGGGGATTGAGTTTTCCTCAATTTCAATACGGAATCTTTGGATATCGCATGGCTCGTCTAGATTCTGTTTAATGTGCACCAAGTTTTCCGTGGTAGTTCTAAACCCGGTGGCGACCAGACAATCTCGAAGATCTCCTGGTCAATATACACGTTGAATTGGCAAATCAAAATGAATGCCAATGTCCTTCTAAGGACCAAATGACAATAGGTCTTGACCCTAAGGTCCAAATTTGCCAGTTTATCAGCAAGGGCATAAGCCGAGCAAACTGTACTAGACTAGCATAGTTCTGATACTACTATATTAAACCAGTATAGTCCCTATGCTCTTTTCAAATGACCGTTATATGGTCAAAACAAGCATCAGAGCTATCTGATAACACTTGTGTAACAAAGCACATTCAAGTAATCAGCTTGCTTCCAAGCTACCTAATTAACTCAGAACACAAAAAAAATGTCAAACGAATATAGACAGCAATAAAATTTTGTATAATTCATTGTTTTAAGTTATAACGTTTGTTATCGCTCGGGTTAGTTTTAGTAATTCAGTACTCAGTGAAGAATGATAGGCATCTCCAGCATTTACTGCTGTACATCGATTGAGAGTGATAACAAGTAGGTTTGTAGCAGATACTAAAAATTTGTCATTAGTATTGACTATAGTATAGAATTAGTGCGACTCAATTGCGTATGCAGAGCAGTACGGTAATAAATATATGTTGTCTATCTTGGCACGGTATTGGCAACAGAGACTTCGGGAGCATAAAGTCAACTAAAATTACAAAAATAGCCAAGTCGCTAATGATCTGTTGAGGAAGGAAGTCGCTCAACTGTATCGAGTGCTCAAGTGTACTTTGGATAGCTAAATATATGACTATATTAGACAAAATCTAACAACTTTTAAGGAATATAACATAAGAACAGGTTAGATCGGAGCCTTCGTGTTCTTAGTGCTTGGTGGTATACCTTTCACTAACAGGTTCTGCTATTTTGTTTTGGGAATATCCACGGACGCGCCTGTTCGTCTGTATTATTTGCAAACTAAAGCTGCGGCAGCACCAAGACCGATGTAGCAAGCTCTTTATTAACGTTTAATAATTGGAAGGGTATCTGTTCTTCATTTTAAGTTAAAATCAACTCTATGTTTAAAATCTAAACCAGTCACAAACCTTATTGTAAGGTGTTGTCATAGTTACAGGGTTGATTTTAGCTAGTGTGGAATTTAATAAATGGAAAGGAAATCCGATCCAATGTTTTCGAAAAAAACAGAATTTTTACGGGCGTCTGCGTGTACTTACTAATATTTTTGTGAAGCGCAATATTTTAAGATTTCATGACGAAGTCATAGGCGATTTGATGTTGATGATTTTTTAATGAATACACGTTTATTACACATCAGAGCCAATTGAACCTTTGCCCTTTGCTACATCTTTTAATACAGAGCTGCTGGAAAATTAGGATATTGTAAAATTAAAACCGACCACAACGCAATTAGGATTCAAACTGTGATATGCGTTTAGCATTTTCTATGTGTGCTAGGTTTTATATATATAAGAACGTAATTGCTACCTTGTTTTATAATTTCTTGTAAAGTTTTTATCTGGCTTGCTCTTCGATGTCGTTTGATACAATCTACTAAAATAGTACCGCCGATCCAATTTTTACCTGTGAATGCACTAATTGTGTAAACATACAAAACTGCAGGTTACCAGCTATTTTTCTGCAGCAATTGGTGAAATTAATCCACTTCATATTTTTTCTGCTGACGCTAAGGAACACAAAAGAAAGAAGCAGTGACCTGTCATGCGAAATTCGCGCCAAACTCCGTTTGTAACTGACACCTTCTGTACTCGGAGACGATATAGCCCCTTCAGCTTAAGTTATGCCCTCGTACAGACATAGCCAGGATACAAACTACAAAGGGATCCTGACTTACCGTACGCCTGATAAAGCACAACGATAGCTAGCGCGTTTATATACATACAGGCAACCCCGCCTATGATTGCTACACATGTATGCATTATCGACCGTGTTTGTGTTTCTGCAAGCGCTAAATAAAAGCACTACATCGGAACTTCATAATTAAAATCGTTCCGGACTTTCCGGTTACCATTCATCAAATCCCATGTATATTCAATAGCGTTTCCATAAAATAATGTTTGCATAATTGAAAAAGCAAAATTTACGATTTTATCCGGACTTGCAGTCACATAAATTGCAATTATTTGTTTTCAGTTCAATTGCAGATTCACATGATGGCCATTTTAGCAGTAATAGGAATAGAAATAAACCCACGGGTATGCAAGCTAGTTACAACGCCAATTATGAGTAGGTACTTGGGGTTTGTTATCGACCTCAGGAAGCTACGTCTTTCACCGCTATTGGTCTTGTGCACGTAAAACTCTAAATTAATTCCTTTTATGGCATGCCGCGAACTATTAAAATGATTTGATTTTATCTAACTTCATTACATGTCGGTTACGATTGTATTGTTACCATACCGTAAAATGCAACCGAGATACATTTTAAGTTTTATGTGACATTGTAAAACCGGGTTAGCTACTCCGTTCTTTAATGAAAAATCGACTTAAACTACATTGGGCAGCGCACCTTCTCCCCAGCCAAGTACATTAATTACCTACGAATGGTTGCCAGAGTGTATCTGGCACTTCTAAAGTTCATTTATATCCCAACGACCCAATTCCTTGACTTTACCACCAGGTATCGGTCGTAAATGGGTCATACACAATTTAACGTGCGCACATGTAAGCAGGAATAAATTTCTTATATCGTCAGCGACACCTATTTCTATTCAAATTTTCGATTTAGATTCAGTACACGACGATTTTCTCCACCACTTACATCATATCTGGGTACGACATCCGAGCCAATTTCCGCGAAAGAAAGACTCAAGAATGCACAGGAAATCCGTGGAGGACTTTTCGCTTCAGATGCGGAGGTTCGAATTAATGAAAGCTGACTTGTGGTTAGAGTTTGATAGCTCCCAAGATGCCATAAATTTTTATATCTACGAACGTAGCGCGGCGCGACGCAAATGCAGGATCCTGTGTTTGAATTGGACCTATGCTATATACTGCGCAGGTATTAGTTTTCATAGAAAGGAAATAATTATAAAGTACAAAAAAAAGCTTGCAGGACAGCCTATTAGGCAACAATCACAAGTTTATTTTAGTTTGCGTAAAAGAAAAAACGCAAAGACGATCCAGAAACAAATACAATTACTTATTTATGTCCTAATGTTTCGATGGATAATTTTCCTACGCCTTTAAACTCAGAAACATAAAACGATATAATTTTCTGTACAATATATGTGTATGAAATAGAAGCCTTTTTTCTATGCGTTTTCGAAACTGATTATTTCAACTTCGCTTCCACTTCATTGTCAGCTCTTCTATCCAGCTTTGAGCAGATCACAAAATATCAGATAAAAGTTCAAAATGCAGAGATTTGGTAGGAATGAGGTTTACGCCATCATTCAATAAGTCTCCGGTATTAAAAAAAACATTTTCTTTCTGTTAGGAATTCGACCATATTTTTTCAACATACTCTCCTTCAAGAGTGAAACATTTATTCCAACGGTCCTGTACCCTTTTTATGCCTTTTTGTAGAACTGTTTGCCTTTGCTCTCAAAATAGGCCTCAGTTTCTGTAACCAATTCTTCATTTGAGTCAAATTTCCTTCCCTGGGGCCCAACCTTAAGAGTACGGGGATGAGGAAGCAATTCGAGGGGTAATTCATTTAACCATCGATTTTTCCATCGACCTGTGAAACGTCGCTTTCCATAATTTCTACACCACAGTCCATCTAATAATGCCATTTAATAATCGCTATTGATGGTTTTGCATGTCTCGATGAACAAAATACCATGCGTGTCCCAAAAGACGCATGCCATAACCTTGCCAACAGACTTTTGAGCTTTTGGTCGGTTTTTACGACCCTTATCGGCTGCTGTCCACTAAACTGACGATATTTTTGATTTAGGTGTAGTAGTGGACCCACGCATCACCCATTGTTAAAGGCCGACGCAAGAAACTGTGTTTATGTCACTTGAACAGCGGTTTGATTGTAGACGCGTTACAGGTTTTGGGCCAAGCGCAGCATCCACTGCAAAAGCAACTTACGCATGCCCAAAATTTGAAATTTTGAAACACACTACCTTCTGATATTTTTAAAGTTGTCTTCGAAACCCCTTTTTTGAACTCATTTATGTTTTCCGGAAGAACAGCATCATGGTTGTTTGTACGGCAGCGTTTAAATTCAGCATACCAGTCAATAATAGTTTTTCTGACGAAAAGTCTCCATAACGCTTATTGAGTCACCGTTTGTCTTCAACAGTATTTTTACGCATCAAAAGACAATGTTTATTAACCACACAAATTTTTTTTCGCGCATCGTTTTGAACATCACAAAACTGACAAAACCGAAATCATTGTAGCTTGTAGACTAATCGTCAGAACGTCAGGAAATTTTTCAACTTATCGTTCGAAGATCAGTACTATCCAGAAATTATATGGGTCTGCCAACAGTAAAGCCATATATGTATCAGATCCAAGACTTCTTGAGTGACATATGCACATAGTCAATTTTAAGGACCACTTTCGCAGTCGGATAGGCAAATCGCTAGGATAATAATCCGTATAGGTTAGGTAGTGCCAGAAATAATTTAGAAATAGGAACATATAGAAAAATTCACTTGGGTTACAGCAAGATAAGCTAACGTAACTAGCTATGAATTAGTAGTAGAAGGCATATACAAGGTGGCGAAGGTTTACTAAAATGCGAAAGGTCAGACAGGAACTTTCAAGAAGCAGGCAGCTGKTATGGTTATAGCAAATTATCAGATACAATAAGCATCTACCTCATCTATGCAGAGGTTAAGCAAGCTCAGTAGGGGTCATGCATTGAGCATTAGTACTGAGAAATTGACAAGACTGTTATATAGAAGACGAAAGAATTAAACCAGTTTTAGGTTATGTATTTACACGATTTCGCAAATTATGCATGAGGTTTATAATAGGGTGTTTCTACGATTACTAGGTTGGGTGACTGGAAAAAAAAGACGCTTATATCTAGCAATATTAAACCTGTTTTAGTTACTAATACGGCAAAATGGGAAAGTGCGGGTAATGAACGTTGTCTATTGGGTTAAAGGGAAATTATGTATGTAAATGTACCTGTTTACGTCATACGTTAGTAGTGTGTACAGAGTTTTAGGTAAAATTGTATACATCCACAAATTTATGTTATGTTATTTATTGTATGTTAAAATAAAAGTTGCTACATAAATAAACCTTATTATTAGTAGTAGCACTAAATGCAATAAAATAGAAGATGCTACATATCATTTTCCCATATACAGAAATGTGCAAGCGAGCAAGCACACAAAATGCTAGAGTTCAGTGTTAAAGACCCTTCACTTGGTGGTCTTTTTCAGTTAGGATCCTTAAGAAAGATGCGTTGTACACTCAAAGACTTAATTGAAGAAACGCCTAGTTTTGGCACACGAATTGGGCAACGGTAGATGGCGGCAACCAATTCGTTACAGAGCCGATAACCGGCATTACGCCTTTCTCCGTTAGGAGCGGTAGAGTAGTTTCCCTAAACACAGAAGAACGAGCAATCACGGCAACGGTCTACCAAATGATTTATTAGGGTAATATTTGCATATTTAAATGGTATTATGGACCCGTCCGCAACCACAGGTAGTTTTAACAAACCAGTTTCTTTGAACCACCGGTACCGTGTTATGTAAACGCAAAACTCATTGCAAACTGAGGAAAGTGATGGCTAATATTTGTCTTGAAAATCAAAACCCACACATTTCACTATTTAAACAATGTAGGAACAAAATATTATTTTTTGTAATCTTTTTGCTACAGTTATTTCTGTTATTATGTTGGTGGAACAAATTTTCAATAATGAAATTATTTATCTTCTTTAGTGTTACATTTTATATTTTTGGTTGGCATCATTTTACCGTAGGCTCATTTTGCGGTTACTTTAGCATGAATGTTTGTTAGTTACTAGTTACTGAAAACCATTAATTTCTTAAATATAAAGATCCATTTTTCCTGAATTTCGACATATTTACCACCATGTTCTGACACTCGATTATCTAGCCTACGCAAACCTAAACCAAAAATAGTTTTCTCAATAAGTTGTTGGGTGTTATAATAATTATTGATACAGTCTTCAAACTTTAAGTTTGGTGTGTCACAAATGAGCGTTTCATATTTGCATCCTACAGGGTATTTCAATATACAAGTAGGTTAAGCAATTTCATTATTAACATTTTAAATGTTTATCGTTTAACGTTTAGTGATAGTAATTCATAACATAAAACATAAAACGTCGCCGCAGTGCACAGCGTTTTTTTAGCGATCATTCTTATACGTCAATTACTTGGAGCCTTGTTTCGGACAATGAACAAAAAAATATTTTTAAATGAAGATGCATCAAACTAATATATTACAAATTGATTAGTTTATTTACAATTACATTACATCATTGTTTCGTAGTTTAACATTTTGTTACCTATGTTGGTACTATAGTTGTACGGTAATATTGTTTTTCATGCATATTTATCTGTTTCTCTCTCGCTCTTTCATTGTGTGTCATGAGTAGTATATCTGTTTTCTGATATGTATACTTATGCGGAGACTCTCTAGTCGATTGCTTGAAGAAGTATACTCCTTGCTATTTTCCATCAAAAGTTTTTACTTTTATATGTGTATTACTATTACTTTTGTTTTTATTATTATCAACTGTAAATTTTAGGAGCACAAGTGAAACGATCATTTGTCAAGCTGCATATTGATAAATGTGCCTTTCTTTCTCCATTTAATATATCTTTATCTAAACTATTAACAAAAACCGCCGATGCAAAAAAAACACATGAAATTGATTGGAATTAGTACAGATTTAGAAAATTAAAAAGCGTTAACTTCTTCATGTCGACGCAACGTTTTGGCTTTACAGACGTTTTACATAATTTTTTTAATATTGTGAGAATCTTGTTGTAAAGTTGTTTTGCTGGCAATTTAGTGAAAAACATTGCCTTCTCTAAGAAAAAGTATATAAACTATATATCTAACTAGTAAGTAACAAAACATTCATGCTAAAGTGACTGCAAAACAAGCTTACGCCAAAATTATGCCAATCAAAAATTAAATCTAACACTAAAGAAGATGAAGAATGAAATTTAGGATGGCAATGCCATCTGTCAGCATTACACTGACATGATATATATAAGCAAAACCAGTTCTATGTCGTGTTGTCTACACTAGACCTAAACTGCACTGATGAGCTGTAATGACAGCGAAATAGTACTATCTGCAGTTGGTTGAGGTGTAGACAGCACAACATAGACATGCATTTTAAGATGAAGAATGTCATTATTGAAAACCTGTCGTTAAAGGTCCACAAACATAATAACAGAAATAGCTGTAGCAAAAATATTACAAAAAATATATTTTGTTCCTGCATTGTTTAAATATTCAAATGTGTGGGTTTTGATTTTCAAGACAAATATTAACCATCACTTTCACATAACACAGTACCGGCGGTTCAAAGGAACTGCTTTTTTAAAACTTTACCTGTGGTTGCGGACGGGTCCATAATGCCCATTTAAATATGCAAATATTACCCTAATAAATCATCTGGTAGATCGTTGCCCTGATTGGTCGTTCTTCTATATTTAGGGAAACTACTCTACCGCTTCCTAGCCGAGGAAGGTGCAATGCCGTTTATCGGCTGAGTAACGAATTGGTTACCGCCATCTACCGTTACCCAATTCGTGTGCCAAAGCTAGGCGTTTCTTCAGTTAAGTCTTTGAGTGTACACACCTGCAGTGCGTAAGCGCGTTACCCTATAATATCTTTACTACTCTGTATATCTATGTGTTGCTAAATCATTAATCGAGTATATTGGCACATATATTGGAGAAGTCGAGCAAGTAATATAATATTTTATTTAAGATACCACCTTGTGGTTCATTTTAATTTATTGGATTACTTGCTGGATTATACAATGCACCTTAAGTGTACTTGTTAGATATGGTGTACTCGAATATTTAGGAAAAAAATGGGTTACACAGAATTAGAAAAATTGAAATCTGCCAAGGTTCAGTAAATAATATATTGAACTTTTATGAAAACACGGTTTGTTTTATGTATAATTACTGTAAATGAGCCATCTAATAAGCTTACCATATTTCTTACTTTTTAGATTATGAATCTAGTGTAAACGCCTGGTGTTCTGGATTAACTTTATCTAGATGCGAGTTGACACGAAATTTCATTACTATCTGAATTGCTTCGTTCTAACTTATTTGGGAATGGTTTTCACGCAGGACACATAAAGAACACAATTGCCATAACGGGCGTTTGATACATGTCTAGTTTTACCGGCAATCTTGTAATAAACATTTCACTAAGGAAAGTTATAAAAGTAAATGATGGCAGGGGCACCGGTGTATTTAGCCTTAGCATCCCGGATATTTATGGCAGCTATTTGGGAGATGTGAGACGGCCAGTGTGCAGCTCTATTTACTATTTATCTGTCCCGGTGGTGCCGTTCGACTTTATCAAGATGGCGGATCTCGACATCCAGCATACTACGCCAGTGTTCGATATACGGTCATCCCATCCCAACGTTGTTTACTAACTTAAAGGTGCAACGTGCTGAAGAGGTCGACGTCCATCACCAAAAGATTAATTTCAGCGCAATAGTGCGATATATTTTGCCGGTGTTATTAAATTTCTTAAACCACATGTTTTTGCGCTCTCTACTCATATAAATGAGTATAGTTTGTTCCTTTGAGTCTTGTAGCGTACGTTTATTCATTGTTGCTTAGGATCCAGATAACATGATTTTTCAATAATAGTGTACTTGTAATTTATTACCCATCGTGGTTTATATTTATGAACAACTGTTTCAATTTCAGGTTTCCACTGTCTTCTATAAGCTTTGTTATAGCATTCGTTATTTCTAACTGGTTATAATTACACCAATCAGCTATCTTTCTACATAATTATACAAAAACAGAGCAACTTATAACACAGCACTGTTTTCTACTAGGTGTTTTGGATATAGCGGAAGACAAAAAAAAAACTGGATATTGTTGGTAGCACCAACAAGCACCAGCAGTAGAACTCTGTCACATAGCATGCGTAAATATTAAGACCTACAATACTGACTCGATTCACAAATGCAGAAAATATTAGTTTAGGTAAGAATTGTAACCTACATCTACAAGGACAAGAATTAAAGACGTCTAAAAATAGCCAACAAATTCGATAATAGACATTAAGGTTAAATCAACAACTCCAACAAGTAGGGATGCTAACGATACTTCGATTGCCAGCCCTTATATTGATAATTTTTATAGATATTTGATATTATATGTAGTATCGCATCAAAAGGTTTAGTAACTATAGCACCATCTACGCGTTAAGTGTAAAAAATACAAAACATCAATATTAATATATATAGAATATAAATGTAAACAGTGCTACAGCATGTACACACGGTGTCTGGAGATTGTTGTCGTCAACGTTCGTAAATTTAACCCTACAATTTGAGGTTATTTATAATTTATACAAAGAAACAGGAACATTTCTGCAGTTTCATACTCAGAGTTGCCAGATAAATAGTCCCTTCAAAAGTAGGATAGGATGGAGAAAACAGTAGATGTGTCTATCCAAAGAGTAGAATTTTGATTACTATGTTTTTATAAACAAAATATAATAACAACAAAACAATAAATTATAATATTGTGCAATAAGGAAAGAAATAAATTGAAGTAATTTATCTTGTTGCAGGATCTGTTTGTTCGGATTTTGTTGTATACACTTGTATATTTAAGTAGATAAAAACGGGTAAATAGTACCTGTTTATGTTTTTTGATACACCATCTAGGGACACCAATCGAAATTCCGGTATTCCGTGTATCCATATTTTTTTGACACGGTATTGTTCGGTATCGATACTGGCAAGCAAAAATATCGACAATAAAAAAATGTCAATACTTCAGTCAAATTCTACGAGCCCTGCCAACAAGTTACCACATAACTATAGCAAAACGTTTTACAAAAATTAAACGTGCGGTCTTTACAATGACGCTTCTGCCACTTGATTAACATTCCTAAAGCATAGCATTCTTATTACATTTCTTTTTAAAAACCGTCTTTGAAGTGCACGTCAACAATTCTGTTAGAAAAACTCGTAACATTTATCCTCATAGAAGGTACCGCAATATCAGAACCACTTGCAAACTGGGACAACCGCCAATTTAAAGTGTGCTAACGCAATTACTCGTTGTGGCCCCGATTTCTCAAAATGGGATTAGTCTCACAAATGTAACGCATTTTTCATACTGCTCCGCAAGAAATACAAACCAACGTCTATCAATCTTTTTACAAGACGTCGCCGGCGAACTGTTGTAGTGTTCCGCGGCTTGGGGGACAAAAACAATAGACAACGACAACGCCAATTGTGCACTGAACGACGCTTGCAAGTTGCGGCGCTTCGCTTAATGCAGGCCATTTGAGAGGCATTTGCGATAAAGGAATCAGGGTAGTCACAGTGGACTACGCGAGCGTTAGTGCGTTTCATTTTGCCTGCCTGCTCTCACAGTAGTTGCTATATTCTATCCTAAATATATTATCTACCGTTAGACACCCAACTATGACATGTAAATTATGCTGAACATATAAGCCAATGGATGTTTCATTCTAAGATATTTTATAAAGTAGGAACTCAAAAATCACCGTCTTGTCTCCATAAGGATAAAGAAATCTCAATTCATTAATAGCCTTGGTGAAAAAGGTTGGAGGTTAACTTTTTACGACGCAAATAAACTTCTGACAGAGAAAGGAGAGCATAGTTTATATACTAGCTATCGAACACGCTGAAAATATGACTGGTAGAATGAACGAACGCGCTGGGTCAAGCGATACCTCCAATGATTATTTTAAGACATGGAAAAAATACCTATTTGAACAACCTTCCTCTTAATTTTTTTTTAGAAATTTCTGTTAAAGGTTGGCGACTATATTAACTGAGAATTTTTCAAACTTTAAAGCAGCGGTAAGGGTTCATATCATCTTGACATCATTTGGAATGTTGAAGAAACCGAAACGTGGAATATGTCCTTGTGCTGTTCACCATCAAATGCAACGCTTTACTAGGAAAAAGAACCGCTAAATTATTGAAAAACTGCTGTAGTTTATTGCTGGATTGTCATAACAACGTATACAGACAGAATGCTTTCGAGTAACCACTAACTAACTAACAGCCCTCCCCGAAAATGCATTTAAGCCAGGGATACTTACACTCAAATAACAATTAATAGAATCGTAGCCATAAAATTCTTAAGCTGAAAGCATTACTCTCATGACCTTTAAAGCCTAAACTGATCGATTTCGTCAACGAAATTAGCAGAACCTATTCCTGGGATGTTCCACATGGACGGATAACTAACCTTCTGAAGTTCAAAAAATGTGTAGACTGAACTATCCGCCGGACTCTCACAAATGAGAAAGTATTCCAGGTCACACAATCTTGTAACTAATATTTAAAGATGACCTTCAATTGTGTGTACATCTTTAAGTGATTATTTCCTTCATCTGTTAAATCGAAATTTTGGAAATTCGGTATATGTTTCCTTAATTTTCTGTTCTAAAGTTTTATTCAAATTCAAATACAACTCGACCATGATAAATTAGCGACTATCATTCTCTCAATTTTTCTCGACTGCACTTCTCCAACATTTGACTCGACCAAACTGGCATTAATAATTTTAGAGAACTTTAGACACTTAAGTAAGAATGCCATCTATCAGCATCACACTGACATGATGACAAAGCCACCTAGCTGCCATTATGGGATCTACTTCCTAAAGGAAGTGACCTGTAGCCTGACAAATTGGCATGCACCTGCATACTTCAATTTGGCGAGCTATAATGATAGCGAAATAGATCTATCTACAGTTGGTTGCGGTGCAGATAGCACAGCATAGACATGCATTTTAATGCAGGGTACAGGTTACTTCCTTTAGGAAGTAGATCCTATAATGGCAGCTAGGTGACTTTGTCACTATGTCAGTACTATGCTGACAGGTGGCATTGCCATCTAAATTCTTACTTACATCATACCAAACCTTTGGTATATAGGCATCTAGGTTGTATGCCGTGCTGTCTGCACTAGACCTAAACTGCACTGACGAGCTATAACGATAGCGAAATAGATCTATCTGCAGTTGGATGCGGTGCAGACAGCACAGTATAGACATGCATTTTAACTTAAGACACTTATCAAATTATCAATGACAGTTTGGTCTCGACAGTCGCGCACTCCCGAAAAATTGATTACAATAAATATTTGACTATTTATCAAGATTTTCTAATATTACCGTTAAAAAACCACATTAGACTAAATCACTGTATATTATTTTGCGTAATATAATGCTTAATAAGTCTTATTTTAGGCGGTAATGTTAGTTAATGATGATAGCAGCCATTAAAGAAAAGTGTTATTAATGGCACGTTTCCATGAGGTTGAAATAAAGGTTAATAACGATATAAGTGTGGTTCATTTTTTTTTTAGCAAGTTACTGCAGCCAATAAATTTTAAATACAATTTTCACTATTTCTATTTTTGTTATTTATTTGCAATATTCTCAAACAATAAGAAAATGTACCTAAATAGCTATAAGCTAGTGCTGTTGTCTAAATATTTAGAATACGCTAGTAGCATCGTACCAAACCTGAAAGGCAACGCTGTTTGTTACAAATGTACTGACTGCGGACGCAGAGCAGAGAATCAAAATGTCCCACGTGCAAGCAAGTACTAGTTTGAATTTATGGTTAGATTGGAATGGTGCGGTAACCATGGCAGCCACATATAGCAACCGTGTAGGGCATAAAGCTTGCACCCATGTAATCTTGGTTGTCTAAGCTTGCAAAAAATAACAGAAGCTAGTTAGAGTAAGGAAAGTGTGCATGCTATATGTGACGTAGTTATAATATACATGATACATATTAATGGGGTACTTGCACTAAATTTCATTTTTTGAAAAATCTGGCATAATTCAATGGTCATTATTAAGTTTATTTTACAGACGAAAAGCTAGCAATTGAAAATGCATAAAATTATTAATTAAAGATTGCATTTGGCCTTTATATTTCACGTGACATCAAAACGATGTCTACGTCACTATAGTTAAGTCAGTTATGCGCATACTCGACGCCCGCAAAACGTAAACAAACGTATAAACGCTGAAACAACGTGTGACGAGTGGCAATGACCTCCAAAAGTAGAAGGGCATGCGACGTTCCCTTTAACTTGTTTATTTGGGCTATTCTGACGTCATAGCAATTCAGTGATCGTTTTGGCGCGCAGATGATGGTTTCAAATTTTAACATAATTAAAAAATACTTTGCACACGTAATTATATGACCAGGACGATTAAATTAAGTACATAAAATTTTTTTTGTGCAAGTAGCTCATTGAATTTAACTTGGGTGAGCGTCATCCTAGAGCCCGCCTTCAGGAGTCGTCACTGACTTAGGAGATTAAAAAGTCAATAAAAAATTTAGTATACTATACGTCTGGAAACAACCTTAACATGCAATTAATTTAATTGCTTTACAATGACATTGGTCCGCAGGTTTCATCTAAACGGTTACTATAGAACTGGAGTAATCTATTTATGGAATTGAACTATTATATAGTATTTTATTAAATTTTTAAGGTGACATTGATCTATCCGCTCTAAAAGTAGCATTAAATTTCTATCGTCGGCTGCGAGTAACACAAACGTGTCCTTTGCTGGGCAAGAAACTTTCACATCAATTATAGAGCAAGGGACATAACCCAATAACAAAGGAGAAGTGGCCAATAAATTCTCTATAGAGTTAGTACATTCGATCTGGTGTTCTCACAGGACAGAACAGGTCGTGAGCGCTGAATGAAAATAATGGAGTGCTTTCAGGGTTTCAATGGTGTTAGACGACATGTTAGTAATCCTATCTGTCCAATAAGGTTCAAGTTATTGCAGCGTATGCTATCCCCGTAGATAGATATTACGCAGCTATAATTCAATAGACCCGGCTATGTAAGGCACCTGGATAATAAACTAATTAGGTAATTAACGTATTCAGGGAATTTCATTAATGTGCTTGGTGTAATAGACGTGTTTTAGATAAGCAACATGGGCTTTATAGTTAACCGAATGGTGCGGTGCGCGAAGCACTTCGTAGACAGATTCCGCCCGTTACATATTCATGATGTTCTTTGTGTGTCGCTGAATCAAACTGGGAAACTTCCAGCAAGTTTCCACTTTGGGGAGGCGACTGGGACATTACGGCTTGTCGATCCAAAGTGATATGCTTTGCTTATTGGAAGTCACTGTTATTGCTCGACTGCAACCTGCAGTAGAGCTTTTGGGTTTGCTGAGCGTAGTTTTGGGTGTAATGAAGTTAAAAACATTTAATGACAAAAATATGATACATAATTGGAAAATTATGAGGAATAAGAAATATCTAAAGTGTGACTGAACGACAATCGAACACGTGGGAATGAACGAAACATGCAGCAATAGCCTCTTCGCGCTAGAGTAACAGAAACCCCTTTGCGCACGCTCACACGTCAAGGTCAAGTATATTTTAATGCTTGGTCATCCATGTTAATAAGCAAATAAGGAATACAGTGTACAAATCAGATATACTCTTTCTCTTTTTCATTGGCAGTAATCGGTTAGAGTATAAAAATCCATGGTGTCTACATTTTTGATAAAAATCTATATGAAAAAGGTTAGTCATTCAAAGTAATCTTATTTCGCCTTGCTTTTTTTCGTTGCACCTTTCCAATGGGCTTAATCGTTCACTGTATGTAGGTCCCTGTACATACCGCCCGTAGCAATCTGTGTCGTAGTTCGTAAAGCCATCTCTAGATGGCTGATAGGCGATTTACACAAAATGACTCCCAAAGTGCGGCATAATAAAACATGTCCACACCTCCCGTGTCTGTTTTAACCCGGTAAGTACCTTTTTAGATAATCTGTATTTACTGAGAATTAACAGATGACATTGCGCTGTATAAAAATTTATGTTTAAGGACCATTTCATGTATATATAAAACAATGCGACGATTTGATTTCTGGTTTTTGCATGTCTGTGTACATTCATATTGCCTAAAGACAAAGCCGTTGCTTCCCTGTGACTAAACTCTTGTTCTCATAAATAAAATGCAACTGGTTTAATGCATAAGAGAAATTAGAAGGTAGTGGAGGATGCAGATTATGGCACAGTAATGAAATCTCTAATTTGAAAAAAAAACATTGCAAGCACCAGAAAATGTTGGGCGGCTAGTATTCCTCATTAGTAGGCTATAAAAGTTGTGATGTTCAGTATGAGTATGTGAATCACCCAAAACTGGTCTTCTGGAGTAGGAGCAGTTTGCAGATACATTTTATACGTAACATTAAATTTCTTACGGAAAATGAGGTGTCCTGATTAACATGAGAAATAAAGTAACTGCAAACACTTCGTCTTAGCAACATTGATTGTTGCCTTCTTCCCCACAAAAAATAACAATTCTTTAAAATAAACACAGAGTATATTTATTTAAGTATCTTGGAAGCGCATGTTAAAAGCGAATTCCTGGTTGTGCAATGGTGGTGATATTTAAACAAACGCTACAATGAATTCAAAATTTATTTCTAAATCATTACTTTTGATAATCTGCCAAGAAAATAGTTTAAATTTGTTGAATACAGTAGTTAGCCGTCGGGCCTCTAGTGTTCTCTTTTAGAAATTAGGTTTAAAATGAATGATGGTATGAATGAACGAAAGACATATAAATTTTGTTTTAAGGTGGATGCATTTGTATGGCTGACATAGTGCATTATCATTATCTTCTGCTGATGCCTTTGTGCTTAGCTTACTGTATAGTTGTATATTAATAATGTAATGAGAAGATATTTATGTTTCTCGCTTAGTATAAAGTGAATGTTTAATTTTCAAAGAACTTCGATTATACCAGCTTAAATCTGCGCTCACAAAAGAGCATGGAATAATAGCATAATAAAGCCGCTAAAATGATTTAAATCAGTTACTGTATTAAATGACTGAGCCACTTGACATTTCCATCTTTTTACTATAGAGGGCGGGCCCCTCGTACGGAAGGGGTGCTTTTGTGTAGGGCAAACCGCGGAGGTCAAGAGGCGGAAACAGCCATTTGTCTCAAGGCAGACCGGGTGCAATACATAAATGAGCTCGGCTTAGAGGTGGGAACGAGTCCTTAAGAAAGACGACTGTCAAATAAAATATTACGGGATAACAAATATTCAGACCTTTCGCTATGACAGCGGTTGCCGTACAGAAATGTACAGTGATGAGCGCTGGCATATTTATGTGGATAAATCCCGAACCTTTTGACATAGTAATAATTTTGTAGTTGCCAATTTATTTAATTTTATAGTAATGCAAATAGAAACTTATATAAATATCGGCTGTATATGTGCTAGATTTCGTAAAGAATTTTTAAGTTCTGATGTGCGGTAATCATATTGGATGAACGGCCAAACTGAGTTTACATCACAGAAAAGTATATTCTGTGGCTTCACTGGATCCCCGTGTATAAGCCTTAATTTGCTTCAGTAGTCTTCCATCGTAATCTGTCAACTAAAACTTTTCTCGCAGAAGTTGACCAAAGCGCTCTAGTCCTTTGCCTTTCTCCTATATGCATCGTACCATTTAAGTGCTCTGTCTGTGAATATATCCAAAGCTGGCGTATAAAGCTTTTTCTTAGATACATCTCGAGCAATTGTTAACCCTTCGAGTTGCTCTAAACCTGCATTCAACGATATGTTTTCCGCTCCACTAAAATAAGAGATCCATTTTGCTACGGTAATACTCTATGGTTTACACCTTCTTCCTGAGAATGATTTATTATTGATTAATTGTAACTGCTCTATTTCGGCGAAGTGGAATTATTATCAGAATTATCATCTACCTAACGACGAGGGAATAATTATGACATCATTGCCGCCCAGATTATCGTTACAATTAAATAATCTTTTTTTTGTTCCCAAAACTATCAGCGTTGTCGCTGATGTAATAGATGTAATTTTAAGAACTTTGCTGTACTGGACTAGTCATTTATTTGGTAATATACACACTTTACACCATTTGCTTGACTTTACTGTGTGGAGTCACTTGAAGTTAATCAGTCGGAATGTTAGAATTGTAGCATAATACTTATAATTATCGTACTTTATAATTTTGTTGATTATATTTAAAGAGATATTTCATTTTGTAACTAGCAGGAATAACCAAATTTTGCAAATACACAGACTTGCATTACATCATAAAACATAGGTCCAAGCAGACCTCAAAAGTGATAATTATATGTCTCACGGTACCTATTGAAATCTCCAATATATAGGTACAGCCTGCGCTGTATCCTGAATTAGTACTTCTGTTGGTTTGTACATATGCTGGTGAATAATGTTTCTTCATTTGGTATCATCATCATGTGGATGCCTTCCAGGGCTAATGTTGAGACGAGCTATTGTCACTTTTGTTGCAGACATACCGATCAAGTCACACCTTTGAATTCAGTTTTTTTAGTCCTGTTTTGTTAGTAGTTAATACTATGGGTAATTCGATAACATACTGGAAAAAGTTGGGAGTCGTAGCAGGGTTAGAACTATAGTCGTGAGCTTGTTGTCCTGATTCGGGTCTAATGGCCGTCGTCGGTTGGAATTGCTTCCTAACGTTCGCTAGCACGAGTGGCAAGCTTCTTCAGAGGTCCTTCCATCTCCGGTGCTGTACTGTAGACTGTTAACATAACAGCTTTTCTTTTAAGGGACATTCTAACCCTTTCCAGA